>JANQBM010000004.1:11711561-11749298 GCA_025594535.1 Erythroxylum domingense | reverse complement strand
AAAGGACTAAATATTTAAGTCCGCATGGGAGAATTGGCCTTGCGCACTAAAGAGTAAAGAGAATTGAATGAATTTATTACATTGATGATTTTCTACATATATGATTTCAGTTATTGAACAAGAATAACTAGTAATTAACCCGTATGTATTAATATTAGTACACTCTCTCAAAAAGAACTCTGGCAATGTGGTAGTTGATAGTCCCAGGATCACAGAAGGCTGTGTAGTAAAAGCTCTTGGCCACTGTGAGAAACGTCTCCTTCACATCTGAAGAAGAGTTCTGGTACACTAACTTCACGAGTTCCTGCATGTTAGACTCTATCTCTGGAGTTGTGACACTGTCACTGCTGGTATTTTGGCTGCCATTGTCAGATACCTGAAAATTTTTCAACCATCAAGAATGAATTTTAAGGATAAGATATCTAATTGTAAACCCCACAAACTAAGAAATCATTTTTAGGAGCCCACTTAGCCTTAGAATTGAAGTGGCTTGTCAATGGTGACTTAGAGTTTTTGTTTAAACTCAAATTTAATTTCCTTTGTAGAACATGCTTGATTACTAGGAGGAGACGGGCAAAGATTGCAAAACATACCCATGTTAAAACCTGTTGGGTCTTTACAGTTGTTTTAACTACAATTTGACGCTGGAAATGGCATTGAAAAATTTATCCAGAGGGTACTGAAAAGCATATGAAAAGTATTAAGGACGATAGGTTTAACGTTTTTCCGTTCACTAACCTTATGTTGCTGGTAATGACCAAGCTGATGGCATATTGTATCAGCAAGGTCGGCAAGTTTTTGATAAACAGGATAATCGGAATGGGGCTCCTCAGACACCCAACGGCCAGCTGTAAGATTTATTGTCTGGACCAACAGCTGGGCTTCTCCTCGATGCCTGTCTCCTTCAGTTTCCCAGTTCGATAGCCAATTCTCCCACTAAATTAAACATTTACATGAAAATGATCAAAAAGAGTGCCAATTTAAAGCATAGGGAATTTAATTATTAGAAGTTCTGTGCTTAATTTGTGCAACTTGAGCAGATAGCCAATTTCACACTTTCTTTGTTCTTCATAAACATAACTGAGCTGACTACTTTTATTAGTTGTGTTTTCAGTTTAGGCATTTATAGATTAGTTGGGGCCTTCCTGGAACTGGAATACGTAAATCCATTGGGGAAACATGCAAAGATTAATCAGATAACTCACAGCGTGGCGTAAATCGTGGCTAATATCACGACCATGAGACACTAATGCATCGACGGAGAGACCATTCAGTGTTTCAAGCAGCAGTTGGAGGAGTTCCTGTCTTTTCTTCTTGGCATCCGAAATCCTATCACCATAAGTGTAAACATTTAACGTACTTCCATTTACAGACTCACAAAGTTTGCTTTTATCTGTCAACATCATAGAATGACTAGTTACCTTCCATTTCCATTAAAACCTGAGGTGGTGGTTTTAATGGTAGTACTAGTAGCCTTCTTGAAATCGTGGACAAAAGCACTTCTCAGCTCCCTAGAACTGTTATCCTCGTTGAAACAACTGTTGACGGTCTCGAGCAAGATTCTGGTCTTAGCCCAAGCCAGTCGCTCCTTGGACCTTTCTGGCTCGAAAATGCTGGCTGCTGCCAAAAAGTAGGAAAATAGGAGGCTTCGTTTGCTTATTCCCAAACTTCCCAGACTGCATTCATCGTACCACCTGTTTCACGCGCCAATTTAGTATAACCTCGTGGTGCCCTTTAGAACATATTCAGTATTCAGAATTTGTATACATATCGTAGTTTGGTTTACTTACTTTTGGAACTTGTCCCATTCGGCTCGTTGGATTGCTTGGCAAGTGTTGTAGTCTAATTTGGCGAGCTCCAGATATTCGTTATTGTTCACATAAGGCATCCTGCGTGACACATTAATTTCTTCAATCAGTTAATAGTCCAAAGAATCGACTTGAAAGGCTTGTTTTTTTCTTTTTTACAAGATTTACATCCGACGGTAGACATATTAATAATATTTTTATCCATCAAAAGCAAGTAAAAATCCAAAAGATCTGGTCCAGTTTGCAAGAGAGAGAAGTTCAGAGTGGATTTTCCACTATTTTTGGCTAATCTGAGACAGAGGACACGGTTGAACCAAGAACCAAACTTTTGACCTAAGAAAAGGAACAAAATAAAAGGAATAGTCACCTGTAAAGAGTCTTGCCAATCCAAACGTCTTCTTCACCCCCGTACTGTTCTAAATAGAATCTTGTCTCCACTCTTGGCAAGATCGCATACCATGGAACGTCCAATGCAAATTCCACCTATACATTGTGCAATTGCCTAATGTTACTGGCACTGACCCTTACAGAATTATTAAAATTATGTAAACCTGATGTATACCCACTAATTGTATACATTAAAGAAAACGAATATACCTCTCCAGGCAAATCCTTGGTTATAATCCATTTATCTTGGAGCTCATTAAGAATTCTCTTCTCTCTCAAAAATTTGGACGAATATTTCCTAGCATCCTCCATGATCTTCTCTCCTGGATACAGCACTTGAGAGGCTCTATACAAATTGAACATTCCCGTGACAGCCTGCGATGACTGTCCAGCAAAGCAGCAAAACTCGCCGTTTTTCTCAAAAAATTTGAACACATCTGCCAAAACACGCAAGACACTAGGAATATTACAACGTTGATATATGGAACATGTAGTTTTAGTTGCAAAGATTGTTAATGCGTGTGGATTATTACCAGGTGAAACATCGTAACCGTGAAGTCTTAGTATACGGAATCCCATGGCTGTGTCGTCGATGTCGTGAACCTCGGAATTTCTTGCCCAGCAGATGCCATCTTGTCTCCAGTACTTGTGAATATACTTGACGCACTCTTTAATCTCTGGTTCAAAGTACCTTGAGATTCCAAGGCGGTTCAAGCGGTCAATAGCCCATATGTTCTCGAACAAATCCACGGGGTATACATTCGGGACTGAATTGACAAATGGCTCAGAATATTAACACTTGTGATTGCACAATGGAAAATGTTCAATGTTTGCTAATGCTTACCTCCTCCTTTGTGTTTTTGGACCGCATTGTTCAAATAGTTAAGGCATTTTTGGTCTTTAGTTTGCTGAAGTGCGTAGGCGGTGGAGGCTGGAGAGAACAAAAGTGACCCGTCTTCGCACTGCAATTTTATGAGTTTATCCCAGTCCAGGTTTTGCATTCCCTCCAAGCTATGAAGAAGTGTTGTGGGCACTTTGTGTAATATGTCCTTTGGTATCCTATCCAACAAGCATAATTATTGCATTTAACACACAGGTAAGAGAAAAGACTAGGACCTTTAGCTTTTGGATAAACAGAAAAAATGTACAAGATAGAGTTTACTTTAGTTTCATTTCATAAGCATAATGATGACGATGAGTTTGTGTAAAGTACCTTGAGAGCTTTAGATTTCTCCTGTCATAAATCTCTTTCAGGATTGGAGCATCAGGAATTTCGATATCTAATTTACGAGCTATTTCGAGAAGCGAAGGAAAAGCAACTTCAAAGCCGATAGGCATATGCTCAGGATCCTCGTCTTCTAGCTTGTGTAAATTGTTCTTGAAGAAGGCCAGGCCTGATATGATGTGATGATATGTCAGCTAATCAGCAAAATTACCTTTTTTAATTTTTTCTTATCTAAATCACCCCGATTAAATTATTATTATTTTCTACCTTGTTCGCATTTTTCGGGATGTACGTTCCAGGATTTCAGTGCAATAACACAACCTAAGGTGTTGAGTATCCGATCATGAGCTTCAAAAATTTCATTATCACCCCATGATCCATCTGGTAGTTGATTGTCAATAATCCACTGAAGGGCAGATGGGAATTGAGGAGCACCACTTCCATTAAGGTCTTCCACAAGAGCAACCCATGCGGTGTCATAAGCCGATACGCTTATCTCTCCATCTTCCATTGAGCTCAACATCTTCTTAATTGTCTCCACTCGCTTGTTAATCTCCTTCCATAATGATACCTTTTCGACATAACAAACGTTAAATTGTCAATCCTGGCTTTTAGTGATGCAGTAAGCTAAAAGCCACTAGCAATCTTCGAGAATCACCTTGAGAGCTTCCTCTTGTGTGTCATCTTCCACAATCTCATGCCACTTGAGTACCGGCAGGCCATTTTGTTTTTGTAATACTTCGGAGTACTCTACAAGCAAAAGGTTATAACATAAGACTAAAGTATCGTATATATATAACTATTAGTAAAATTCTCGAACGTCACAGTAAATTGTACCTTGGCTGCGAGCGTTGGATATAGCGCTGCATCTTATGCGAAAATCAAAGTTCAGCCTTTTGTCCTTGGCTCCATTGTACCTGACACCTATTTAGAAAAAAGAATAAAAAAGAGAGGCGTGGGTAAATAATCTGACCGAATTTTATCTTTTTGGTAAAACTTTTCTCCTTTCTAAGAAGGAAAAACAAAAGCGCAAATCACTGTAGCCTTCCTAGTGGATAAATCTGTGATGCTGCCAATAAGTAAAATGACCGGCAAATTCATTAATTAGAAAGGAAAAACTTAAAAGCTCTTTTACAACCCTTTATTCGGAACACACTTATATTCTACATTTATGAGGAAAAGAGAAAGGGAGTGGATTAATAAGAACTAACAGATGAAACACAGGCAAAGGCAAAGAAAAAGTTAACAAAAGATGTTATGAAAAGCAGAAGATGAGGAAAAATGAGGAGGTCTATATTTGTTTCTGAAAGTTTCTGCGGAATAGCCAATCAGAAACTCCGCTTCTCTAGGTCGGATCATTTAGATGCCACATGCCTGAACTTTTCTTCTTTTTCTCAACTCTTAAGAGCCATTCTTTGGAAGTGTGATCAACAAAGAGAAACACAGACAACCGGAAAACAGAGAAAAAAAAAGAAAAAGAAGATGTAGATAGACAGTCCCGAAGTTAATAAAAAAGCCAATGCTAATAAACCCTTTTTGAACTTTTTCCATCAAACAACATCATCATCATCAACCTCGCACATGGACACGCCAGCAATTTGAGAAGCAGTACATAAAAGACCAGCAAGTATGGTCTGTTGGGTATATAATAGTACTATAGGTCACAGGATTCGACACAAAGGTTTCGGTGTTGTGCAGCAATCAAGAAGAAAACATTTTGAAAAATAAACGGAATTAGAGATATCAAAAAGAAAAGGTGGACTTACCAGGATTAAAAAGCAAAGAAGAGGAAGAGGGATTAGAGGAAGAGAAAGGTGGGGTGGCAGTAGTAGTAGTAGTAGGCAAGAGGTGGAAGGAAAGAGAAGACATGTTTGATAGATGGTTTGATGATGTTTGTGTTGGTATTGGAGTTCTTTTTTGTTGAGGCTGTTGTAATTGTTTTGCTGTGAAGAGAAAGAGAGTGAAGGGGCATGAGTATTTAAAGGGATAGAGAGGGAAGAAAGCAGACGGAATCGACTTCCTAAGAGATTCCCGCTAATAGGCTGCATGGGATCATCCAAAACTATGAAATGGAGGGCACTCCTGTCCTTTTCCTATTTCTTTCCTTCCCATAACACCTAACCCTCCTTTTCTATTATTTTCTCATCAACATGCTAATTAATTAAAGAACGAACACCAGTAATTAGTTCGAGTATGCCAAAGGGAAAAGGGTAAAAGTTAAGTTATTACTAGAATTTTTTCGAAGGTGGTATAATTTTCGGTTACATCGTATCTGAATTCATTGCATTTTAGCCTTGTTAGTATATGCCGTTTTGGAAAGTAAATGTAAATCTAGAAAAAATGATTGAGGAAAATTTGTGGAATTGCGTTTGCCGTTGCGGGTCTGTGGGAGCCATCAACAATTTCGAGTTGTTGGGCCATAAGACATAATAACAATGGTATCATCTCACAGAGTAACCATATTTGTACCCATAAAACCGGACAAAACCAGCAGTTCCCTTGTTGGCGACTCCAGCCATCATCAGGGATTTTGGCAAATCATAATCATTAGTGCTTTTCACAAGTGCACCGGGGGCAATAATCACTAAGGAATTATAAATTTGGAGGTTCATAGTCAGCAATTTTATGGAAATTAAGCCCCCCTAGCCCTTACTTGTCTAGCTTGTGGTCAGTGGCACAAAACCAGGAGGGGGCATTGGTACATTGCTGGCCATTATAAGCTTTTCATTGTTCTAATCATCGTCTAATGTGTCTAAAAAAATCTCATTAACCAGAAATTTGTGGTTAATCCGACAGTAAATGGAAATAACATGAATCAAGTTATACATGGTTCATGGAGCTGAGTCAACAAGAAAGTGGGCGCATGGGTAAAATATCAGAAACCACGGAGACTGTTCCAACTTTGACTCAGCTTGTTCATCGCACCACTGGTGTGCTTTATTTGACTGGTCAAGGAAAGGCAGCCACTGAGACTCCGATTAAATAACTACGGTAACCAAAGAAATCAATGGTGAAAACTTTGAGTGTTTTTATAAACGCTAGACTTATTGGTGGTAGAAGTCTTTTTATAGAAAATTCCAAATATTTAAAATTAAGAGAATGAGTCATCTTTTTCTAATATCTTGTATTTGTTAACACAAATGTCCATAATTTACTTAAAATATAATTAATAAATCGTTATCTATGTTTAAAATTTTATGAAATATGTATTACAAAAAATAATTTATTATATAAAAATATGTAGAAATCTTTTACGAATGTAATCCCATATGATTTGAACTTTAAAAATTAAAACTTAACTAAAGAAATTCATGGATGTCAATAATATAGAGAAATGGTTATGGCATCAGGCTCTACCTTCATGTTATTCTTTGTTTTTGTTAAAGTTACGCAGCATATGGAACACCAAATTCGCATTCCTGTAATACTTCCACCTGCCTCTAATCTCTAGTAGTTAAGGATTAGGGCAACTCTTTGGAATTTTGAAGGTGCCAAGTTGGACTTCCAAACTGTTGAAAGTTGTAGAGGAGGTCTTGCCCATATTTCAATGGCTTTTACTTGTCGTTTTCTGCTTTACTTCTCACTTAAATAGCATATTTTGTGCCTCAAGAAACTTAATGGATAATACAAACGTAAGGTCAAAGTTGTAACGTAGAGATTAATTTTGAGTTTCTTGGTAGGCCACGTTCTAAATATGACATTAAATGTCTAAAATATTCGGTCTGCTATGACTAGAAATATGGAGCTTGCCCTCAGAACATGGCGATTTGGGCCGTCTACATCCAAGTAAGGTATTTGTTGAACGTAAAATTATATAATTAATTGAATTGGTGAAAATAGTCTACATTTTCTAATTAAGTTGAGAATCATTTTTTTGGGGTATTTATTCCTTCAATTTTATTCACTGGAAGCGACGAATTCAACTTTACCCAGTAAAATACTTTGGTGGACAAGGTATTCCACCAAAATATTTTATTTATTACATTGTTTACTTGTTATTCCAATGAACAACAAATGTCATAATTTAGTTTGTCACTAGACTTTAGTGTTAGTCCATCTGCTTTGGATGCCCGTATGTTCCACTCGTGCTTTAATCATGGGTCGTCTTTGGCAAGCCAGTTCTGTTTAAACAAATATTTCTTGCTTAGAATTTGAAGCACTTGGAAATTGAGACTAGAAAAGTGGAGACATGAATACCTAATACGATCGTATTAAATAACCCATCATAGTGTTGCTTGTTTGACAAAAGTTATTCTATCTAGAAATCGAAAATAGATAACAATTAAAGAAGGAAATATTGGTTCTATAAAGTCTCTCCCATTGAGCAACAACATGAATCAAATCAGTAATGTTAAAAACACAAAGTGACATGTATATCGGAATCATGGTTAAGATGCCCAATACAACAACATGACCTCTCACATTTGACTCTTAACTTATATTCCATATGCATACAAGGGTTAACCAACTCAGCATAAGCATCTGGCTTGCGAGTGCTTTTTTGATTCCTGACTACTTTCCCGTTCCTTTTTTTTTTTTTTTTGTCTTTCCAAACTCAATAATATATTTTTGAGGCTGCTACTGCTGGACAGGTAGTGTGCTTAATTGTGCATGTACTGTAAAACTAGCCATTCGGAATACAATGCCTCAGTCGCCAATCACGTCAAAGTTTTCAAAATAAATTTTTAAAATTAAAAGTATAAAATAATATTTTTTAATTAATATCTAAGACGTAACTCTTTTAAACAAAACGATGTTATTTTGTTTAGAATAGTTAAACCTCAAGTCAATCTAAGCCTAGGCCTAATCTATTGAAAACTTCTAAATTTAAATCCACGGATCAGCCCATTGTCATCCCTAAATACCAAACTTATAAACAAAGTCAAGTACTATAGATTATACTATGCATATGTAAATAGTACAAAAATTAAACAAAAGCAAAGTATTTTATAAGAAGAGTTCTTAAAGTCAACACTATTATTAAATATCCACAAACTCAATTTTTTAAATATGCATAAACTATAAGATAAATCAATCAAAAGACATAAGATGTCAAGAGTTTAATAACGAAATTTGAATTTTTTTCGACTTATTAATTATATATTTTGTAACATAGATATTAAGATGAAATTTTATTAAAAAATTTAAATCACCTCAACTTTAGATTATTAAAGTAACATCTCTTCCTTTAATAAAATTTTAAACAAACAGCTTTAAAATGGCTAAACCTATGTTTCATTAGATAAAAACAATTAAAGATTGTTGCATCCTTTTATTTTAATATTATAAATAATCCTTTAATTTGACTCCCATTTTGATATATACAAAATACATTATGATGTTATGATATTTATGAAGATCATCAAATTTTGAAAGTTTAAATAAATTGACAAGCCTATGAAATATAATAAATCCTTATTAGAGTGAACATATATCTAAATTACTATCCTTTGCAAATGATCAATGATGTGATATTTTCACATTAATGATATGATATCAGAAGGGAGTTAATTGAAAAGATATTAGCTCAACTAAGGTCTAAAAATCTTAAATTAATGATAATGTTTTTTTTTAACCTTATATGATTGCGTAAGATATGAATAAACAATTCAAAGAAAAAGTGGAGTTATACTGAAAGATAACTACTCAAGTTCCTTTATATAAGGAGGAACATTGTAGATATAAATTTATTTACTGCCATTTTCAATCTCACTAAATATCTCAGAGATTTCCACTAACTTAAGTGTCATAATGGTGATATCGAAAATATTTTGGCATCCTTGACTTCTATTTTATGTAGTTGCAACCTTTATGACAAATTCAAAGTGTAAAAAAAATTTCTTGATGATATAATTTGTCATTATATGAGAGAACTAAAATTCTTAATCATTTACGTTTGAGTAGCTCTAAACTCACCCTAAATACCTTAGTTAAAGAAGGATGATGGACCCTTAAGGTGGTAACTTAATATAGATAACTTATCCCTCTAATCTTTCACAAACCGTAGAGACCATAAAACACCAAGTTAATGTTCTTTTGTCGGAGTGTTAAGAAAGACAATGGGTACATATACTATAACACCGATCTTTTGGACTTTCCTCTACCCTACTACAATTATTACATTTAAGTTCACATTCTTTCCAAGCAAACCCTATATGTAAAACAAACCCTATATTAGATGCATAAAGGTGTGAAGATAGTCACTAATAACCTCCTCATTATGAGGCATTATTGAAGAAATTGTCACAAAAGTTTAAAATGTTAACATGGTAAACCTATAATGAATTGTTGGACTCAATAGATAACATTCACAACTATCAAGAATTAATGGACCTCCACTAGGCAAAAAATGTAATCAAGTCCAAGGCCCTCTTTTCAACCTTGATGGGGAATTGAGGTCATAGTTTTAAAGTATCTAACCAACGTCTATTTCTTCATTCCAATAACTTACATTTAGGTTTATATCACACTTTATTAACATCAAAAGGAGATCTAGTAATTTTGTTTATCTAATTTTAATCATTAAAAAAGAAGATAAAATCCTTAAAGATTACTTGTAGCAATTTAGTTTAGAGGCTTTTCAAATATCAATCTATGAGTAAAGATAACAGTCTTGGCTTTCGCAAATGGGCTAAATTTAGTCCAACCTTTATAGAACTTGATACAAAAAAGAGACCTCAAAACTTTGCAGAAGTTTATATAAGAGACCAAAAAGATTTAAACCTAAAATATATAAAGCAAAACTTGAGAAATATTAGACAATCCTAATCAAATGTTTGAGAGAAGAAAAAAGGGCTCAATCTTTATACATAAGGTAAAGAAAAAACCATAAAGAAAGAAATACAAGAGCTAGCCCATGAGATGAGAAGAGAAAACCTTCCCCAATTTAATACATGGTAATACATGGTGATCAATAACAAACCAAAAAGGATGAATATGAATAATAAAAACAGATATCAATATGTATTACCACTTATGTTAGGGGCATGGCCATAACATAATATATTGTAGAAATTTACAAAGAGATAGTATAAACTTATCCCACCAGATTAAACTTAATGGATTTTTAAAGGAAATTAATAAGGACAAATATGGAAAGGAAAGATATAGAAGTATTAGGGACCTCCTTTGAAGGTCATGCAAAGAGATCTATAAAATCACTTGCAACCTACTTTAAAAGATAATCCATATAATTATAAATGGAGACCGTAAAGAGTCTTGAGTAGACACAAAAATAGCCTTATCTAATAAATGTACTGGTCAAGACGAAGTGGATGGGATAATAAAGAGTAGAGTATCCAAAATTATCTTTCGAAAAGCTGAAGAGCAATCATTAATATAACTTCATGAGCATGACAAGGTAATTACACTATCGATAGCCAATTTTCTTTCAGAAAGAATTTTGGTAAATATAGGCAGTGCAATCAACATCCTATTTTAAGATCTTTAAAATAGATAGGTATTAATCATTTAAACTATGTTGACACACTTATGCTCAAATTTGGAGGAGATCATATATACATAAAGAAAAAAAATTTCCTTGCTAGTGATATTAGGTACAAGCCCAAAAATGACTATAATGATGATGAAGTTCTACATTGTGAGGGGACTATCAACTTATAATAATATAATAAAAAGGTTAATATTATGTGCAATAAGATCAATCCTCTCCCTTTATTATCTTCTCATAAATTTTCTACAGAAAATAAATCAGTAGAAGTCTAAGAAGATCAATGTATAGCTAAACAATTCCTATGACATCCTTGAAAGGAAAAAAAATAATGTAAAAGAGTTATATGTAAAATACTTAATGAATTGATAACATAATCAAGTGAAAAATTGAACATATAATAGAAGGAGATTATGAAAGCAAAAGGGCATTAAAATCAATATAATTATGGCCAAGTTTACTAGAAAGCTATTAGAATAATTATTAAAGAATCTCCAAGACATATTCACATAGCCTAATGAATATGTTAGGGATTAACAATGAAGTTATATCTTATAAGTTTAACGTTACAATTTTTTAAGCATATAAAATAAAATAAAAAGAAAAATCTTCATTGAGTGACAACATGCCATTGAGCATGTTATATCATAAATGTTTAAAAAATTTGTTCATATGTAAAATAAAATAAAAAAGAAAAACTTCATTGAGTGACAACATGTTATCGAGGATGTTAAATCATAAATTTTTTAGAAAATTTGTTCATATGTTTCTTAATTTCTAATAACGTTTTAGTTATAGATTTATCGTTGAAGTGTTATGTCTTTTAGGCTTGAATGAATTATTAATTTTGTGTAATTATTAGGATGGTGTATGAAGTGGTTAAATTAAACTCAAATAGGAGAGTATGATAAAGAGACATTAATCTAATATAATGTCAAAATTAAATACTATTTGGTATTTTAAGCAAAAATATTTATAGAAATATTAGGATTAGGTGATTCGATAATTTTCATAAGAGAAATATCTATATTCATAAGGAAACATCAAAATCTTATATCAAATTTAAATAAAATAATTTGATGAAATAAGTTCATGAATTCATTTAGTTGTCACCACCGAATATTGTTCAATATTTTGACCATAAATTATGATATAAATATCATATTAAGGTGATTCAAGAAGTTATGAAAAAATAAGATAATTTTCTACAACTCTTAAAAAGATAGCTAGATTTGATATCATCTATCTAGACCTCTGATGTGATTTGATTTTTCATAAAATGGTGTCCGAGTAGCCAAACCTTTTTAATGTCAACTTTTAAAAACACTTTTTATTAATTTTTTTAGATATGTAAAGACAAATAGGCTTGTGAATTATGATTTTGGGTGTTAGTGAACACTTACAACTACATGTAATCAATTATGGATGCATTTATGTAGTTAGTGCCCTATATGCGTGCATAATGTGAATAAATGAATGTTGTTGACTATATGATTCAAGGCCTAAAAGGGCAATGGTTACACGTATGCGTATGTTATGACAATAAGTATAGTTGGTTAAAGCTATAATAGGACAAGTACTATTCTTACCGAAAGAAAATTAGTTGGGACTATAATGGGATAAGTAACATTTTATTGGTTAAAACGAATTAATCAATGCCAAATATATAGCAGGTTCTATTGGTAAAGATGAATTAGCAGATGGGCATCATAGGCTTATATATGTCTTATATGAAACTTGGCACTATAGAGTTGCATTTTATGTTTCTTATTCGTATTGATACACTTGTATGTTTATTTTCCTTGGTAGGTGCATCAAAGAGAACTACATTTATCAATTAGGCATGATGATGAAATTTTCTTATATATAATGGTAAATGGGGATTTTTTAATCTCTATTTGTATATTTAAATTTTTTTATTTGGAAATATAATACCTTAATTTTTACATTTGCATGTGATGAGCCAACAAAGGAAAAGTTAAAGGGTATTGGAGGGGTTTGAGCCATGTACTTTACTTTATGTGGATCTTGCTATTTTATAGACATGATTTTTTTATTTTAGTAGACTTTATAAGAGTATTTTTTGTCGTTGATTACTTTAGGATTTACTTATATATGATTATTTATATAACAAAGATTAGTTGATGAGAACTTAGTTATTTGTGTTTTTACTGAAACATCTTAAAGGTGGTTAGTCTTAGCTTGATAGTGAGTATAGGAGGAGTTCCACTGGTGGGTGGTGCTCTATCACGAACCCAATAAGTGAACTCAAGTTTGGGACATAATAGAGGAAAAAGTGGCCAAGTTCATAAATGTATATTTCATCAGGGAAGTCAATTACTTTGAATGTCTCTTTAATATAGTGATACTTAGGAAGGCTTATGAAAAATAGACAATATGTATAGACTTCACATACTTAAACAAAGCATCCTTAAAAGGTAGATATCTTTTATTAAAGTTATGCCAATTATAATATGTAACTTCCGTGCAAAAAATGCTAAGCTTTTTTAATGCTTTCTTAGGATATATTAAGATAAGGAAGAAAAGACATATTTCATCATGCATAAAGAGACCGACTATTATAAAATCATAAAGACCCTATTAACTAGTGAACCTTATCTGTAGCCAAAAAAATTATAGAGAACTTTGGAAGCATATGTGAATGATATGATAATAAAGACAAGGGAGAGATAAGATCATGTATCTAACATAAGAGAGTTCTTTGATACCCTAGGATGTATATCTTGAAACTAAACCTTGAAAAATACACCTCAAAGAGTAGAAAAGCTCCTTGGATTCATAGTCACTCACAAGGGAATAAAAGAAAACCTATAAAAATTAAAGCCATTAGATAAATAAAACCACAAAAAATGTGAAAAAAGTACAAATTTTCAAAAGTAAGGTAACAAGTTCATTAAGTTTCTTATTAAGATTAATTGATTAATACCTATCCATTTTTAAGATAGCATAAAGTTTAAACTAGTTCATATTGATTGATGAGTTCCAATAAACCTTTGAACAATTAAAGAATTACTTATGACGTCTACCACTTTTGTCTACTCCAAAATTATAAGAACCATTATAAAACTACATAATTTTTTATGTAACCTTAAAGTTTATTTTGGTTAGGAAGGAAGATAATATTTCAAAACCAATATATTATGTGAGCAAAATATTACTAAGCCCTTAATTGAAGTATCTAAAACTATAAAGGGCAGCTTATGCACTACTCTAGTAAGATATGTATAGATCTCCCATTAAGACATGTATTGCATAAATAAGATGTATCAGGAAGGCTAGTGAGGTAGTCAATTGATGAGAAACAGATATCCTAAGTCCATTCCTCCTTCCTCCAATGTCAGGTAACTAAACTTCATAATAAGGCGTAGGTGAAACCATCAGAGAATATAATAGAAGATGATGAATTTTATAAGAAAATTTTCATAAGAAAGTGTTAAGTGCCAATTGGTTATTATAATTAATAAATAATATTAATTTAATTGCAGGGCATTTAAAAACTTATGAAAAAAAATCAGAACATCAATTATCATTTTGCGTTAGTCACACTGTGTTCCTTAGTTTAAAAAAAGAACCTTACAAGTCAAAAGGTCTTAGGTCCAGGTAAATTCTACTTCAACTTCCTAGTTTCAAAGAGAAAACTTTAAAGGAAAAAAAGGACCTATATCTAATTATTAAGAGTTAGAAAAAAAGTATAGTTATTTTATAACTTATAAGTTCGAAGAAGAAATTTAAAGAAGTGTAATGGATAACAAGCATATTAATACTTACTTAAAACAAAATAAAGCATACGTTTTAATAACTCTAAGTTAAAAAGAAACTATTATTTTAATATTGTCAAAGTCATTAAAGACATATATATGAGCATCCACAATAAACAAAACCACAATAAGATAATCTTAGGAAAAAAGTCATAGGTGTATATTAGGCATAAAAGGTCCAAAGAGTTATCTATATAACTTAAGCCCCTACCAATTATAGGAAAAAAATCCATACATATACACCCTTAAAAGCTAGGGAGATAAAAAAACTATAAGACTACATGTCTAGAAGGTTTTCATTGGAGGAATCATTCACTTGAGGATCATTTATATCAATGAACTCATCGTCCTCTATAACTAGTATGGGTTTAACATCTATAGACACATCAGAGGTGTTGAGATGATCAAAGCTTAGGTTTGGGAACTTCTTTGCAGTTAACTTCTTGTAAGAATCAAAGCCTAAAAAAGTAGCATTAACCAGGTTATCATAATTCCAATTCTTAAAAGACTTGGTCTTACTATAACACATGACAATGTCAAATATAAACTTGCCAACCTCATAATTAAGCTTATAATCATCCATCATTTTTTCAGGCTTAAGTTCTCCTCCTATAAGCCTTTAACCTCTGGCTTCAGTTTAACTAGCAGTTTACTAAATCCTTCTTCACCATTTTTTTCACTCGTTGAAAACTTTTAAGTCCTAATAAGAACATAATAAGTTATCCTCATCTTTTTCACTCTTTTGGACAATCTTGTGAAGTTCTTCGAATACCTTATCATAGTAGTTAATGACAAAGAAGAAAACCAAATGTGTTTTCAACTGTTTAGCATGTTTAAAAAAGGAAACATAATATATATCAAATATTTACAAACTAAATTACATTAGTAAAGAGTTACCCTGACGAGATTCCTTTCATTATAAGTTTGAAAGAATTATAAGTCATTCTCCCTCAGGGTTTGATAGACAACAAGAGTGATGAATAGGCATATCATCTCTAAGTCAATGCCTAGTTCTTGAATATGATCTCAATCTTCTTCAGGTTCCATTATGGGAAGAATATTTTATCCATATTCGTAAGTCTGGGAGTAGGAGGAAAATCAACTAATTGATTTGTACTAGGAGTAACAGGGTTGGCTTGAGCATGGGATGGCATAAATGTAGGGTAAATAAAAGAGGAGGAATGTAAGGTTGACTTGATCATTGTGATGAGTCACTATGAGTTGACCTTGAGTATAAGTCAACCAAACCTTTCTCTTTGGTAGTCTTAGTGCAAGCAATAAGATATATTCATAGATGTATATCATATAGGTATCAAATAAATTTTTAATATAAAGAAACATGAAATTACAAAAGGGAGAAATACACAGGCTTATGCACTACATAATAACTTTTCTTGAATCAGGTTAGGCTCAATAAGATAAATATATCAAAAGAGAAAAGGATATCAAGAAGGAAAAAGATATTAAGGTTGGAATAATGTCTCAAACAAAAGTTATATACTTAGGTTGTCCTTATCCTAATAACTGAATTTGTCATCTAAACCCCTTCAAATGATCCTAAAATCCCATACCCTTATTAAGTTGGAAAGAAACACAAATTTTTCCTTACATTCATATAAGCCTTTAGGTACATTTAGAAGGTGACACCCACTCTTATTGATAATATTATACAATCCAAAAACGGTGGAAAATACTTGTATTGATGCTTAAATTTTAAAATCTCAAGGTTTAGGATCATTTTTCTAATATGAAAGGTCATTATGAAGCCCAAGATAAGATACCGAGTGTATGGATAAAGTTAACTCATATAAAAGCCTATAGATTTGACATTTCACAACACCTCATGGTTAAAGGGTAGCCTTATGTCACAATTGAAAGCATTATAAGACAAACTAACTTTATTAGGCTTGGGCTAATAGATTTTCTTGCTAAATTAGGATATTTGATGCTAAGATAACTAGGGATATTAAATCTTTCTCACTTACCTTTAAAATTGTTCCTCAGCTTATTCAGCTTAGGTCTAACTTCAAAATCATCATCATAGTCCTTAAGAGGAGAGTCCAATTAAAAGTCCCTCAACTTTAGTACCTTGCAAAGTCAGGGGTTTAAGAATTTAAATATTCTAATAAGGATTATAATAGTAATAGGTAAAATGGATTATGTGCACACATATATAATTTCTATATGGTCACTAATCATAAAACCTACAAACTCATCCTTGTTATTAGAAAAGTTAGACGAATTGATACTTTCCCATTATTCAAAGTTTTTACTATTATCCATTAAAAGATCTCAGTAATGTAAAAAAGAAAAGTTTATCTCTATTTTTTATAAAAGTCATTCATGAAGTTGATACCTTAAAAGGGAGTAACCTAACTTCTAAAGAAAAATCAAAGATGCTTAATCCAACTAAGTCTTGTCTACGATAGACATGAATAAATCTTAAAAAAAAAAAAGAAAAAATGACTTCTTTCTTAGTCCTCTATCTATATAGATCATATGGACAATCAAGATGAACCATTTTCATAGTTGAGATAAATATACCATTCACTTTCCTATTAAAAACCTAGAACCCATGTGTCTAGGGTATAGTTGGATGCATGATGGGTAAAATATTCTACGATATTTTCTAAGAATATTCCCATAGAGTTGGAAATTGAAATGTTAAGTTTAACTATGAAACCAAGCCTATTGAGTTAGAGAGTGATGTTTAACTTTGGTGAATTAAAGATGTACTATCAAGTTATGCTTTAATAAACATGTATGTCATCGAAGTTGGCAAGACTGCCTTTACTCTTATAATGATCATAAATGTGACAAACTTCTACACGCATTATAGTTATAGGTGGAAGTTATGAGGAAAATTGTAAATATGTAACAAGTTTTAATGCTTATGGATCTCTTTAGGTCTTGAAAGTTTAAATTGGTCGATAGGCTTACAAAGTATACATCCTTGCTAGAATTATCCAAAATTTTATCTTGTAAAATACTAGGGATTTAATATTAAAGGTGGTTTAATGAAAATATCCTACTTTATTTGAGGTTAAAAAAATCTTGTATTAATGATAAGGTTCTCTCTTATTTTACTTATTGCATAGGATAAAAATAAACAATTTGAAGAAGAGTTGGAATTTTATCGAAATTTAATTACTTATCTTCTTAACTTTCTTTTATATAAACAAGATCATCATAAAGGTAAATTCATTTATTCCCACTTTCAATCTTATTAAATATCCTAAGATTTCCACTGACTTGAGTAACAAAAGGGCCTTGTTAGCAATATTCTAACATCATTAACTTTCGCCTTACAAGCCTACAAGGATTTTCTTGATGACATCACCTTTTGTCTCTTTTCAGTTGACATTTTGAAAATGGAATTAATGAAATAAATAAATATGTTCTTATATTTATATAACAATAATTATAAAATACAAAAAATTCTAATCATTAGATATATAGATTAGGTAATGTATATCATGCAAATAATTAATCAAATCTCCTTAGTGTTGAAGAGACAAATTTATCATTAATTCATTTTTATTATTCAAAATCTTAAAGCGACATCTTACTAATTTTTTTAAAGAAAAATAACGACATCTTATTAATAAAATACAGTCACAAAAGAAAATGATATGTAAAGAATGTACTTAACTGTGATTGGCATTGTTAAACTAGTAGAATTTATGCTTTGAATCTCACATTTTTCAACATTTATTGTCTAAAATTTAAGCAATTGAACCTACAAAGTTTATTAGTAGATATTAGGCCCTTCATTCATACATATTTAACAATTTTCACTACACTTATTAATGGTTTTAATTTATCATAGATGAATAATGACGTACGCCCTCTACACTTTTTTTTCTCACATGAAAGGAATTTTAGAAATAGGAATCGGTCCTTTTCATTTATAATTAGAATATTGTTAGTAATACTTATACTTGTGATAAGGCATTTATAGTTCTTACTAAAAAATTTAACAAGTTAATCATAATTGTATTCAATTCCTAGTTTTGGACAACATTATTTATTTAACTATACATTCATCTTAAATAAAATAGCATATTAAACAATTAATAAGTGGCTTGGAAGTATTTTTTATAAATTAGTAACATATAATTTTGACATAATGATTATTTATTAATTAACTTAGACCATGAGTATAATGATAAAAAAAAAAGTCCATATTGACTCTTCATCTTTAAATTTTTTAAATTTGCCTCAACCTTTCCAAAAAAAAAATTATATCACTAGCCACCATCCCGCAATTGTGATACATGAGCCTTTCGTATTACAAGGTCGATAAAAATAAAGAATAGTTGGACATTTTTGTAATATTGCATGAAAACCATAAAATTAAGAGTCCGTGTGTTTCCATTTGTATTTTTAGTTTTTAGTTTTATTTTTAAATTTAATAAAAAAATTTGGTTTCTATTTTTATTTTAGCTTTTTTTTCAGTTTTTAAATTTATGAAAACTGTAAAAATGAATTTTTTATTTCTGTTTTTATAATCTGATTTACTATAAATTAAATATATATTATTTAATATATTAATTATTAACACAAATTATGAATAATGTAATTTAATATTATATTTAATTAACTAAAATCATGAATAATTTAATTTTATTTAGTAATTTATGTAATTTTATAAATAAATTAATAAATATAATTAAATTTAACATATCTTCAAAATATATAAATTTCAAATAAAATTTTGACTTAATAATTAAAATATAATATATAAATTATTTATTTTAATATAATAAAATAATTCTTATTGATATGTTATTAATAAATATTATATAAGAGATAAAATAAATTTAATTAATAAAAAATTTTATCTTTAAATTTTTTAACAGGTAATTATTATCAATAATAAAAATATAATTATCTTTACATTAACAATCAAATATATTTTTTTATTTTTATTTTTAAGAAAAAAGAAACTAAAAATAAAAAATACAAAAAAAAAGTCAAAGTTGATGGCCTAATATGGAAGATAATATAAAACCTGGGCAATGATGTGCAGGTAGTAAATCTGAAGATCGTTAGTGAGGGCGACACTTTGGGTGGCATATAGATGGTAGTGTGATAGAGAAATTACATCCACAGAAAAAGTTTGAAGAGCTTTGAATTAGTTGAAGTTGCATATATTTTCATAAGTTGAATACTGCTTTTCAAATATGATTACGAAAATGTACAATCATTTCTTATTTATAAACATTGACGAAGTATTTTTCTTTTAGTAATCGGTAAATATAAATTTTTAAAATTTTGAAATTAATTTAATAAAAATTTAAGTGCATCTAAAATAAAAATAGATATTTTTAATCTTATAATGATTAAATAAAATTTATACATTATCCAAACATATAAAACCGAACGAATTAAAAGTGAAATAACTAACAAATACCAAGATGTTAGGAAATTGGACACTCGTATTAAGTATGTAAAATTAGAAACTTCAAGACAAGAAATATTATACAAAAGCGTGAGAATCACGTGATTTGGACTAAATGAATTTTCCTGCTTTGGAGGCTCCTCTGCATTAAAATAACAATAACCAAGCAGCATTCTTTGAGAATCCCAGTTTCAATGTTTGAATTGGACTAAATGAATATTATCTGGTCACAGAAGTAAATATCGGTGGCCCTGACTCTTTTATGGGCGGCCTTTTCGCTTTCCAACTTGTTCCGTCATCTGTTGACCCAAAAGAGACTACGGAATACGGAGACTTTAAGTCTAATTCTTGTTGTATACCATCATATGAAATTCTCCGTAGCCTAACTCAATGCTAACCCTGTTTATCTATATATTTGTATTGACGGACACAAATGCATGGATGAAAATTAATAGAAAAGAGTTGGAATTTAAGTTACGATCTGTTTTCGTATATCATGTGGAGTTTATATTTCCAACTCTTTAAGCACATAGTCAAATGAATTAGCGTGGATTAGTTCATGTTTGATGGGGTTTCTTTACTTCTAATTATAAATTATTCAAGTCGCTTTCTCGTAATTCAACTATCTAACCAATAAGTAAATTCAGGGAAATTGCTTGTCAGTTGATTCAAAGAAGAAAATATGGACAAAAGAGTGATCACTGATTGGAGTAGTGAGAACTATACGTGAACGAAAGTACTTATTGGTTCTACACAAGCGATGATGCAATGGTTTAATTAATTAATCAATTGAGGGGACTAAAGGCTATTCTTGTTATTATAATCCTAAAAGATTTTTATATTGAAGAAAATTTGGTCAAAATCAATATTTTAAATATCAAATTGAAAATTAAATAGTTAAAATTTAAAGATTAAATTAATATCATATATAATAAATATTGAACACATTTTTAAATAAAATTAAAAATATTTATTTATTAAAAAATTGGGTTATATAAAAATTAATTAATTTATTCTTATTTATAAAAAGTTAATTTAAGACAATTGAGTAATTAATTAATAAATTGGTTAGTTTTTAATAATAAAAATTATTATAATAAATCAAATTAAAATTAAAAAGAGTTCATTTCGGTTTTTATATGATTGATCAAAATATTACCGAATAAACAATAGAGAAATAATGACAACCAGCATACTGGTTCTTTATTTGCTTTGCTTACTTGATATGCGAATACGAACCAATATTCTATACCTATGACCAAGAAATTCTGCGCCCATGAAGTACTATTCAATTGAGTGGTTTGGTACACACACGTCATGAACGTTGGATTTCCTGAAAATTCTCAACTTGGCAATCATACGTATACTCGAAGGATCGTTTCGTCCGTTCCATTTATTCTATTTTCACCTTATTTGAAGCCTTTTAATTTATTCATTGTAATAAATAAATAAATAAGAATTGAATAAATGAAAGAGCTTAAGAACAAAGTGGAATAGAATAAGGAAACAATGATCTATTGCCTACCCATATGGGTCTCTGTCAATGAATCTGCGGACCCTATTCATTTTGACAAATATGCAGTACTAGTGTTTTTTTTACCAAAGCTAATTGCAACTCCCACCTACTACTACTCACCTTCTTTTGTCTACCCTTTGCTGACATATATATATGTATTACATAGTCATGGGTCGGTCGTTTTGTTAGAATGATGATGTTCAAATAATCCTTCTCCAAGTAAGTTTCAGATCTGCCTTACTTTTATTTTGTATAGGCATGATTCCCTCTCCCTCTTTCTCCCTCTCTGAATAAGTAAAAAAAACTGCTAATATAGCTTAATCAAAATCAGGGGGTATTAGCATTCGTTACAAGCTTATACGGTCTGTCATTTCGTAATGAGTATCTTCTGCTTTATGAATGAAACGGAAACAAACAACTGAAGTGAAATGATGGTATCAAGCCCAGCGCTTACAATTTTCAGTTGGGTTGAACTGGGCCCATCAGCATTGCACATAGGTATACTGGCGTCTTTTCACATTTTCCTTTTCCTTGTCTACTTTTAGGTTAAATCACATCTAAAACGTTATTAATTTAATTTTATAATGCTATTCAGAATTATAAAAATATTATAAACTTTTAATTTATTATAAAATTAATTTATTGTTAGACTCTCTAGTTAAGATATTGACATGTCACCAGAAATTATTAACAATTTAACATTCACGTAGTCAAAATTTTACCCATTAAAATTAATTTAAAAAAATGGGAACCTTAAATTTTTACCTTCATCTCCATTTTTTTTAATGTAACCCAACCAAAGTCATCCAAAACCAACCAAATATTTTGCCATGAAGTGATGCCTATGATATCTATATTCTAACCATTTTAGAGAATCCTTTGTCTGAGTTTTTTAGTGCAAAGATGATATTGTTATTTTAGCTTAAATTTGTCTTTAGGGGTTCAAACATTATTAATGCCAATCTTTGTAATATTCCTTTTTTGTTTGACTTTCTGGCCAGAAGAAGATGCAATTGTATTTCTTATAAACAATTTTCAAAATCATCAAGTGAGTGTTGGTCGAGATATTTATCCTTTTTCTTTAAAGAACTAATTATCATTCTTTTTTCATTGGTCTTGTAATAAAATTGATTCTTGTCGATCATTGATTTTGGCAATTGGCTTTTAAAGTTGAGTATTAAAAAGAATACCTTTAATCAATTGTTCATTTGATGTCCCAAAGAAAAGGAGTTGAGAGTTAAACATCGGAAAAGAATTGATAGTGATATTGATAGACACATCATCATTATAGTTTCCAATACCAAAGACGTTAACAATGACGACAATGACCATCTTGATGAAATTTGTTCCCCATAGTTAAGATTAAAGGAGAATTGGGGTAACTGGGTTTTTGGGAATAGAAGACTTGTTCCCTTAGATAACAATGACAATATAGAGAGAATACTGAATGATTATTTAGCATATTTATTAGTATTCCATTAAGTGAAGATAAGCCTTTGGGGGGACTGCATCTATTATTGGAGCAAAACTTCATCATTTAATGATTCATTATATTTTTTATGACAATATTTCTCTGATGTCATTGTTCATCCTACTTGTGAAAAAGTCAAGCACCCTAGAGCGATGCCTACGATGGTTAGTTGTAGATGAGGGGATCTAAATCTTTTAGTGGCCTAGATTTTAGGAACGATAAGTTTCAACTTTATGCCAACATTTTATCTATATATTAATGCTTCTACTTTTATATAGGTTAGTGTTTATTTATGTTCTCTTTTATTTACATTTATTCCCTGTCACTTAGTTTATTTCAAATTAAACATCAACCGCAAGCACATCATATTTGTACTTTTCAAAGTTATTTGAATGTATCTAAAACAAAGGGAGATAAAAAGATTTGGTACAAGGGAAATTCATAATAAAGGTCTATTTAAGCCAAAGAGAAGAAAATTAAGTTCACCTTAATCAATACATTCACCACCTAGGAAAGCAGCAACTAAAATGATTTCAACAAGTTATAGACCAATTACTAGGTTAACCTCTTCTATTCGTAGATCATTAATAAGGAATTACTCAAGAAAAAATTAAAGGAAGTCTATTTCTACTACTGTTATAAGTCTTGTTAGCATATGAAGTAAGGAAAAAGGTTGAAGAAAATGGCTTGGAGGAAATCAAGTAAACTTTGAGCAGTTATTAGGAGACAAGAATCCAAATTTGAATCTTTATTTGTTAGGAGGCGTTTGGTTTGAGCACAAGGTTGACTATAGATATGAGTATAATAGTAGAAGGAGATGAGGATGGGTATGAAAAATAAAAAAAATAATGTTTGGTTTGTAACTTGGGTTTATGTATTAATACCAATAATATTGTTTGGTTTGTTGCATTAATGGGAATGAAAGATAATATAATACCATTTTTAACCTCAATAAAAATGAAAATAATTTGCCCTTCATATGTTTATTGGGGCTATCTCCATATGTTTAACTTATAGGATGGGAGATTGTAAGGAATTGAGAGGTGATAAGGAAGTAAAAAGGATAGTAGGGCAAAGGCTAGGAATAAAAGTGTAAAAAATAAACGTGATAAAAGCTTAGATTGAAATGAAAACTCGATACCCACCCCCTTTGTGGGTTTAGTAGATTATCAAATTTAATGGAATAAATCAATTCCCTTGGAATTGAAGACCCTAAAGCAAACACTATTTTTTACAATTATTCAATTCCTTCATTCCCAAACCCTCAAACCAAATGCCCCCTTAATTAGTATGATATGAACTTATGAACACTTATACCTCCTCTCTTTTCGGACATCGATAGTTATTTATAAGAGAAACTTCAATTGTCCTCTTTTTTATATATTTAACTTGATCTCTATATGTATTATGAATTATGTTACAAATATATTGAACAATTGAAGTTTTAATGATTATATTGTGATAAAGCAACTTACTAATTAATCAATCTCTATATGTATTATTTTGATGATTGAAGCATGAATATGGCTTTTTGGTGAATGAGTATTGATGATTGATCTTCACAACAACATTGCTCAATATCATATTCATTAAAGTAGTAAAAATAGTACATTGGTGTAATACAATATAAATTTATGGTCTATAAAATTAACATTACCAACTTGTGCATCTTACATTCTAACATATATTAAAACTTCATTAGGAAAATATAAATGTAGAAAAAATTATTATAATGCAAGATCAGTGACTACTTCTTTCAAATCTTTTTAACCCATTCATCTAATTGCTTCCTGCTTTTTTTTAACCTTAATAATCAAAATATTTGGTCTTATTATGTTAAGAGGAAGATGAAAAACATTAAACTTAATAACAACTAAAAATTTAACTGTATCATGGTTTTCTTCGATTTAAAAATTTGTTCTCCTAATAGTTTTCCTTTCTTTAGATAATCTCACATGAATAAGTTAGGAAATCAAGTCACCTAAAGAAATCACACACTTTGTGATTTTTTTTAGATTGAGTAGCTTGCAAGTTGCAAATCTTTTACGCAGATTAAGTTTCTTCATTGAGACATTCATAATGGCATAAATATGATACTTCTATAATAATTTCATCTTCATGTTTTCTTTACTCTGATAATAATTTCATCTTCATATTTTCACTACTCTAACCTAAGTAAATACTTGAAAAATAAAAGGAAAAATATGATATTGCAGGAGGATAAATATATGGAGTAATAGAAAATGGATTTTTTTATTTTGAGAATTCAAAATTTGGAGAACAAAACAAGATAGTAATGAGTAGGATAACTCCTTTGGGGATCACGTTAATGGAATTCCACACAGCACATAGAGCTATTAAAGTCACATTTTAATCTCAATTATTTTATGCATTGCTTTAACTTGACATACACGTGATTGCCACATCACCCATGCAATTATATAATATGCCATTTATGCCCTTCTATTAAGAGAGTTAATGGAAGGGACCAAGATAGGAAAAATGCTAATGTTAGAGGTCGAAAAAATAAAGTAGATATACTAAAATAGGAAATCACCTAGAATAAAAAGATTAAAAATATATTTATCTATTAATAATTCTACATAAGAATTGTACCTTATTTTGATAAAATATTTTAAAGGTATATTGTCATTTTTATGATATTGTCTTAATTTTTGGTGAGGTTGTTCGTTTTCGTCTTGGATAAATTTACTTTCAATATTGTTCTCCTATTTTACTCTTATATTTAAATAATACTTATTGATATATATTTTGGGTTAAAATTTTTCCTAATCCACATCCTTAAATCTCTAATGCTCTTACTTTATCCTTTAATTCTTATTGTTCATTGGAGAATAAATAACTTTTTATTTCAATTCCTCCATTACATTAAAAGAAATTTATAAATAATAAGTTATCTTAATTAGGCATGAAATTATAAATTGTTCTTTATGGTAAGTTCATTTTTAATCTCTTTTTTGTTTGTTCGTATTATATTAATTAAATTATAATGGGTTATATCTTGTTGGAGTAATTATTGTAGAAATTTTGTATATTAAATGGAAGTAATTGAATCATTCAATAGTATCATACACACCTTAACATAAATTAATACATGAATAATTAAAAATGTATTATGAATACCTAGAATATAAGACATGATTACAATTTATAAGATTATTGAATCACCTATTCTGAAATTACAAGATGACCTAATTCTTCTCTTGCCTCTCTCATTATATTTAAGTTAGAATATAAATGATGTAAACCTAGCCTCTATTAAATCATTCATATAAAGTTATGACATGAGTCTTATATGATAATCATACCGTAGCCAATAAATATGTTAAGAAGACCAAATTTAAAATAGAACTATGGGCCTATAATTTCATATTTGACTTATTTATGAAAAAACACAAATTAGTTATAGCACACATGGAAAAATTCTAATATTCTCTCATTTATAAAAAACTAATTAGAATTTAATAATTTCTTTGAATTTTTTTTAAAAATGAATTGATAGTGTCAAATAAAAAATTTACTAATTTTTTTCCCAAATTTTTTTTAAATCTTAGTATAAAGAACTTAGTTCAATGAAACATCCATACTAGACAATGATAGTTAATATGTTGTAATCAATATATAACTCCCTATAATCATAAGCATATATAACTTACTAATTAAACTCTCTAGTGTGGTACTAGTGTAATGTGAATTGCATCTATAACTTAGAAAATCATATAGCATGCATAACCATATCATTATAGTCTCAAACTCATATGCGGTCTCAAATCCATGATCTTTAAATAAGACCATCAACTTATATGGAGATTAAATGCCAAAAGATGGCTTGCTTTTTAAAGATTCATTGACCTTAAAATATCATTCATTAAGTAAACCATATGCTTCCATAAAGAAACTATAACTCATATTAAGATAAAAAGAATAGTATGTGCATATATACAATAAGATAACAATATGTATGTATTTCAAACATCATAGTACAATAGACAAATGTAAAGAATGCAACTTTATTAATATTAAATATTGTAAAAATGCAACATAACAATCACAAACTCTCATTATATCAAAACATCATAAAACAACACAATAGTCATATTGCCTATATATCTATGAAAATATATAGGCGTAAACCTTTTTATTAATGGATCAGCCCACATGATTGTTGTGATAGTGCATTTAGAAAGTAGACCACCATCATAAACCCATCCCTAAAGCTTAAAGTCTTAATATCAACATACTTGGCACCATTAGTGGTCTTTATGTTCTTGTAAAAGAATACATCAGATGAGTTATCATGGTGAATCTTGATAGGCCTAGGAATCAAATCAATAATCTTAAACCCTCTAATGTTCTTCAATCATTTGATATGTGCTCCAACCTCAAACAAATTCTAATTTTAGTTTACATAGTTAAATCACCATAATAAACTATTTGGAGCTCTTCCACCACACAACTCATCCAACTAACATAAAGTTGTACCTTATAGTAGACTTCATTGAAAATCTACAAAGGTTAGCATCAATCTAGTGATATCTTCCATGCTTCTAAACCAATATATAATATTTGGTCTTAGGTACATCCCATAACACCTTTTCTACTACAACCTAGAGCTAATGACCATAATTTTCCAAATAGTACCAAAAATATAACTATAAAGGTAATGATAGAGTAATGCCTACCTTTGAATATGTTAGGGTCCTGATTTTATGACTACAAGGAAAAGAACTCATCCTCACCTTCTCTAAATCATTTTAAGGATACTGGTCCTTGATAAACTGATCACTTTTGATTATATAAAATATATCAGACTTATAATTGAACAGGATAAACCTATTTATCACTATGTCCATATAAGCCTTTTGAGCCAAGCTAAAAAACTTCTTAGATTTGTTCTTAGGAGCTACATTATAAGAAAAAATTGTGTCTCTCTAAGATCTTTTATGTTAAAGTTCTTTTAAAGCACATTTTTCATATTTTATAACATGCTTAAATCATTAATGGCAAGTAAAATGTCATTTATATATAGGACTATAAATATAAACTTGATCCTATTGAATTTGGAGTATATATAAGATTTAAGTATACTCCTCTAAAACTAAAGGAACTAATAGATGCATATTTGACTATATTTATATACCCATATTTGATAGATTTTGGTTGATATTTTGTAGTTTTATTGTATATTTGATATTTAATTCGCTGCAAGTTCATTTATAGGTAATAATTGTCTTCATAGACCAAAAGCAAAAGAATTCGGATGAAAACGTGACATAAAACAAAGATTTGAAGCAAAGTAGAGATGGACAGCCGTGTTTGAGCTTGTGTATGTCTCACAGCCGATATATCTTCCAGAACCTTAAAATTTACTAAAAAAAACATGAGTAGAGGCCAATTAAGGAGAGCATACTTTTGGAGTCGATTCCAAACATGAAGAACATTCAAAAGGGATGATATTGATCCAAAGATGTGGAGAACATGAAGAAATTATCAAAAAATCTAATAGCTTACAACATCAAACCTCAAACTTGAAAGAACATATAATAAAAAAAGAAGGGAAATTTAGAATTATGATTCCTTTATTTTCTATTCATTTTTCTTCATGTTGATCTTTGATTTAATTTTCTATTATATGTAACTAGACGCTTTTTAGTGTTTAGGTGTGATGATCCCTAGTTTGTGCTATAATATATTTTGATTCTTTTATTTAATGCAATTGTTTTGATTGATTTATTGTGATTCAATTATATGTTTATATATGTTCTAATAGATCTGGAATATTAATACACAATCTGATTTCATAACATATCGATTGAGAAATCCTATGTATGAGTAGATCTACAATAATTGAAAGGAGTTGATTGCAAACCTAGAGATAAGTCAACATAAATCCTCTTGATTAGGTTCAAATCTAATAGCAAAATCCACAAATCGATAAAGCAATCCTAAAAACTTCAACCTGGATAATTTTAGAAAATAAACCTATGGATTAGTTGTTAGTAGTCTCGAGAGAGATATTAACATAAGATAGAATTTTTTATGGTCCAATAGTCGATAAAATAATTGCATGATAAAAGGATAATTATCTATTGGTTTTATGGGGATTCGTTACCTAAACACTAATTCTGGATATTGATTATTTTTAAGTACCTTCCTTTATTTCAATGTTCAATATTGTTTCCCACTTTTTAAAAATTTTAAGAATTATTTTTATTTAAAAACAAAAATCTAATTCGTAAGCTAGATAATAGAAGAAAGATAATTACTAGTAATCATTATCTTCGTGAGATCGACCCGTACTTATTTGTGCTAGCTACAACTATGTCGTGTACTTACAATTAATTCAATATTGAAAAATTAAAATTAGTCAATTAAGTTTTTGATGTTGTTTTCGGGGACAATGATACTAGGAAACCCTTAATTTTGTTACTCTTAAGTCATTTTATTGTACTTTGCTTTATTCTTGTTTCTACTTTACGTCATTTTATTTGTTTAATTTTATTCTTTTTTTGTAGAATCGAACTTTTGGTTAGTTTATGACCAAGAGCATATATGAGAGCCTAACAAACATAGATCCAAAGATCAAAATAACATCATGTCAGAATTTTTAAAGGAAGCAACTGCTTTAGTTTGAACTAGATCGTCGAATAGAAGACATGGTGGTCAAGTAGACATAGAAGAATCACATAAAATGGCTAACTAACCATAAACTATGTTTGACTATGCTAAGCCAAACTTAACTGGTGCAGTGTCCAAAATCATAAGACCCACTATCCAGGCAAAAAACTTTGAGATCAAGTCAGGCATCATCCAGATGGTGCAACAGTCAATCCAATTCGATGGAATCAAAGATGAGGATCCCAATGTGAACATCTCTAACTTTCTGGAGATTTGTGATACTTTTAAGATAAATGGAGCTGATAATGATGTCATCAGACTGTGTCTATCCCATTCTCATTAAGAGGGAAGGCCAAAAAATGTTTAAACTCCATGCCACGTTCTTTTTTGCTACTTAGGAACAAGTGGCGAAGAAATTTTTATTGAACTTTTTTCCACCTGCTAAGACTACAAAGCTGAGGAATGACATCTCCTTATACTCCCAAGTTGCAGGTGAATCTTTATATGATACATAAGAGAGATTTAAGGAGATGTTGAGAAGATACCCATACAATGGACTACCACTGTGGATGCAAATCCATATATTCTATAATTGGTTGAGTTAAAGAACTAGGTGGTCTTTTGATGCAGCAACTAGTGGAATATTACATAACAAAATACCTGAGGCCCAGGACTTAATAGAGGATATGACCATAAAAAATTATCAATGAACTAATAGGACAACAGGAGTATATGAATTCGACGCAGTGGCGTAGTTGGCGAGTCAAGTGGAGGCCTTAAGCAAGAAGATAGACAAACTTACAATGGCTCCATAAGGTCAAGTGAGGCAATGTGAGGTGTGCGAGCTAAAGCACGAAGGACAGGATTGTCAATAAACTCAGTAAAAACATGTGGACTATTTGGGGAATGCTCAGAGACCCCAAAATAACCCATATAGTAACACTTACAATCCTAGTAGGAGGAATCACCTCAATTGTTCATGGGAAAATTAGTTATAAGCACGAAACAACCATCCACTCAGATTTCAACAACAAGCTTCATAGCCTAAGAAGCATGGTATGGACGAGTTGCTAATGGATTTCATTTAGAAATTGAAAGTGAAACATTAGCAAACTGATGCATCCATATGCAACTTGGAGATTGGAATCGACCAATTGGAAAATAATGTGGACGAAAGACCAAAAGGGAGTTTGCTGAGCACGATAGAAACAAACCCCAAGGAAAGAATAATGGCAATCACCTAGACTAGTTAGAGAAAACTCCAAAAAGAGAAAAAGGTGACTATGGACATTCACTTGAAGACTAAAGGTGGATGACAACTGGAGAGAATTAAGGAATATTGACCTAGAATTCCATATCCTGCTAGAGTGAAGAGAAATCTATTGGAAGTGGAGTTAGATAGATTCATTGAACTTTTATAACAATTTGAGAATGACTTACCCTTTGTTGAATCTCTTTTGCAGTTGCCAAAAAGCACAAAAACTTTGAAAGAGAAACTATTAAACAAGATGGAATCAAAGAAGTTGGAGACTACCATGCTGAGCAAAGAGAACTCCAAGAAGAAAATTAAACTACTGGAGAAACAAATAGATCTAGGGAGTTTTTATATTCCTTGCACTATTGGTAGTTTAAAAGTAGAAAAGGCTTTAGCTGACCTAGGGTTTGGCATAAATGTGATGCCTTTTTCTCTGTTTAAAAAAATTGGAATAGTAGAACTTGAACCAATTGGGATATGTGTGCAATTAGCTGATAGATTAGTAACATATTCTAGAGGGATTGTAGAAGATTTACCTGTTTAAGTTGACAAGTTAGTATTCCCTACTAATTTTTTGATTCATGATATAGAGAAGGATATGGAAATACCTATAGTCCTCAATTGACCCTTTTTAGTGACTATGAAGTCAATTATAGATGTTGACAAAGATAGGTTAACATTAAGGGTAGGGGATAAAAAAGATTATTTTTAGAGTTTTAATGTCACGAATCATACTCTTGAATTTATGGATGTGATTGGAGCTAATAAGTCCGTTCAAGATGTTTTGTAGGATTATATAGTCAAAGGTATGTTGGAACCGTCGTAAATTTAAGGGAACAAGCTGAAAGAGAAGTGTGACGTTAAGCGTCAAAAGGTAGCCTACTTATAGGTTAAAAAACCCACAGTAAGGCTACTACAACCTAATTTATATAAGGCACGTCGAGCTAACGACATTAAATAAGCACTACATAGGAGGCAACCCATGAATTAGTTTTTTAATTTTGCATTGTTTTATTCTTGCTTTCATGATAGTGTCGGATTTTAATTGAGCTTTTATGTGTTTTAGCATAGGAAATCAAGCTTCTTAATGATGAGAATATGCATAATTGATGTGTAGGATATGCATGTTGATGAGCATATAATTTTAAAGTCACACATGTTTATAAAGAATTACACGCTCTCTAGACACGCTAGTGTAGTTTTATGCATTTTGGTACATGCCTATGAATCAAACCGTGTAAACTTGTTAAAAGTTATAATTTAGTGACATACACAGTTTGATACATGGCTGTGTATCAAACTGTGTACGTCCATGATACACCTTCAAAAACCCTAACTCCTTCAAATTTCTCACTTTCCTCTTACTCTCTCACCCCACGTCGTCGCCTTTTATTTTCCCTTTCAAAATTTTTACATTTTTTAACCAACCTAATGACACCCAAGTAAGTAGTCCTTTCAGTTTCACTTGTTTAGACATGCTTAATTGGATGTTTTGCTTTATTTTGGTAAATTTTGCTAAAAAAGCAAGAATTGTAGATTCGGGATTTTGAGTGAATTTTTGTAATCTTATGCTTAATTGTGGTTTAATAGTTTAATTGAAGTCTTAAACAATTGATTTTATAAGTCAATTTGTTTAATTTCATGTGACGGGATAAAATTCAACTTTAATTGCATAATTGTGCGATTTTTGCTCACTTAGTGTTTAATTATGATATTTCTGTGTTAATTTAGGTTAATTAGTTGTTCTAAACCTTAGTTGACATTGGGTTTGTCACTAATTGCATGTTAATTTTGCTTTCAACATGAATAAAATGTTAATTTCGTCAATTTTGCGTAATTATGAAATTAGGATTGTTAATTTTTGAATTAGGGTTAAAATGCATAATTTAACAATTAGGTTAGCTTAATTTGTTAATTACAATATTTCCAATTCTAATTTTGAGAACTAATTAGTCTATTAGTTATTCTTTTCATCACATTTATTTTATTTAATTGTTTATTTATTTATTTATTGTGTTAATATACTAATTAGTTCTATGTGTTTAATTTTCCGTTGTCAATTTGTTTTCACAATTAATAATTTAGTGAGCATAATCAACTTTAAGTATAGGAAAAGTATATTATCGTAAATTATCTGCAAATTTTCTCACACTTATTCTAAGTTTTAGGCATAATGACTAGACCACGGTGTGAGAAGGAAGTTTCGCGCTTGATTCTAGAGACCCGAGGGGAGCTTGCACTATGCATCTACCAAAACGAACCCCAATGTTGCCTTTTAATGCTGCAATATATGAACGATGCAGGCTTCGCCAGAAGAAGGGAGTACTTGGACTTGAAGATATATTTTCACTACTGGATGTCCTCCCGACAGTTTTGAAACATGATCAGTGACAATAGTGACTACCACTCACGTAGATCTAAAGCCTCTTCACTACGACTCCTGGCACTCTGATACATACATGAAGTCTTCAGATACACTTTGAACGATTGAGGGGGTAATCACAACGTAGTGGGAAACATGTACATGTGTTATACCATTATTTGTGGAGCATGAGTGAGAGGACGCCCATTTATCAGGCATTAAAGTGAAGATAGGAAGATCGACACCATCTAGGTGGATCCTTATGTGACCTGACTAGTAAGACAGATGGGCTTATTTGATCAATTACCATTGATACAATGGGTTAGTACCATGGCAGCACTCAACATCAATATCATGATACATATATGAATAGTTAGCCAATGTCGAGGACCCATAAGTAACATATACAGATTCATCAGGGAACCTAACGAGTTAGCAACGGAGGGTAAATGTAGAGTATAACAATATATGGAAGAGAAGTCGTCATAACCACAGCCATCGGCACCCGAGACCAGAGATGAAGCACCAAAGTCGGATATTCTAAGAGGTCTCAGAGCTAGGATGCAAAACCCAGCTCAGCTAAAGATAGTAATATTAGAGAGATGGGTGGCCCGGTTTTTAAAAAATAAAAGACTATTTTATGAAAATAGGCGAAGCTTATTGGATGGCTCAAGGTTACGATTGAGCGACTAGGAAGGCTTGAGCCTACAGTCGGATGGACGGGACAGTTGATGTTATCAATGGTGAGACATCTATGCATCAATTTTCAGTCTTTATCATCTAGCAAAGTTACTTCCTCAGTATCCCCTCCATCAATACAAGATCATCCATCCGAGGACCCTCCTTTCTTAGAGGACCCTCCTTTCTTAGACCCTCCTCAATCATATCACAAGAGGGAGAGGCTTGATTTTTGTTTATTCTTTCTTTTTCTTTGTTAATTATGTATTTCTTATTATCTTTTCTTTAACATTATAGTTAATGATCTTTCTGTTTCTTAATTTTTTTGTTAGTTTTATTTTATTTTTATGTTTCTATCCCTTTTTCATTTATGTTTTACAAGGATGTAGTTATTGGATGGATCATAATTAAAAAAATCATCTTACTAAGGAAAGTTCCATTTAACCTTCACTCTTATATATGCTGAAATTGTGTAAATTAAGGGCAATGAACAACTTTAAGTGTGGGGAAGGGTTAGCAATGTTAATGATTTTCTTAAGCTTATTATAATCTTAATTATTAAATTTTATGAACTGATATCCTAACTTAACTGAAATTTATCCATCATTACTTCACTTCATTATTGAATATTGATTTGAATTAGTATGCAAATAGATGGTAGTTAGAACAAAATTGCTTTTTGAAAGATATTGCATACTATTTACACATATAAAACCTATCTTTACACGAGCTTTTAAGCCTAAGAACGAAAAATTTTAAAATTTTTTAAGCTCTTTTATTTCTTTCATGTGTGTTATCACGTATGGTTGAATGATTCTAGAACTTGCTCTCATTATGCATATTAAGGTCACATTTGTTAAATTAATAGCATTGAAATGATGAAGGCACTTTGATTCAACAATTTGTTTTAGCCAATTTCTTTGATAATTATCTTACCCATAATTTATGCTTTAGGAGTAACTAAGTTGAGCCTTAACCTTTTTCCTTGTTGAAACCCACATTATTAACCTTATCCTATTTTTTAAAAGTCTTTAAATTGTTTTGAACCTTGAAGGCTATTTACTTTATTTGCTTGTTTGAAACTTGAAATTTTGAAAGGTTCAATATCTCTTTAAATATGGTACATAATGAATGCTCAAAAATATGATTCAAAATAATAAATAAAAAAGAGCATAGCAAAATTATGGTTAAAAATATATGGTAACTTAGATTTATAATAAAAGGACCTATGTATAGAGGAACAAGTTTCTTGTAATGTTCCTTTTGTAATTTCCTTCAAATGAATGCTTTTTATTATCCTAGTCATACCTTACCTAAGCCCCATCACAACCTGATGAAGACCTTTTGATTTTTACTTCTAGTTTACATAAGTGGTGGAGATGTGATAAAATTGCAAGCCTGTATTAAAAGTTCTACTATGCATTGATTGAGGGTTTGATGTTTTTCACATTAAACACTTGAGTGCATTGAGCAATGATGTAAAAATTAGACCAGATTCACCGATTCGATGAGGTTTTGCCCAAATTAGACTAGTTTTCAGTTCGATTTTTACATTAAACCATTGTGAATAAAAACTAGCCGACTAATTTTGAACTAGGAAGAACTGGACATGTCTTTGTAACCCAAACCAGTAACCACACAAAACTAATGAACGCCAATCATCAAACATAAAAATCCTACGTCCAAGCTCACATGCATTTATACCTCCATACCTAACACAACATCCAACAAAATTTTTCAAGCCCTAAGCTCTAACTTGCTTCGTTGCACATATGTGAGGTATGTCTTACGGTAGCAATGGATGGTCGAGATTGAAAGTGTTGGACCCCGAACTTTTCTTAGAAGACTAGAACAAATAAATGAGAAATGTGGAGAAGTTCATATTTGTGTCTGGGCGTTTTAGTGGATAAGAGATTTTGAATTGAGGAGAATTAGTTGAATCTGTGTAGTAAGTTGATGAAGAATATGCGCATAAATGTATGATTTTGCGTATGATTATGATTACGGTTAAGTTTCACGTTGCATGTGTTGAATTCATAATTTTAAAGTGTGAGAAATGATTAATGATTATGGTTGGGTGATTCTGACCTGAGTTTTGAGTAAATGAGAGCGGTTGAGAAGTGTGGGTAGGTTCATGTTTTGCTTTGGTGATTTTGGTAGTGAGAGACCATGAAATGGGAAGAATTAGGGTGAAAGTGATGAAGAACACACACACACACACACACACACACACACACACACACATCTATATATGTGTGTGTGTGTGTGTGTGTGTGTGTCTGTATGTATGTTCGGTTATTGATGTTCATGATTAATCATGGATTATTGATATTAAAGATGATATGGAGTTGAAAATGAAGTAGAAAGATGATCTGGTTATCAGCTGTGATAAGGAAAGATTTTCATAATGAAATGTGTATGTGCACGTTGTGTTTGATGAAAGTATCAATTTCTGCTAGTCTTAAAATAGCATGTCAGAGTTGGAAAATTTCAAGTGAAAAATACAGACAAAAGGATTCGTCTATGATGACGTTACAACACAGAGGCAAGGAGAAATAGAAAGGAGAAGTATCCTCTGTGCTGACGTCACAAGACAGAGGCAAGATTGAAGACAAAAGTGAAATTGAACCTGTGTTGAATTGGATGAGGTTGTCTTCTTAGATTGTAGATTGTTTTTCTAGTTTTCTGATGATATATATATAGCATGAAATGTTTGGACATCGGAGTCAAAAGTTAGGATTTTTGCAAGTAAAGATGTTCAAAAGAAGAGTATCCTCTGTAATGACGTCAGAACACAGAGGACACATCATCACATAAAGGATAGAACGTAAAGGAACGAATGAGTAAGGAATAGAGAAGTTATAAGTATCATCTGTGATAATGTCATCTTCCTCTGGGTGACGTCATCTTCCTCTGTAAGGATGCATCGTTTGTAAAGATGCATCCTCTATGAGTCAATCCCTTCTGTAAGCAATCTTCTTCTATAAGTTATCTTCTTCTGTGAGGATGCATCGTCTGTCAAGATGCATTCCTCTATGAACCAGCTTCATCTATGTTTTGATTCCTCTGAGAAAGAACTTCTGTATTTGCTTCGTCTGTCCTTAGCTTCGTCTGTGTACTGCTTTTTTTGCTTCTTGCATTGTCTGCTTTCGACCTAAGTGGTCGCATTCCTTCCATGTTATGGATTCATGAACTTCGTATGTGTTACTGTACACAGACGAATGAACTTCGCTTGTTATTGATTCATGAACTTCGTCTATGCTACTGTTCACAGACGAATGCACTTTGTCTATGTATTGATTCATGAACTTCGTCCATGTTACTGTTCACAGACGAATGCACTTTGTCTACGTATTGATTCATGAACTTCGTCTGTGTTACTGTTCACAGACGAATGAACTTCATTTGTTATTGATTCATAAACTTCGTCTGTGTTTGAAAACATGGTATCCTTGGATCCTATTGAATTTCATTCAGAGGAGGAACCTTATGTCTTTTGTTTCGTCTGACTTTTGCTTCGTTTGTTTTCTACCTAAGTGTCCGAAACTCCTTCTGTGAGTGTTCATGAATTTTTTCCATGTTATTGATTTATGAACTTCGTCTGTGTTACTGTTCACAGACGAATAACCTGCGCTTGTTATTGATTCTTGAACTTCGTCTGTGTTATTGTTCATAGACGAATAAACTCCGCTTGTTATAGATTCTTGAACTTCGTCTGTGTTACTGTTCGCAGACGAATAACCTTCGCTTGTTATTGACTCTT
>JANQBM010000004.1:11641211-11652382 GCA_025594535.1 Erythroxylum domingense | reverse complement strand
CTTAAAAAAATCTCTTTAATAAGACGTTGACATCTTTTAAGTGAGTCGAATTTTACAACTTGAATCTTTAACTTTTAAATATGAGAAATATTTGAAAGACTTCTCACCATCAATTAAATGACCTTTTGAGAACAATAATACTAGAATTCAAATTATAAATTTAACCTGAGGAACATATTTATTTCACCAATAAATTATAATTTTTAGAATTTAAAGTTTAAAATTTAGCTACTAAAATCGGAAATAATTGCATTAATCATTCAAATTAACCTCTTAAATTATTTCATCCAAGACCAATTTGATAGTGAAATGAAAGACAAAATTTTTGGGATATAAATAGATGTGATAGAAAGTAGATTATTGATCAGCTATAATTTGTCCAAAATTAGGGCTAAATTATAGCCAAAACATGTTATACTACAGTTGTTTACATTGTAAATCTCCATTCAAATTGATCTTAAGTGTTAATAAGTATCAATTTATTAACTAGAAAATTGTGTTGAAGTAATATAATAGATTTGGCAAGCAAATCTACAATTTAATCTTGACAACGCATATGATGAAGTTGAAAAGTTTGGTCTTGCATAAGTTCACGTATGTAATTACAATTAACCTCACTATGTTTTATACATTCATGATAAACATGAGAAGTGGTTATGCAAATAAAACTAATGATATTAGCAAAAAGAGATTAATATTGAGTAGATAAAACACCAAAATACAAAAAAAGGCAAATATAAATAATTTTTGAATTAACTAAGGAAACGATCTTGCTTTTTGCACTTCCAAGCATTAGGTACTAAACTTAAAAAGACACACCAACCAACTATAGAATGGTGTATCAGGACACTCATTACAATCAACAACAGTAAGTGCCACTAGTTCTAGAGAAGAAGTTGTAGAAAAAATATACCTTGTCCAATGATATCCTTTAAGTATTGAATGATTTGATGAAGGGCTAAGAGATGTAATTTATAAGGTTTAGACATAAATTGACTCACTACTTGGACAACATATGAATTGAATTCAGTGATTGTAATATATATGTGGCTACTAATAAGATGTTTGCATAAAATAGGAATAAGTAATAATGGACTGCCATATTTGATTAATTCTAGATTGAGCTTTATTAGTGTAACTTAAGATTAGTTATCAGTAAGATTGACAAATTTGATTAAATATATAGAATACTTATGTTGACTAAGATATACCTCATCTTCTAATTGAAAACTTTCAAACCCAAAAAATAGGTTAATTTCCTAAGACCTTTCTTATGAAAGGAAGGCTAAAGAAATTTATTTAACTTGGCGATACCTTGTCGATCATTACCTGTTATAATCATATCATCAATATATACTAACAAGGCAATGATACCATTTGACAAATGAGAAATAACTAATTAATGATCATTTGAGTTATGTTGAAAACCATCTAGTTTAATTGTTGATGAAAATTTCTCAAATCATGTACAAGGAGCTTATTTAAATCCATTAAGAGATTTGCAATTAGGAAGTTGGTATCCTAGTTGAGGTTTCATATACACAATTTCTTTAAGTCACCATGCAAGAACATATTTTTGAAATTCATATAATACAAAGACCATAATTTGGGGGAAGCAATAGCTAATAAAGTTCTAACTATAGTCATCTTTGCTACCAGATAAAATGTTTCTTTATAATCAATACTATATTATATATGTATCATTGAGCTACGAATTTAGCTTTATACCTGTTAAGAGAACCGTCAAGTTTGAGTTTAACATTATAGATCTATTTACTACCATTTAAAAAGGCATTCGATAATGTAGGAACTAAGTCCTAAGTATAATTTATCTTAAGAGCTCGCCTATGACACTTTTCTAATATGAATTATTTACTACTTGCTTGTAGGTAGATGGTATAGAAATGACCATACTATTTTGGACAGTATGATACCAATCTGGAGGCTAAACAATATTAGAGTGGGATGACCAACAAGATGGGGTTGAAGAATGAGAAATTGTCTGGTTATTATAAAGAATGTGGACTTTTGAAATTATAATCTAGTTGAGGTATTATACATTCACGATTGAACTTGAAAAATCACTTTCTAAACCATTCATAAAATTCTTATCAAAAAATAAAGGTAGAAAAGAGGTTGATTCATTAAGAGAATAGCTAAGAGTCACAAGATGAGAGGAATAACAATACAAATTCTCAAAAAAGGTGACATGATGAGAAATGTGCATCCTCTTTATGTGAAAATCATTAAAAAATTTCTTTATTTTGTCATTATAAATAAGAAATACATATTTTGCTACTTTAAAAGATAATTTTGTAAATTCAAATGGAGGTAAAAGGATGAAACAAACACAACTAAAGACTTTAAGATAAGAGTACTTAGGGCATATCTAAAATTGACAAAACCAAGTTGTGTGATGTTTAAACATATGCTAAGTTGATTAATTAAAAAAACAACCATATGAATTTCTTTTACCTAATAACTATGTGGAACATGGGATTTAAGTAAGAGAATACAAGCAAATTCAATGATATGAAATTTTTTTCTTTCTATAACTCCATTTTGCTAGGGAGTTTGTGAATAAGATAATTAATGCAAAATGTCTTTTTCATAAAAGACATTGGTAAGTTAATAGAACAAAGTTATCCCGTAGAATAAGAGGAAAACTCTTAATGGTTTTGTCAAATTATGTTTTAATAATCATGATAAAGGCTTTTGCAATATTAGTCAGATAGATTTAACACTCCAAAAAACAAGGTAAATTGTGTTTAGGTTAGGATATATATATATATATCCTAACCTAAACACAAATAGTAATAGACCCCATAAATTAGCTTGTATTAAATCAAAAACCATATCTATGTTAGAGGAATTAAGAGAAAAAGGTAAATTTATAGCCTTGACAAGAGAACAACTTTTACAATGTAATTTTAAAGAAGAAAAATTAATATTTAAATGATCAAGAATCATATTGGATGGAAACATGATTTTGAGTTTTCCTGTATAAGGATGTATGAGGCATCAAAGCCAAATATGTCATTTTTTATTAGAATTAAAATATTATTTAAAAAAGAAAAAGAACAACAAACTGAAAGAGAAGATTGATTTTCTTTATTATTGTGAGAGGTTGGATCATTTAGGTTTAAGTGAAATAATTGACCTTTCTTATATCCTTTCTCGATTGCAGGTCCTGTATAGAACAACAAGATGGAGAAAAATTAACAGAACATTTTTAATGAACCAATTTATTAGTAGAAATTAAAGTGGCAATTAACTTTAGGAAATAAAAAGAGTTAGAAAGAGGAAGAGATTCGTTCAAAAAAAAGACTTCCAACTCTTTTTATAGGTAATTTTCCTTCCTTAGCCATAATTACGAAATTATTTGGTGGATATGTGTGAATTTTTGAAAAATGATATGTTTAGTTAAAAATATAATTAAAGGCTGTAAAATTAAGAATCACATGCCACTTCTTTTTACAAAAAATTGCTTTAATTTCTCTTCTTGTAATGAGATTGTATGTATCCAATATTATTATAAAATTTGCATTAAATTTTACCATAATCTTTGTTCAATTGTTTTGTCCGGCGCTTGCCTCAAGAAGCTAAAAAATAACATCAATGGAATTAGTTTTGACATCCAAATTAGCATGAATTTAAAGCTAGGCTTTCTCTTAAACAAGCTTCTCCCAAAATTGAATCAATATTAATTAAGTCTCGATGATTATATTTGTTCTAGCATTTTCAACTTCTAATATGAATTTCATAAGAAATTAAAGCACTCTACTCATATCTCTTTATTTCTTTAACTCCTAAAAAGCAAAATCCTAAACAATGATTAAGGATATTAAACTTAATTCAATTCAATTCATAATCCTAATAATTTACAGGCCGTTCGGAAGCCTTCGAATTGAATTCATTAACGAATTGGATTCAATTATATTAATGAGATTAAATTGAATTCAATTTATACTGTTCGGAACAAACCTAGTAATATTGGAATTGAATTCAATTACACTGTTTGGAACACAATCAAAATGAATTTAATTATTTTATATGACATTTTTACTGACTAAAAAATAATCTTCTTAAATAATAAGATTATTTTCTTTATTCCAATTAATTCTAGTTTTGGTGACTATAATAGATCTTAATTACATCAAATGTAAAGAAAGTATTCTTAAGTAGAAAATTAGATAAAAATAATATATGAAATAATAAAATGTACTTTGTTCAGAAGGATCAATAGTATAAAATGTGCAAATTGTTACAATTAATATATAGTTTAAAGTAGTAATCAAGGAAGTATTATATTAACTTTCACAATGCAATTATATCATATGATTTTCGATTGAATAACGAGGATTATTGTAAATAAGTAAAAAAATCCATTGATAATTATAAATTGGCGACTAATGTATTATTAATTATTATCAAAATATTATAATTATAGGTAAAATTAATTAGCAAAATTATTTATTTTTATAATCAATGAAATGTAGTAATAGTAACTCGATAAAATAATAAGAATAATTTTATTTGTTAATATAAAAATCAATGGAACGTATATTTTTATTAGATTTTAATAGAATTAAAAAATATAAAATTTATTTTATAAAATTAAAATTATAAAATATTTAATTTTAATATTAGAATTTTTTAAGTGAGTTAAATGTTTATATAAAAATAGAAAATAAAATTTAAATTTTCATATTCATAAATTATAAAAATTAGAAAAATTATAACTAAAAATAAAATTTACAAATTTAATTAAACATATTTTTATTAAAAGTTAAAACTCACAAGTCATGATATATTACAGCCGAACCCACGGAAAAGATCAAGTATGATAAAATCAAAAATTATATTATTACATTATAGAGAATATAGCAGGTGGAAAGAACAAGATTCCAATTAGTTTACAATCAAACATAAATTAAAAGTTTAGCGATGAAGACCGTAATGTAGGATTTGCAATTGGAAAATAGAGAAGAGAAGAGAAGGGAGATAGGGCGTGGAGCTTGAAGAAGTGATTCAATTCCGATGCTTGAAGGAGTGAATTCAATTTATAAAGGGGATGAGTTTCAATTACATGCATGAATTGAACCCATCTCCTCCTTTGTGTTTCTAAACACCATAATTGAATTTAATACTGTAATTAAATTCAATTCAGAACATTCCAAACAGCCTGTTAGAGTAAAAGTTCCTTATATCTCTATCATCCTAATTGAGTTTACTAATCAAATATTCAATTTTAACCATCTACCATGGTTAGCTTAAGAATACATCTTTTTAAGGTGAGCCCAAATCATACCGGTAGTATCGAAGGATTGCAAACTCAATGCAATTTCTTTCTTATCGGAATTCAAAATCCAAGTAGTAATTTCAGCATTTCAATTTAACCTTTTTTTAATCATCAGTTGGTTCACATTATAACTCACCTAGAATTCTAAACAAATCTTTTTTTCTATAAAAATTGAAAATAAAATTCTCAATGAGAATAATTCTTCCCATTAGAATTAACGAATATGGAGTCAAAAATTTCACATTCTACAAAGTGACAAGAGGTATAGATTTCACTTCAAAGTTGTTGAGACTGCGTAGTTGTACAGTATAGGTAAGGAATTATTTGTGGAAATTGAAGAACCAAAATAAAATGATGTGTAAAAAAAATGAGAAATTTGATTTATCACAATTCCAATATCATGATATGGAAGGAAATATAAAACTTTTGAGATATAAAGAGAAGTTAAAATCTGTGTCTCAGTATACATTGTCCTTCCTCTATATTTACAACAAGAAACTATATATACAAGTCGGTAGAAAAAAGGATTGTTGATCAATTATAATTTATTCAGAATCAGGGTTAAATTATAGTCCAAACATGCTATACTTCAATTATTACATCATACAGACTTGTCTTTCAATATACATATAGTTGCAAGCAAAACTTGATAATCTTCCTTGTATAGACAAAGGAGTGATCCTGACCCTTGTACGTAGTTATAATGCTCCATGTCAACACATTTAGGCAAAGGCTATTAAGCAGCCACATCACATAATTATGGACGACCGACAAAATCGTAAGCAAACGGGAGATGACACTAAGCTCCAATGTAAGACTCACGTTATGGAGCATAATTTGTCAATTTGTTGGGAGCTTGGTCAGGCATAGTAAGGCAAAGACAAATACATCCAAATGTTGTACGAAGTTGGTTTTATAGATCATCCGCCTTCGTTTGTCGGTTTTGGTGGCATGATGGATTCTCAAGAAAGTTTAGTGAGATGAATCCACACGTCACCGGTGTACCCGTGGGCACCTACGTAACGCAAAATGTAATGTAACAAACTAGGTTTCTTGCTTGCTGTCCTTGTAAGTGATCAGCTAGCATTTTGATTGACTTATTTTGCAGAAGTCGGTAATGTAATAATTGCAAGCGTTCAGCATAGTTGTAGCTAATATTTTACAAGAACAAATCGATTCAGCGAAGAAGATGAATACTAATAATTACCTTTTTTCATTATCTAGCTTAAAAATTAATTTTAGAATTTTAATTAAAAGAAAATAGAATTAAGTAACTAAATAAAATAAGTAACGAAATTGAACAGAGAATTGAAGAAGCATTTAGAAATTTATCAATATCGAAATATAATGTCTAGGCTTCAAATCCTCCTAAAAGTTTAACAGATTGATCTTTTATTATATAATTGTTTCGTTAATTTATTAGACTGTAGAAATTCTATAGTATGCTAATAGTAGACCTGGAGTCTACTAACAACTAATCCTAACGTTTTCAACTACATTATTTAGGTTAAAGTTTATAAGATTGTTTTACCGATTTGTGAATCTCTCTATTAGATTTGGCCATAAACTAAAAGATTTATTTCATCCTAGGGTTGCAATCATCTCCTTTCAAGTATGGTAGATCTATTCATTAATAGGATTTCTTAATTTCTATATATGAAATCATATTAAGATCTAATATTTCTGAGTATGTTAGAACATATATTAAATCAAATCACAATAATTAATTAAATCAATTTCATTAATAAAAAAATCAAATCATATCAAAGTATTAACATAAGATTCATTTAACCTAAATACTAACAAGACGTTTAGTTACATATTATTGAACACGAAATGAAATATACATAGAAAGAAAAATGAATTGAAAACAATGAGTTCATTATTATAAATCTCCTTGGTTGTTTTCTATCGAATATTCTTACGATGTAGAGATTTGATCTTGTATTTTGATGGATTTATCGATGATTTCTTTATGTTTTCCGCTTCGCTAGACCAAAATTGCCTCTTGAGAACGACCCACATTTGGAATCACTTCCTAATGTCTGACCCAAAATTCTAGGATTTTGGCTGATGTATGGTCTGTTGCAAGGTCGTGTAGGAAATTGTGTGTCACCAAATTCTTTGAAAATTGTGTGCATCTAATTCAAAAAATTTGTCATCTTATCTCTAGGGTTACGATCAACCCACCTTCCAATTACGGTAGATCTATTCATCAATAGGATTTCTCAATCTTTATATATGAAATCAAATTATGATATAATATTTTCTAATTTATTAGAACATATGTTAAGCACGTAAGCGAATCACAATAATCGATTAAATCAATTGCATTAATAAAAGAATCAATTCATATAAAAGTATTAATATAAGGTTCATCTAACCTAAACACTAACAAAACGTTTAGTTACATATTTTCGAACATGAAATCAAACATACATAGAAAAAAAACTAATTGAAAACAATAGATACATAATTTTAAATCTCCCTAATTGTCTCCTATCAAATATTCTTGTGATGTAGAGATTTGATCTTGTATTTTGATAGATTTGTCGATGATTTCTTGGTGTTTTTTGCTTCTTTGGACTAAAATTGCCTCTTGAAAATGACCACTACATTTGGAATCCCCCAAGTCTTCGTTCACGTCTTTATATATAGAATTCTAGGATTTGGCTAATGCACGATCTGGTGGCTGTGCATCAAACTTTGTATCACTAAATTCTCTAAAAATCATGAAACTGTAAGGCCTGAGAGAAGTGGACGGTGGTGCATCCCTTATGTGCATCAAATCTTTGCTTTATGTTATGATTTTGTTTGAATTCTTCTCCTTTAAATCTGCAATTATATTTGTATACAAACTTGAAGGTAATTAAGTATCAAATATACAACAAAAGTGTAAAATCAAGCAAAATATGCCAATATGGGTATAAAATGTAGTCAAATATTCATCCGCCACTTCTCAAAAGGTGGTGTATTCAATCAAGTCAAAACTTCACAATCAACATTTGGGGATTGATTTATTATTTTGGGGAAAAATACAATGTCTTTTGAAGTAATGCTTTGTCAGGTAACTACGAATTTTGTTATAAACAGAAAGGGTTAGTTTCAAACCTTGTTATGATAAAAAGTACCTTACACGTATGGAGGACCATCACGAACAGATTGATACTGAAAGTCGAATCTTACAAATACTTGACTTAGTACATTACGTATTTGGAATCGTCCTAAGCTATTATATGTCAGGATTTGTATCTTTCAAGTTAAAGGGCTCCACCGCTATTCAAAAGGTACAAAACACAAGCTTGGTTAAAGTTCTTGATAGGTCGTTTTTACTCGTGTGAAGATCTAGGCAAAACATAAACGGACAAAGGACAGCAAGCAAATCCTCCTGTACTGATTACTGAGTAAATATAGGCGTGTACTATGTCCAGTGGACTTGAGTGGATAGTATTTAATTGCCTTAAACTTTGTTCCTTATAATTACTCTCCAAAAGTAGTTAGGATAAAGGCAGGATTCTTTAAATGTCAAATAATGACTTACATAATGCACTTATGGGTAAAGGATTTAATGTTGGATAATTCAACAAGCTACATACATATACAACTTAAATGGCCTTGGTCGACCTACTTTTGTTACATTCAATTAAATTGATCTCGTAAATTCATTCTTAATTGAACAAATATATCTGTTATGATATTGTATCACAGTACCGGTAACAGGTTCGCAAGGATGCAAAAAGGTAGTGAAGAGATTGATGAAATTTTAAGCAGAACACTGGATTTAAGGAAGAACTTCAACCTAAAACTTTAGGTAAGACAGGAATACAACTATACAAGTTTTCCAATGGACTCTGAAATCCCGTGTTAAGTGCTTCTCATCTTAATCAACTACCTCTCAATTTTAGTTAACTTCTGGTTTTACGAACAATTTAAAATTTAGTGATAGGAACAGTTAGTAATTCTTTGAAATCCCATCCTCCCTCCGTTCTCACAAGTATGTAGTTTCTAACATCACAAAGCACACTGTTGCATGCATCTGGTGAATAGTCTACAGCTGCGGAAACCTCCAAGTTACAGGTGCTGTTGTCTTGTCTTGGGCTAAAACGACAGAAACTTTCACAGGATACATCTGATTTTGGGTAAGAAAATTATTGCAAAGTTTGCCTCCCAACTCTTTCCTGTCCTCTTACGTATGATGGGGTTTTTCTTCTCTCTCATTCATGCATGGTCCAGTTTTCAGGTTACGGATGGCTTTAGATATTCTTGGTTTCCGCAATCAATCCTACAATATCAACTACTACACTTCTGATCTCGGCAAGATTTGGGTTCCTGAATATACACCGGATGGAAACAACCGCAAGAACTGAACACCAGTGCACACCACCCATCTCACCATGTCCCCAGATCATATGCACACGTTTATATTCCCTCTCCAGCATGTGTAAACAATACTAGATTGTGATAAGATCTTGTCTCCTTGGTTTAATTTATCACCCTTCTTTTCCTTTCTCTAGAATAAGAACGAGGTACCTGTCTGACTCTTTACATTTTTACTTCGGATCTGTCCTGATCTTCCAAAAATTAGTGACTCCTATTATGAGAAAATCTACCCTGAAACACCCACTATTCTCCTGAGAAAACCATCAATCTTTCTAAACAGAAAGTTAGAAGTAAAAATATTATGTACTCGAGCATGCGCGTAATTACCAAAGAGATAGTCCGGTCAATAACAGATCATAATAATCTTATATCTGTGGTATTAATTTGCAAAAATTATAAGAATACATCCTCAATGATTATTAACTGTTGCTTAATCTTTCTATTGTGACAGGGAGGAATACTTTGGGGTAGATACGAAAGTTAGGAAAGATAGTCTTTGTGGGTACTAGAGTGTGTTTAATGACTCTATACATGCGTTGAATCTCTTGCTTGGGAACTAGCTAAATACCAAGTTAACGTCCAAAACTCGGTACTACGGGCTTTTGTCTGTATTCTGAAGACAGAAAAGGGAAGACTCCAACTTAACTATACGATCATATTTATTATTATTGTTATTAAATAAGAAATCGTTTTATTTTATTAAAATAAGTCATTAGTGATGATAATCAAAATTTGTTTATATAAAGTTCTAAGGGATTTTCTTAAGGATCCGATTACGAAGTCCACAAGTGGTGGCTATTCGTGTACCACTTTTCAAATAAACATTTTTTAATTGATGTAATAGAAGTAAGGATAGTTATGAAATTTCATCATTTAATAATTGTAAATGAGGGAATTTGTATCTACAAAACTTACTTAAGAAGCCTGAAAGTATTTCTCGCTTGAAATCTCTTCTTCGTCATCTTTTTGTTCCATTTTATAGTACCTTAGAGAATCCAAAAGTGGAAAAAATGTTAATGTCTCTTAATCCTCTCAATTTATTGCAATTTAGATATGTCTATGCAGTAAGTGTTGGGAAATTGGGTAGAGATACGATCCTGATCGCAGCGGAATAATCACGCAACTTTTTTGCAACTTGTGATTTCTTAAAAAACCAAGATCTCTTTAATTCTATAAACTAATTAACATAAATTATAATAAAACGGAAACTTAATTCGTACCTTATTTTAAACCTTAATCTTTGTCTTGTCGTATCCCTTAAACTATTACCGAAACTGATTCGTCTCAACCACCGTAGCTACACAAGTGTCTGGCTTCTAACGGTATCTACATAACAGGTTGAGAGAACTCTATAATTCTTACAGAGAGGGTTAAGCATGAAGTACTAGCTCCATAGAGCTTAAGCCTATTTGTAATAAGCTTTGGACATTTTAGTAATTTAATTGAAATTAAATTCTAATTTCAATTAAACTTTAATTAGAATTACAAA
>JANQBM010000004.1:11617777-11639992 GCA_025594535.1 Erythroxylum domingense | reverse complement strand
ATGAGATGTGGTAATTTACCACACCTGGACCCGTTTCTCTGGTCCGACCCGTTCTCTGGAAACGGGATGTTACATAATTTCTATAATAGCCAAGGTAATTATAAATCTCACAAACTTAAGTTCCATATTTGAGAATTTCAACAAGTTTTTAGTCAACTAAGGAACAAAAAAAGTATATAAGTTTAAAAAAAGAAGCAAGATGAGAAAATAAAAAAGAAGAAACTTACGTGTTATTCATTCTTTTTATCTTTGAAAGCAATATATCAACAAGAAAGCAAAAAGCATTGCATCACAATAAGGTTAAAAGAGAACAAACAAAACAACCATCAAGCATTAATATAGTTCATATCAAAATAATAAGGCTTCTAAGTTCTTAACATTATATGCATTTCACATGATAAAAGTGAAGAATACATACTTGTATTTTGTACATACTAAAATATTATAGTTTGTTCTCACTACTTTCGAGTTACTCTAAAACTGTTAATTTTGGTACTTTTGCAAACAAATCAGACCTATTAGAGGAAGGTTCATGTTCTTTAAGATAAGATCCACCTACAACTAAATAAAAATTACTATTAAAGGAAAGAACAAGTAGTAATTAGTAAACATGCGAACTGGTGTCTATTTGACGCTCACTGGCAATTCTCTTCTACAACCTGGACTATTCACAAAGCACTAACAAGAAAAGTGACATTTCGGATGATATTGATTAAAGAAAAGAAACCGGTGACTAGCTGGCAAGCAGGAAACTCATGTGACTTAAGAGTCTGCAAGGAGAGGAGGTGACTATAGTTTAACAACTAGTGATTGACGACAAATGGGAAGACATCGATAAGTGGCTAAGGAGGTGAATGAGCCAATTTGAGAGACTTAAGCGACAGGCAACTAGAGTGGCATTGATATTTCTTCATATCCACATAACACACACACACACATATAACAATATTGAATATGCATATATTTACTTATAAAATATTAAACAGAATTAATCGATATATGAATAATGTATCATTGTTTAAAAGAACATAAATTTAATTTTTATCATAAAATACACATATATAATATATTATGGTAAAAAAAACTAATATTTTATTAAAAATTAACATATATTATAAAAAATATAAGTATGATATACAAATGTTTCTTAATATATATATATTCATAAGAAAATTATTATATTTATTAAATATATGCACTTATAATGAGGTTATTAGTTTTAAACTTATACAATATTAAATTTTATTATAAAAATCACAAAAGGTAACATTTATTCATAAGAAGTAAAATATGCTTCAAATAGTATCCTCGTGTGTTTTAATAAGACAATCCAATAATTCTCAACTTTTCATATTTCTCTCAAAAGCATACGTTACAGATAATAATAATGCCCATATATAATTTAATGATTCTTAGATTTCTATCTTTACATAATAAATATTAATGCATCATTTCCACCTCTACATTTAAAGAAAGTATGAAAACTTTTTTTATATTTCTATGTAAAAGATTGGAAATTTTATAATTTTAGATTATAGTTATAATATTTTTTTCTTCATTTCGAGCTTTTATTATTAGATGAATGTCACTAGTCTTATATGTACATAATTTACATATCATCAAAAGTTAGTTAATATTAATTCAATTATTTGATAACTCTTTAAGAGAGGTGGTATAAGAGAAGTTCAAAATTAAACAGTTATAACTTATCAAGTATATGTTTGGTAAATCCCATGTCTTTAAGGAGCAAATTCACATTTCCTTTCAAATTTAATAAACATTTGGTGATTGATGAAGGTTTTAAAGGAGCCGTCATCAAATGATTGAGGCTCATAATCCTTTATATGCATAAGAAAACTCAAGATGATCAAAGAAGAACTTTGCTCGATCAACTTAAATACGACAATCTACAATCTGCTATGATTAAGGTAAAAGAGAAATTAGATCAGATTTAATAACTTCTTTGCCTTGATCTTTCCAATACAACAATTCAAGAAATGGAACAGATAGTTATGCCTACTCACAAGTTATGGAAGTTAACTAGTCAATGCTCAAAATGAGATCTAAAGTGTAATGGCTAAATGAGAAGGTAATAAAATATAGCTTTCTTCCACAAACCATCTCTCTTAAGGAAAAAAATCACAACAGGATTACCTGTACTTAAAGGGAAGATGGTTATATTGCTTACTCTCAAGTTTATTTATTGCAAAAAACTTTTGATTACTTCTCTAATAGACTACGCTCAGTTTATCATTCTTCCTCTTATTGCAATTGCCTAACTCTTTTGTTATTAATAAGATTTAAGATGCTGATATAAGAGCTCAGATCTCTTTATTAAATTTATTTAATATGGAAAGAGCATTGTTTGACCTCAAACTAAACAAAGCACCGGGCCTTATAGGCTCAATGCCCTCTTTTTCCAAAAGTCCTAACATCTACCTAAGCATATTATGACAAAACTTATCCTTGAATTTTTTTTCAATAAAGGCATAATACTGAAGGAGATTAATAAGACTTTTATAAGCTTCATCCCTAAGTTGCCAAATCCCTATTTCCTAAATAAGTTTAGACTAATCATATACTGTAACACTATTTATATAATCACTTCAAAGCTATTGATATTAAAGTTCAAATAATTATTAAAACCTCTCATCAACCTAATTTAAAGAGCTTTCGCAAATAGGAGATAATAGGGGATAAAATTTTCCTAGCTCAATAGTTATTCATAAACTAAAATAGGAAACATTCCTTAAAATTTTGTGTAATAAAATTGGACTTTCATAAGGCTTTTGGCTCCATTAATACCATTATTGCTTTTAGGTTCCCTTTAAAGTTTATCAAATTGATTAAATGATGCATTGCAATAATATCTTTCAATATACTTATCAATAGAGTTCCAACAAAGCTTATTAAAGGTGCTAAAGATTTAAGACAAGGGGACTCTTTATCTCCACACCTATTCACCTTAAGCATGAAAGTTTTATCAAGACTTTAAAGCATGTGACTAACCTAGAAAGAAATTTTAAGTTTTATAAAAAATGTATAAAAAAAAAACTAGGCTTTTATAGCTTATCATCTACATATGACCTCCTCCTTCTCTTTGGGGCTCACTCCCACTGTAACACCCCGCTTTCACCGAGCACATACCCATACATCCCAAGGACATTCTGGCACATTTCTTGTGAAAGTGACATGTCAGAGCAGTCACATTTACCATATGGCATCATATAGAATAACACAATATCTAAAAGATCAATTTTGTCATTTCATTAATAACATAGTTTACAATGTAGCTTGTCACTACATAATACATGTATACAATATCACAAATATCTCATAGTGTAAATTGTTTACAACTAGTTTTACATTAATGACGAACTATGCAAAAGATTCTAACTAAACTCCTCAGTATCAGTTAACTGACCTTTGAGCCATTTTGTTCCTAAAAATGCAGTATTAGACTTCTTCTAGAACGTCCTGGAAGCTAGGTCATCTCTCTCGTACCTGAAAAGCCACATTGCAATTTTGATGAGTTTTGTGAACTCAATGAGCGAACCATCATCAATGTGCTCACTCATAGCAATCATAATGGCAATTTACAATTTAATTTCTAGACAGTTTACATAATCAACTATTGCATATCATTTCACTTTTCAGTTTCAGAACAATTCAAACAATTCACTTCAATCATTCATTTCATTCATATCAATTTATATATGCAATGCACATGTGACTCCACTTTTGTTATTACTTTGTTATGATCGAGTTCTTTTTTATATGGATACCGAGCTCATTGATAATTGTCCCGTATCAGTTGTAGATACCAGGCTCATTATAATAGTGAGCTTGTGGCTCTTTATACACATTTTGAGCTTTAAGCTTTTTTTCACTGGCCATTCCAGTCACAACTTTCTTTTTCTGATCATGCATATCATATAAGCTATTTTTCACTGGTCATTCCGGTCACAACTTTCTTTTTCTGATCATGCATATCATGTAATGAAATGCATCAAAACACATATATGCAATTAATCACTTCCATTCAGTATACACATTCACTTTTCACATTTTCATCGAACCTAAGTTTGGCAATTAACAATTTTTGTTGAGAACACATATTTCTATCAGATTCACATACAATCAGAACACTTCTAATACATTCCCAATTATCGAACTCCTCAGACTATGAATTTATGGAATTATCACATTCACATAAGTATCAGTTCAATAATTGAAATTTAAGCAAATACAACCATTACTAGTGAGAACATCTAGTAACAACATCATTTGTATATGTCTAGCTTGCACTTAGGTTTATACCTCGAAAACATTTGATTATTCTAAGTTCATCAATCATATATTCATCAATGTAATTTTAGCATTATATGATCACAAAATCTCCTTCACTCTTACTTAATACACCTTTGTTATTTCTTTTGGATCACAATTACATTCCTAAGAACACTTTATAAACTAATTCATCATCAAACTAGGTTCATTTTAAGCCTCATTCAAGCCTAAATGCATCGTAGGAAAGTACCTTAACATTCGTTTGTTCAAACATCACTTAAAAGACAACATTTCACATTCAAGCCTTGCCCATGATCGTGGGAACCTTGCCTATGATCATGGTGGACCTTCCCACGATCATGACAAAAGCTTGTACAACTAGCCATGACAGAACCCAATTTACCAGGCCACGAAGTGCACTGAAGGCTACGACTTGCCTTTCTCCCTTCATGTTTTCCACGAATTCAACATACATAGAAATATCATTAACACTCCAATTTTTCTAGAATTTAAGATCATTTATGTAACCTTATTTTATACAAATCTAACTATCATATTGGTTATATTAAATTTCATAAAACTCTACTAAATTGATTCATTGTCATTCGCTTAATCCTATCATACATGCATTAACTTTTTTCCATATTTTATCTCTTTCATGATACATAAAACAAAAACTTTTTTCCAGATTTTATCTCTTTCATGATACATAAAACAAATATTCTTCATAGTTCATCATTTAGACTTCATGATCTCATCATTCTCACCTCATTTCTAACTCATAGTCATCCATGAAACAAATCATAAATAATTGTTCATCAACCATACAAAAACAGAACATATCAGTATCATTCTTTATCATTCACTATCATCTTATTTCTTCTCATTTCAAGAACACTATATTAGTATTTTCTTTAATTTCAAAGTTCAATCCATTTTATCACATAACAACTTATAATCCATGGTTTTCATACTTGCAAAAATAGAACACATCACATACATTTATTCATCAATATTCATCAACTTTCAACACACTTTCATACACCATTTACATCACTAATCATCTATAAGACAACTCATAACCTATTTTTGATCATTTATACAAAAAACAGAAAATAAACCTACTCATTTCTACATCCACATTACAACATACCTCATGTAAGGCCCCAATATATACCCTAGATGAAATGTTACATATTTATGCAATACACATATGATTGGCTTGTTCTTTGGAGTTGGAATTCGGAATTAAACATTTGAGGGAATTTTAAACTTGATAGTATGTATTAATACAAGTGTTATGAGATTTGAATTTGCATGAATATGTGTTAAGATGATGAGAATTGAATGATGGAAAAATGATGGTCATATGCTAATTTTGGTTTAACTACTGAACAGACTTTGGTAATTCAGCTATATCTTGACTGTAGACATAAAAATTGGATGATTTTAAATTCAGATGAAACTAGATACATTTATCTACAACTTTCATGAAGGAACCCAAATCTTATTCTACCTCTAGGAGTTTTGAATTTTGGTTTGAAATTGAGTTCTTTCATGGGCTGTAGCATTATACCTGACTGAAATCGTGTCTTGTTTTTATCAAATAAACTGTATTGATTTAAGCCAAATTAGACAAAGTTGTCTTCATAAAAGTTATATATTATCCTCTTAGCTTTCTATTGCTATACATTTTGTAATTTTTGGATAACATATTTGAGAGATATGAGTTTTACAAGTTTGAGTGCACAGGCACAATCCTGCATGGGTCAAACTTTCGCACGTCCACAATCTGTAGTATTTTGAACATAACTTATGGAATAATGAACCAAATTAAATGATTTTTATTTCTTTTGAAACTTAATACATAGAGGAACATTTGTGTAGAAGAACATATTGTCTAAAAACGTCAATTTATAGGTCAGAATGGCCATACACAAACTGATCCAAAAATTTATCCTGTGAGAACTGTTGTTTTGAGGTTTCGGGTCCCTTATCCCACATTTGTGGGAAATGTTTAGGAAGGTGAAGAAAATGTGATTTTGTACAATTGATCATTTTATAAGGTTAATTGAGTAATAATTAGTTTAATTATGCATAATTAATTGAGATAATAATGTAAAGTATGTATGGTGTACAGTGTTGAATTGCTTGGTATAATCATGAATGAATGAGTTCCAAAGGATTCTATAATATGAATTGAATATGGATGGATGTGAATTGGGAATTACTGCGATAATGTTGTGATAATTATGGACCATTAGTTGTCCGAGGAGTTTGATAATTGGGACTGTATTGGAAGTGCTCTCTGTTTGTGTGAATATACACAATTTGTGAGGACTCAATATCTCTATTGATGCATTATTGTGCATACTTTTAATTGTACAAAATGTTGGTTTGTTTGAAAATTAATGAAAATGTCAAGTTGAACAAAATGGAATAAAGTGATATGTGTTGCAATTTGTTTTAAAACTATAAGTCCTAGACGTGGGTAAATAGGCATGTCTAGAAGGGTCTGCAGCTGCTGCTGTGACACTTTGGTGTCTCCTGTTTCTGACACTTAGGTGTCTCTTATTACTGATACTTTGGTGTCTCTTGTTACTGAATCTTCAGTGTCCCCTGTTACTGACACTTTGGTGTCTCCTGTTATTGAGACATAAGTCTCTCCTGTTCTGTGATACCAATCATGATATCTCCTGTATTAGTCCCGTTACCCACTTCTGTATAAAGGATTAACAGAATAACTTGTTCTGTACTGTGTTATATGCTCTGTTTTGTTCTGAGATTTATGATATTTTGGTTCGGTTTGGTAATGGATGAGTAAATACTGTTTATTATCTATTGTGATTGTGAATATGTGAATGTTTGGATGACTATGTGAAACAGTTGTCAACTTATATGCTTAGCACGGTGGTTTTATCCCCGTGTAGGTTTTGATAAGAAGACTTGAGACTGGGACAAAGACAACCGCAGTGGCCACAAAGAATGTGTTTTGTTTTGGGAATGTATGTTTGGGTTGTATGTAATAATATGGGACATGATGTATTTTGTTAAAAGTTTGTAAATATTGTAATAATTTTAAATCAGAATGGTGTTGTAATTGAAGCATGTATCGAACAAATCCAGTGTGCTAGTTAAATTTTGTTTAAAGTCGACTATGCATGAAAAAGAAATAATTGGTTGTTTGAATTATGGTAACGCTTTGTATTGTTTCGATATGTTTAAGTCCCATCTTAGGTAACATCCGCATATCCTTCCAGGGGATATTTGGCTGTTACATTATTTGGTATCAGAGCATGGTTTAGGAGATTCTGGTTTAACCAGCGCTCAATCACAGATTATATTTCAGTCAAAAAATTGTGTTTTGGTCTAATGTAGTTTGTCCCATGTTTTGGTTATAGAATTAAAGATGGAAAGATCTCACGAAGCCATTGACGAGATTGCTGGGAGCAATAATCCTGAATGATCTCGTCCATCAATGTCTGGACCCTCTGGGGTCAATCGAGGGGAAGCTGAGGTGCCACTTCCTCCTCTAGCTCAGGGAGAGGCTTTAGTGAAGTTGTCACAGGACATGATGACATTATTGCACCGTATGACTGCACCCAAGGCTCCGATTAATCAGCTGTGAAAGTATGGAGCTGAGGAATTTTCAGGAACATCATTGGAAAAATCTGAAAGGGCTGAGTTCTGGATAGAGAAAGTAAAGAGGGTATTAGATGAAATCAATTGTCCGCTAGATCAGATGGTACACTATGCTGTCTCTCTTCTTCAAGGAGCAGCTTATGAGTAGTGGAAGTTTGTTTTGAGAAATGCTCAGCTACCGGTGCCTCCGACTTGGGATTTCTTTACCTAAGAGTTCAAAGTGAAGTATATTGCGGAGGCTTATAAAAAGGAGAAGTGGAAGCAATTTTTGAACCTAAAGTAGTGGAATCTGTCTGTTGCTGAGTACGACAGAGAATTTAACCGGCTCAGCAAGTATGAACCTGAAACTGTACTTACTGAAGAGTTTTGATGTCATCAGTTCGAGGACGGTTTGAATTATTCGATTAAGGAGCATCTTGCATCATTCACTCTATTGCAACAAGTAAATTACCATCAACTGGTACAAGCTGCTATGAAAATAGAGAAGCAAGAGATGATAAAGAGAGAAAGGGCTCAATGAAGGGTCTTTGTTAGAGAAGGTCAGTCCTTGGGTAAGCAGTGTTATGAAGGTGTTTCCTCTGTACCGGAAACTACTCAGCGATCCAGGGGAAGATGACAAAATTTTCCCTCATCAACTACTTCTAGTAGGGGTTCCTCAGCAGGCAAAAGTTTTGGTGCTCCAGAATGTCCTTATTACTCTCGACATCATTGGGGTACTTGTTGGAGAGCTACAGGCACATGTTTCCGATGTGGTGGTACTGATCATCTGATAGCAAATTGTCCTATGAGACAGTCTCAGACTAAACAAGCTAGTAGGGAGGCCTCTCATGCACGTACTAGAAATAGAGTAGAGGTCATGGAGGATCTAGTCAGATAAGATCTAATCCGGTACTCATTCAAAAATTGTTGATCAACCTATTGTGCCTTTTGCTCCAGCTCGAACTTATGCTTTAAAAGCTCCTGAGGATCAAGACACACCTGAAGTCATTGGGGGTATTGTTTCTCTCTTTAATTATGAAATGCATGCATTAATTGATCCCAGATCTACCCATTCCTACATTTGTAATAAAGAAATGTCTGATAAGGAGATGCCTATAGATCAGTTAGAGTATGACATTCACATAACCAGTCCCCTGGGTAGTAGTGTGTTGGTTAATCAAGTGTTTAGGAATTATCTCATTATGGTCCAAAGAAATGAATATGTAGCATATCTGATTAGATTGCCTTTTCATGAATTTGATTTGATTCTAGGTATGGATTGGTTGTCCAAGCATCAGGCAGTGGTTGATTGTAATGCTAAGACAGTTGTGCTTAGGAAGCCTAATCAGCTTGAAATAGTATTGCATGGCATCCGTACTAGTTCTTTAGCATATCTACTATGCAAGGTCGAAACCTCCTCAGGAAGGGATGTGAAACTTATCTAGCTTTTGTGTTTGATTCGAAGAAGGAGGGTGTTAAACTGCAAGATATTCCAGTGGTGAGTGAATTTTCGGATGTATTTCCTGAGGAATTACATGGACTTCCTCCTGAGAGGGAAATGGAGTTGTCTATAGAAGTCATGCCTGGCACTGTTCCGATATCCAGAGCACCATACAGAATGGCTCCTACTGAATTGAAGGAGTTAAAGGCGCAGTTACAAGAACTTTTAGATAAAGGGCTCATTCGACCCAATGTCTCACCGTAGGGAGCACCGGTCTTGTTTGTTAAGAAAAAGGATGGTACATTACGGATGTGCATTGATTACAGGCAATTGAATAAAGTCACAATGAAGAACAAGTATCCATTTCCAAGGATTGAAGACCTGTTTGACCAGTTGAAAGATGCAGGAGTGTTCTCAAAGATAGATCTACAATCGGGATATTATCAACTTCGATTAAACGATGTGGATGTACCAAAGACTGCATTTAGGACATGTTATGGACATTATGAATTCCTGGTAATGCCATTCGGGTTAACTAATGCTCCAGCGGTATTTATGGATATGATGAATAGAGTATTCAGGCCTTATTTAGACCAGTTTGTTGTAGTGTTTATAGATGATATCATGGTCTATTCTAAAAATGAACATGACCATACTGAGCATCTCTAAATTGTGTTACAGACTCTGCGGGAAAAACAGTTGTATGCTAAGCTGAGCAAATGTGATTTTTGTCTTTTAGAGGTATCTTTTCTAGGACATGTTGTCTCTTCTCAAGGGATTAGAGTTGATCCTAGTAAGATAAAAGCAATTGTTAACTGGAAGCTACCACGGAATGTGACAGAAGGAAGAAGCTTTCTGGTACTGGCTGGTTATTATCGTCGATTTGTGAAGGGGTTCTCAGTGATAGCATCCCCTTTAACTAAACTGTTATGGAAAGGAGTAAAGTATGAATGGTCTGATAGGTCTCAGAATAGTTTTGATCAACTGAAAAGTATGCTTACTAAAGCTCCTGTATTGGCTCAACCTACTCCCAGTAAGGAGTATGTTATGTTTAGTGATGCATCTAGAAATGGTTTGGGTTGTGTTTTAATGCAGGATGGAAAGGTAGTTGCTTATGCCTCTAGGAAACTAAAGCCACATAAAGAGAATTACCTTACACTTGATCTGGAACTCGCAGTAGTAGTATTTGCCTTGAAAATTTGGCGGCACTACTTATATGGTGAAAGGTGTAGAATTTTTACAGATCATAAGAGTTTAAAGTATCTGCTTACCCAGAAAGAACTCAATTTGAGGCAACGACATTGGTTGGAACTCTTTAAAGACTATGATTGTATTGTGGACTACCATCCAGGTAAGGCTAATGTTGTGGCTGATGCCTTGAGTTAGAAGACCATTTCGGCATTATCGGTACAACATGGTGAATGGGGCCTTGTATCTAAAGGATCTTTAATAGCTCAACTGAAAGCAATGCCTACCTTGAAACAAGAAATTTGTGATGCTCAGAAAGTCGATGATAAGTTGCAACAACTTATTTTGGCTACACGGGAAGGTAAATGACCTAAATTTTCTGTGGAAGGAGATGGTGATTTGTATTATAAAGATCAGTTATGTGTGCCAGCTAATGATGAACTCAAAAAGAAGTTATTGTTTGATGCTCATAATACTATTTTCACTATGCATCCTGGGGGAAATAAGATGTATCAAGATCTGAAGCAGCATTACTGGTGGTCAGGTATGAAGTGTGATGTAGTGGATTATGTATCTAAATGTTTGACATGTCAGCAGGTTAAAGCTGAACACCAAGTTCCATCTAGTTTTTTACATCCTATTTTTATTCCTCAATGGAAATGGGATAACATTACCATGGATTTTGTCATCGGACTTCCTCTCACTCAAAGGAAACATGATGTTGTATGGGTGATTGTTGATAAGTTCACCAAGTCTGCTCACTTTTTGCCTGTTCGTCCTGATTATTCATTGGATAGGCTTGTAGACTTATATGTGAATGAGATAGTGAGGTTGCATGGGATGCCACTATCTATTATTTCTGATCATGATCCTCAATTTACTTCGAGATTCTGGAAAAGTCTATAAAAGGCTTTGGGTACTTAAGTTAAGTTCAATACTGCTTTCCATCCCCAGACAGATAGACAATTTGAACGGGTTATCCAGATATTAGAAGATATGCTTCGGGGTTGTGTGTTAGAGTTCCCAGGAAGTTAGGATAATTATCTGGCTCTAATGGAGTTTGCTTACAACAATAGTTATCAGACTAGCATTGGCATGGTGCCTTACGAAGCGCTATATGGTAAAAGGTGTAAAACTCCAGTGTGTTAGATTGAATTAAGTGAAAACAAGATGATCGGGCCTAATATTGTGAAAGATACTGAAGAAAAAGTTCAGGTTATTCAACATAGGTTGAAAGCCACCAGTGATAGGCAGAAGTTTTATGCTAATCTAAAAAGGAAGGATATTGAATATCAAGTAGGTGATAAGGTGTTCTTGAAAGTGTCACCATGGAAGAATATACTCCAGTTTGGTAAAAAGGCAAGCTTAGACCGCGATATATTGGTCCATATGAGATTCTTAAGAGAGTCGGACCAGTAGCTTATCAATTAACTATTCCTGAAGAATTGGCCAAGATACATGATATATTTCATATTTCCATGTTGAGAAGATATTGTTCTGATGATACACATAAGATTCCTGTGCAAGAAATTCAAGTACAACCAGATTTGTCTTATGAAGAAGGGCCTGTGTCTATGTCAGCTAGGGAAGTCAGACAACTCAGGAACAAGCAAGTACTTTTGGTGAAAGTACTCTGGCAACACCATGGGCTTGAAGAAACAACATGAGAACCAGAAGAGACCATGAGAGCTCAGTACCCTCAACTATTTTAATCAGGTATGAATTTTGAGGACGAAATTCTTTTAAGAGGGAGAGAATTGTAAGGCCACAATATATACCCTAGATGAAATGTTACATATTTATAGCAATACATGTATGATTGGCTTGTTCTGTGGAGTTGGAATTCGGAATTAAACATTTGAGGGAATTTTAAACTTGATAGTATGTATTAATACAAGTGTTATGAGATTTGAATTGGCATGAATATATGTTAAGATGATGAGAATTGAATGATGGAAAAATGATGGTCATATACTAATTTTGGTCTAACTACTGAACAGACTTTGGTAGTTCAGCTATATCTTGAACTGTAGACATCAAAATTGGATGATTTTAAATTCCGATGAAATTAGATACATTTATCTACAACTTTCATGATGGAACCCAAATATGATTATACCTATAAGAGTTTTGAATTCTGGTTTGAAATTGAGTTCTGGCATGGGCTGTAGCATTATACCTGACAGAAATTGTGTCTTGTTTTTATCAAATAAAATGTATTGATTTAAGCCGAATTAGACAAATTTGTATTCATAAACGTTATATATTATCCTCTTATCTTTATATTGGTATATAGTTTGTAATTTTTGAATAACATAATTGAGAGATATGAGTTTTACAAGTTTGAGTACACAGGCATGATCCTGCACGGGTCAAAATTTCGCACATGCACAGTCTGTAGTATTTTGAACATAACTTATGGAATAATGAACCAAATTAAATTATTTTTGTTTCTTTTGAAACTTAATAATAGAGGAAGATTCTAAACATATTGTCTAAAAACGTCAATTTATAGGTCAGAATGGCTATACAAAAATTGATCCAAAAATTTGTCCTGTGAGAACTGCTGTTTTGAGGTTTCGGGTCCCTTATCCCACAATTGTGGGAAATGTTTAGGAAGGTAAGAAAATGTGATTTTGTACAATTGATCATTGTATAAGGTTAATTGAGTCATAATTATTTTAATTATGTATAATGAATTGAGATGATAATGTAAAGTATGTATGGTGTACAATGTTGAATTGCTTGGTATAATCATGAATGAATGAGTTCCAAAGAATTATGTATTATGAATTGAATATGGATGGATGTGAATTGGGAATTACTGCGATAATGTTGTGATAATTTCATACCATCAGTTGTCCGAGGAGTTTGATAGTTGGGACTGTATTGGAAGTGCTCTCTTCTTGTGTGAATTTACACAATTTGTGAGGAATCAATATCTCTATTGATGCATTATTGTGAATACTTTTAATTGTACGACATGTTGGTTTGTTTGAAAATTAATGAAAATGTCAATTTGAACAAAATGGAATAAAGTGGTATATGTTGCAATTTGTTTTAAAACAATAAGTCCTAGATGTGGGTAAATAGGTATGCCTAGAAGGGTCTGCAGCTGCTGCTGTGACACTTTGGTGTCTCCTGTTTCTGACACTTAGGTGTCTCCTATTACTGATACTTTGGTGTCTCTTGTTACTGACACTTCGGTGTCCCCTGTTATTGACACTTCGGTGTCCCCTGTTATTGACACTTTGGTGTCTCCTATTATTGAGACATAAGTCTCTCCTATTTTGTGATACCGATCATTGTATCTCCTGTATTAGTCCCATTCCCCACTTCTGTATAAAGGATTAATAGAATAACTTGTTCTGTATTGTGTTATATGCTCTGTTTTGTTCTGAGATTTATGATATTTTGATTCGGTTTGGTAATGGATGAGTAAATACTATTTATTATCTATTGTGATTGTGAATATGTGAATGTTTGGATGACTATGTGAAACAGTTGTCAACTTATATCCTATTTAGTTTATTCCCCATTAAGCTATATGCTTAGCATGGTGGTTTTATCCCCGAGTATATTCTGATAAGAAGACTTGAGGTTGGGACAAAGACAACTGCATTGGCCACAAAGAATGTGTTTTATTTTGGGAATGTATGTTTGGGTTGTATGTAATAATATGGGACATGATGTATTTTGTTAAAATTTTGTAAATATTGTAACAATTTTACATCAGGATGGTGTTGTAATTGAAGCATGTATCAAACAAATCCAGTGTGCTAGTTAAATTTTATTTAAAGTCAACTATGCATGAAAAAGAAATAATTGGTTGTTTGAATTATGGTAATGCTTTGTATTGTTTCGATATGTTTAAGTCCCATCTTAGGTAACATCCGCATATCCTTCCAGGGGATATTTGGGTGTTACACCTCAACACCATTTTCATGATCATTTAATCTCAAAACAATCTTCATATATGTTTCATTTACAACAACCCATGAAGTTTAATGTATAACTTACTTGTTTTAACTCCAAGCTTCTTTAAAAACCACGTAGCCTAGCTTTCTCCTCTTACACTATCATCAACTTTTCAAGAATAATAAACTAGGTTTTTACAAACAAAATGAAGAAGACAAGTTTTTGTAATGATAAGATGAAAGATGGTGGAAAAGCTCAAGATAGTGTTTCGACCTAGCTCTCCAAAAATCACACGATCATCATCCTTCAAGAAGGCAAATTTAGGTTTTTCTAGTAACAAGATGAACAGAATAACGCGGCCTTGAAGAAACAAAGTAAAGGAGATGAGTAAAAATAAACGTGATGAGGGTTGGTGAGAATATCGTGAGTGAAGAAGAGAAGAAGAAGAAGAGAAAGATAGCTTATAACGAAAATGAAAGACAAAAATAAAAGTTGGTCTTTCAAATGAGTTAAAGTCATGGGTGAGTGTGGTGAGTGATAGTGACACTTGTCACTTGTCACTTGTCACTGTCCTATGATTTCACTTGACTCTTTTTAATAACTAGTCCATTTATCTCTAAATTTTCAATCCATTTGTCATTCAATTTTCTATGACACTTGTCATTAAATCCTAATGTCACTTGTCAATTATCTTTATTTCCATATATTAACTATTTCTAATACCATTTCTCAATTTGTCTTGTCACTTGGCATTTTTCCTAGTCCAAAAATACTCATAATTTCATAAATCTCCTAAATTTAACAAAAAAAATTTTAATCACCAATTATAATTCATCAACCAATTTTCAAAACATAAAATTCACAATTCACATAATAATCATTTAAAAATCATTCATACCTCAAAAAATGTCAAATGAGTGTATATACAATATTTGTAATGTGTATAAAAATCAATATTCACGTATGTGTATGCTTATGCTAATGATATACATGTAAATGCAATGCATCTCATATATTCTCTGTGCTATTTCTCATGTATCATGGTTTAGGATCCTATGTTCTAACCCTTAGTATGGAAACGGGATATTACAATTCTCCTCCCTTAATAAATTTTGTCCTCAAAATTCTTACCTGATTGTTCAAATTGGTAGGGGTATTATCTCTTCATGTTCTCCTCCGTTTCTCATGTAGCTTCTTGAGTTAAATGATTTTTTCAAAGGACTTTCACTATTGGAATTACTCGGTTTCAAAATTACTTTGCCTGATATCCCACTATCTTTACTGGTTCCTCAATATAACTCAGATTACTTGCAATTTCAATCTTCTGAGTCGGTAACACATATATTAGATCAAACCGATATCTCCTAAACATACTCACATAAAACACATTGTGAATATGAGACATCTCAATTGGTAAGGCTAACTTATAAGCCAATGGTCGAACTCTCTCGATAATCTCATATGGACCAATGTATCTAAGACTGAGCTTATCCTTTTTACTAAACCTCAGCACTTTTCGCCAAGGCGATACTCTCATAAACACCTTATCTCCCAAATGGTACTCTATATCTCTCCGGTGTTGATCCACATAACTCTTCTGTTGGTATTGTGCTGCATTAATTATATTTCAAATCAGTTTAACTTTATCAACTATGTCTTGAATCAGTTTCGGGCCTTCAACAATTCTTAGACCCTCTTCATCCTAATACAAAGGCGAACAACACTTTATGTCATATAACGCCTCGTATAGAGCCATATCGATACTTTTTTGATAATGATTGTTATAAGCAAATTCAATCAGAGTCACATACTGATCTCATGCTCCTTGAAACTCTAATACACAACTTTGAGTATATCCTCAACAATTTTAATTGTCCTCTCACTCTGTCCGTCTGTCTAAGGATGAAATGCAGTACTGAAGTTTGACTTCGTACCCATAACTGTCTGTAAGCTTTTCCAAAATCTCAAAATAAATCTAAGATCCCTATCTGATACAATGGACACTGGGACTCTATGTAATCTCACTACTTCGTTCACATACCTCTGGGCTAACTGATCCAGTGTATTAGTCTCTCTCATTGGTAAGAAGTGGTCCGATTTTGTCAATCTATCTATAATAACTCATATGGCATCGTGTTGCCTCGCAGTCCTTGACAAACCCATAATAAAATCCATAGTGATTCTCTCCCACTTTCACTTCGGAGTAAGTAGTGAATGTAACTTCCCAACCGAAGCCTGATGTTCTGCTTTAATCTGTTTGCATGTTAAACACTTAGCCACATATTCAACCACTTGCTTCTTCATCTCTGGTCACTAGAAATGTTGTTTCAGTATGTTATACATCTTGGTAGGATCAGGATGCATAGCATAGGCTACTATATGTGTTTCCTCTAAAATTTCCTTTCTCAGATTATCCACATCGGGTACACATAGTCTCTGTTTCAACCACAATGTATCATTTTCTAATTTTGTAATCCAACATCAGTCAGAGCTTCAACTTCATCAACAATACTTCAATGCTCTCAGTTGTATTAGGTTAGGCAACCTAGATAACTGTACTTGAGCCACACTGCTATTTGATTTTCTACTTAATACATTAGATACTACATTAACTTTACCAGGATGATACTCTATTGTACAATCATAATCTTTTAACAATTCAATCCATCTTCTCCGTTTCATATTTAACTCCTTCTGACTCAACAGATACCTTAAACTCTTATGATCAGTATATATCTGAAATGTCTTTCATACAGATAATGTCTCCATATCTTTAGAGCAAAAACCACTGTAGTAAATTCTAAATCATGTTTTTAATAATTAGACTCGTGAGACCTTAATTGTCTCGATGCATAAGCAATCACTCTGCCATGCTGTATCAGAACACATCCTAACCCTTGGTGTGAAGCATCACTATACAAAACATAACCTCCCGATCTAGATGGAATAGCTAACACCAGTGCTGTAGTTAATCGATGCTTTAGTTCCTCAAAATTCCTCTGACATTCATTATTCCATTTGACTGGTAAATTCTTCCGTAGAAGTTTTGTCAAATGGGTCGAGATTAGTGAAAACCCCTTGACAAACTTTCGATAGTATCTATCTAATCCAAGGAAACTCCATATCTCAAACGCATTTCTCGGAGCTTCCCACTTCATCACGGCTTCTACTTTCTTTAAGTCCACCTATATACCTTGTCCAGTTACTATATGACCCAAAAATACCACTTGATCAAGCCAAAATTCACACTTACTGACTTTAGCGTACAATTGCTTCTCTCTCATGATCTGTAGGACTAACCTCAAATGTTCAGCATGTTCTTCTCTACTTTTTGAATACACCAGAATATCATCAATAAACACAATCATGAAATGATCTAAATAAGGTTGAAATGCCTTATTCATCAAAGCCATAAAAGCATAAATGCCTATATTTGGTTCTAAATGTAGTCTTCGGTACATCAGCCTATACTATCTTCAGCTGATAGTACCCTGATCTTAAGTCTAGCTTAGTGAATACATGAGCTCCCTGCAACTAATCAAGTAAGTCATCAATCCTCGGTAACAGATACTTGTTCTTTACTGTCACCCGATTCAGTTGCCTATAATTAATACACAATCTCATAGTTCCATCTTTCTTCTTCACAAATAAGACTGGAGCTCCCTAAGGTGAGACACTAGGTCTGATGAAACCCTTATTCAACAACTCCTATAACTAAGCCTTAAGTTCCTTTAGTTCTATAGGTGTCATCCTATATGGAGGAATCGATATAGGAGTAGTACCTAGAACAAGGTCAATAACGAATTATGTCTCCCTATCTAGGGGTAAACCAAATAACTTGGTGGGAAATACATCCAAGAAATCCCTAACAATAGGAATATCTTATAATGTCTGCTCAGTACAAGAATCAACTACGTAGGCCAGATAAGCCTCACATCTACCTCGAATCAATATTAAAGCACATATCGATGAGATCAATCTGGCTGGCACTATTTAACTAACACCTCGAAATATCACTCTCGACTGATTAGGAGATTCTAACATCACCTCCTTAGTGTAGTAGTTCATTACAACCCTATGAGTAGTGAGCTAATCCATACCTAAGATAAGGTCTATCTCACTTAATTGCAATACCATTAGGTCAGCTTCTAACTCTACCTGATCAACTCAAATTATATCATTGTGGTACTACCTATTGGTGTACTCACCTCTATTCCACATTTCAACATTTCTCTATCACAATGTAGTTTAGATGCCAGACGCAGTACGATAAAAAAATGTGTAGATCCTGGATTTACCAATGTAAATGCTTCAAATTAAAAAACATTTAACACACATGTTACCACATCTAGGGAGTTCTGAGCTTCCTATCTAGTGATGGTGTAAAATTTAGTTTGAGACTACGGCTGATTATTCTGCACCTCATTCCTGATAATAAGACTAGCTAAACTCACTCTACCTCTACCTCTACCTCTACCTCTTCATCCAGATCCACTAGCTCTGCTCTGATGGACATTTGTCTTAGTCACGATTCCTTCCCTAACTCTATATTGTACTCTGTAAATTGCAGGACAATCCCCAATCTAATGTTCAAAAGAGTCACAATGAAGGCAAGCTCCCGAAAACTTCCAACATTCTCCGCCATGCTTCTTACCACAATGTTCATAATTAGGCATCTGCCCAGATACTGGACCTCTTCCATTACCAGATTGCATAAAATTTTCCCTCTGTCTAAACCCCGACTGTCTTGATCTAGTCGGTGATCGAAAAGATATATTCTGGTGTTTACTGAATCTTCTACCAGAATCAACCTAAGACTCACCAGGTCTCTTCATCCTAAACTCTTGTCTGTATTCTCCTTGTCCACCTTTTAACAACTGTTCTATGCGGATCGATGTTGCTCTCAACTCAGTGAAACTGTTCAAGTTAGTAATAGTTAACCTCGTCCTTATCTCCATATTCAGCCCATCCTCAAACCTCCTACACTTGTCCTCCTCAGTAGGGATCAATACAGTTGCATACCCTATCAACTCATTAAACCGTATTTCATACTCTGCTACGATAAGACTGCCTTGCTTCAGATCTGGGAACTCTTTCATCTTCTTATCCAGGTAGATCTTCAGCATATAGTTCTCTTTAAAGACCTTCAGAAAGTCTTCCCACTTTAAACCACAAGGTCTAGTGGTACTGTTTGGAACAGGCTTCCACCACTGGTATGCTAGATCTTGCAGTAATGAGACTACGTAGTCAAACTTCTCATCAGACTCACAATCCATTTGATCAAATATTCTTTCAATTTTTTGTAACTATCCTTCAGCCTCAACAGTGTTTATACTTCTGTTGAAGTCCACACTCCTTGCTTTCTCAGTTTATCATACCTCCTTTCCTTTCTCTCAAGAATTCTCGGAGGCATTTGATAAGGTCCAGGTACAGAACACTCTCTACTGCCTTCTACAGACTCTAGATCAGCTAATTCTCCAACTTGATCACCTATGGTAGATGACCTATAATAAACAATAACCTTGATTACTATCTGAGTTTCTCATTATATATCATGTCTAAATGTCTATTTTTGTCCTTATGGATGCCAAACCAATCTCTGATACCAAAACCTTGTAACACTTCACTTCCACCGAGCACGTACTCGTACATCCCGAGGACATTCAGACATATGCCCTATGAAAACAGCATATTAGAGCAATCACATTCACTATATGGCATCATACAGAATAACACAATATTTAAAAGATCAATTTCCTCATTTCATTAATAACACATAGTTTATAATATAGCTTGTCACTACATAATACATATATACAATATCATAAATATCTCAGAATGTAAACTATTTACAGCCAGTTTTACATTGATGAGGAACTATATAAAAGATTCTAACTAAACTTCTCAGTATCGACAGGCTGACCTTTGAGCCATTTTGTTCCCAAAAATGCAGTATTAAACTTCTTTTAGAACGTCTTAAAAGCTAAGTCTCCTCCTTCATACTTAAAAAACCATGTTACAATTTTAATGAGTTTTGTGAACTCAGTGAGCAAACCATCATCATTGTGCTCACTCATAGAAATCACAATGGCAGTTCACAATTTAATTCATAGACAGTTTACATAATCAACTATTGCATATCATTTCACTTTTTAGTTTCAGAACAGTTCAAACAATTCACTTTAATCATTCATTTCATACATATCAAATTATATGTGCAATGCACATGAGACTCCACTTTTGTTATTACTTTGTTGTGATCGAGTGCCTTTTTAATTGTACCATATCCGTTGTGGATACGGGCTCATTGATAACTGTCTCGTATCTGTTGCGGATACTGAGCTCATTATAATAGTGAGCTTGTAGCTCTTTATACACATTATGAGCTTTAAACTCTTTTTCACCGGCCACTCCGGTCACAATTTCCTTTATCTGATCATACATATCATGTAATGAAATGCATCAAAACATATATATGCAATTATATCACTTCCATTCAGTATACACATTCACTTTTCACATTTTCATCGGACCTAAGTTCGATAATCAACAATTTTTGTTGAGAACAAATATTTCTGTCAGATTCACATATAATCAAAACACTTTCAATACATTCCCAATTATCGAACTTCTCAGACTATAAATGTCTGGAATTATCATATTCACATAAGTATTAGTTCAATAATGGAAATTTAGGTAAATATAATCATTACTAGTGAGAACATCTAGATTACTCACAGTAAGCTCCAGATAGTTATTGCCTTGATGTCCTAGCAATGTCTAGATGCTGGAGTTCTATTTGTGCTTCTATACCATGCAATACACATATTGTACATACTACTAATTTGCTCAAACACATAAGTATTCGATCATACATATATGTATATATGTTATGTATAATGCATGCTCAATTGACTATTCCGAGTATGTATCCTTAATTTACAATCCCATGATCATTTAAACAACATCATTTGTATATGTATAGCTTGCACTTAGGTTTATACCTCAAAAACATTTGATTATTATAATTTTATCAATCATATATTCATCAATGTTATTTTAGAATTGTATGATCACAAAACCTCCAAATTCTCCTTCACTCTTACTTAATACACCTTTCTCATTTCTTTTGGATCACAATTGCATTCCTAAGAATAGTTTATCAACTAATTCATCATGGAACTAAGTTCATTTTAAGCCTCATTCATGCCTAAATGCATCATAGGAAAGTACTTTAGCATTAGTTGGTTCAAACATCACTTAAAATACAACATTTTAGGTTCAAGCTTTGTCCGCGATCGTGGGGACTCTGCGACGATCGTGACAGAACCTAATTTACTAGGCCACGATCGTGCCCTGCCTTTCTCCCTTCATGTTTTCCATGAATTCAACATACATAGAAACATCATTAACACTCTAATTTTTCCAGAATTTATGTTCATTTATGTAACCTCATTTCATACAAATCTAACTATCATAGTGGTTACGTTAAATTTCACAAAACTCTACTCAATTGATTCATTATCATTCACTTAATCCTATCATACATGCATTCCTAACTTTTTTCCAAATTTTATCTCTTTCATAATACATCAAACAAATCTTCTCCATAATTCATCATTTAGACTTCAAACCTTTTCTAGCTCATAATCATCCATGAAACATGTAACACCCCATTATCCTAGGGTACGCATCGGGACGCCCGTAGGTCATTCCGACACATATCCTAAGATAAGGGAGCGCTACGTACAATTACT
>JANQBM010000004.1:11598837-11617677 GCA_025594535.1 Erythroxylum domingense | reverse complement strand
AAACAATTCCAGAAAATTCCCGAAAAATTCCTATAATTCTCTAAAATTAGGAAAATCCTAATGAGCCTCTCCAATTCGAATTCTCAATCACTTAAGGCACTCTTCAATAAATCACAATCATTCACATCAAAACCGGGAAAAAGTCATGCATGCATGTTCAAACATTTCATGTGCAAAAATTCACTAATTATTATTCATATGCATATAAGAATGCATGAATATAATAAAGACACTTTCAATTATTCTAACCCATTCAAAAAGACCACATTGCCCTTTCCCATAAGTGAGGGGATCTTACAAAACAAATCATAAATCATTGTTTATCATCCGTACAAAAATAGAACATATCATCATCATTCTTTATCATTCACTATCATCTTATTTCTTCTCATTTTAAGAACACTATACTAGTCATCACATAATAACCTATAATCCATGATTTTCATGCTCTCAAAAATAGAATACAACACATACATTTACTCATCAATATTCATCAACTTTCAATACACTTTCATGCACCATTTTCATTACCAATCATCCATAAGACAACTCATAACCTATTGTTGATCATTTACACCAAAAATAGAACATAAACCTACTCATTTCTACATCCACATTACAACATACCTCAACACCATTTTCATGATCATTTAATCTTAAAATAATCTTCATATATGTTTCATTTACAATTACCCGTGAAGTTTAATGTGTAACTTACTTGTTTTAACTCTAAGCTTCTTCAAAAATCAGGTAACCTAGCTTTCTCCTCTTACACTATCATCAACTTTTCAAGAAGAATAAGTTAGGTTTTTATTAATAAAATGAAGAAGAAAACAAGTTGTTGTAGTGCTAAGATGAAAGATGGTGGTAAAGCTCAAGATTGTGTTTAAACCTAGCTCTCCAAAAATCACATGATCATCATCTTTTAAGAAGGAAATATTAGGTTTTTCTAGTAACAATATGGACAGGATAACACGACCTTAAAGAAACAAAGTAAAGGAGTTGAGCAAAAATCAACGTGATAAGGGTTGATGAGAAGATCATGAATGAAGAAGATGAGAAAGATAGCTTGTAACAAAAATGAAAGAAAAATAAAAGTTGGTCTTTCAAATGAGTTAAAGTCGTGGGTGAGTATGGTGAGTGGTAGTGACACTTGTCACTTGTCACTTGCCACTTGTCCCCTTCCTATGGTTTCACTTAACTCTTTTTAATAACTAGTCCATTTATCTCTAAATTTTCAATCTATTTGTCACCCAATTTTCTATGACACTTGTCATTAAATGCTAATGTCACTTATCAATTATCTCTATTGCCATATATCAACTATTTCTACTACTATTTATCAATTTTTCTTGCCACTTGACATTTTTCCTAGTCCAAAAATACCCATAATTTCAAAAATCTATATTTATCAAATAAATTCTAAATCACCAATTATAATTCATCAACCAATTTTCAAGACATAAAATTCACAATTTTCATAATAATCATTTAAAAATCATTCATACCTCGAAAAATGTCAAATGAGTGTATATACAGTATTTGCAATGTGTATAAAAATCAATATTCACGTGTGTGTATGCTTATGCTAGTGATATGCATGTCAATGCAATACATATCACATATTCTCTGTGCTATTTCTCATATATCATGGTTTAGGATCTTATGTTCTAACCCTTAGTATGGAAACAGGATATTACACCCACTCCACAAGAGCCTTGATGACAACCATTGAAACAATCATGGAGTTATTTGAATTAAAATGAATAAGGATAAAATCATGTCTATATTTCCTCAGCTCATCTCACATACCAAATTAGATTCCCAATCTGAATAGTCTTTAGGTAAGGCAACTCCCTTTCATATATCTAGGGATATATACCTCTCGTAAAAGACTTATTTACAATAAAAGGGGTACTTGATTCACATGGGGCAATGATGATAGGAATAAGAATGAATATAGTGAGAAATAAAAATGGATATAATCATTATAATTATAATGGTTGGTTAAGATGAAGGAATGATTACCATTATAATTGACAATGGTTGGTTTGTTAAAAACCTAAGAAATAAAAATTTTTTAAAAATATAATTAGTTAATTATATTTGAATTAATTAATTAACCATGTTTTAATATGATTAAATATAATAAATTAATTAATTATATTTAACTACTAAAAAAGTGAAAAAAACAAAAAAGAAGTGTCATGGGCGTGACACTTCTTGTCACCCGCATGGCAGTTCATTCCTCTCATAATCGGGGGTTATGGATCAATACTTGAAACTCAAATATAGAAATATTATTCATCCAATAATAATATATTACTAAGTAGTTGTTTTTTATTCCTTACCTATACCCCCTTCCCATACCTATTAACCAAGCACCCATAAGTTCTTGCCTTTCTTTATAAGAATCCATAAGAGAAATAACAATTGGCGCAATACATGTTTACTTTTGCCAAAAAAAATCAATGGATAAAGTATATCTTAAGCTCAAAGCATGTATATTGGTCAGCTTGCATTGTTTTCCCTTTAAGTTTGATTAAAACCGTTGAAAACTTTCTTAGAAGCTTTTTATGGTTTAAAGATACCAATAGAGGTTATGTTGCTAGAGTAGCATAGAGGAATGCTTACTTGCCTAAAGTTAAAGAAGGGCTTAGAGTAATATGATAAAGCAAACACATGCAAAAGGGGGGTGAATTATGTGTGACTTTAAAAAAAATTTGCAAGTTACTTTCAATTTGTATAAAGACAGGAGCTTGTTAGATGATAGTAGCTTGTTAAATGACAAAAACTTATTAAAGTATGAGTCATGTTGAAACAATAAAAAGAAGGCACTTGTTAAAAAGAAAAGAATCGTCAGCAAGTCGAAAATAGAAGGAACCTATTATAAAAGTGAAGGAGCCTCTTGCCTAATTAAACAAACACACAATATAATACAGAAATATAAAAGATAAAGAGAGAGAGACAAGAAGGACTTAGTTGATTATACTAGTTCGACTTACAACCCAAGCCTACATTCAGTCCCCAAGTATTCAACTTGAGTGTTTCACCATAAAATCAAGTTGTAATTTGACAAGCCTCTCCAAGCTCACAATTTAATATTTTTTAAGGTTCTTCAACCTTTCACACTGGTAGTATTTCACTAGTCTCTACAAGCTCTTAAATAAAAAAGAGGCTTGCTCTATATGAGCTTTAGTAATCTCTCTCAACAAAATTTCACTTTCTAATGCATAAGAGAATTTTTTACAAAGATATCACTTTCAAGAATGTATATGCTTTTGATGAGTTTATACAATATAGCTTCTCAAGCTTCTGAATCATTCGGTTCTTGTTTATAGTTGCATTGGCTCTTCCTTAAATAGTCAATTTCTTCAACTAGTCATTGCTTCATCTTGCATCCTTAGTCGACTGGATAGATTTTAATTTGAATAACTTCAATGTCTTCTTTGCCAAAAAATCGTCCTGTAATCATGAGGCTAATATACGTGCATATTAGGATCCTTTCGGATAAACCATTTTTAATAAGGTAAGTTCGTAATAAAGGTTCCTACAAGAAAGAAAGTGTATTTCTTATAATTTTATTTCCTTTTGAGAATAAGACCATTAATTATATAAAGAAATAAATCCAATTTGAAGTTTGAAATTTTATACAATTATCATCAAAATTGTTAATCATAATCCTTGAGCTAACAATATCCCCCTTTTTTATTATGACAAGCAATAATAGATATATTTTTCAAAATTCAAAAAGATAATAGATGATTTCGAAAAGATACCTGTGACTTTTATATGTTCAGATATAATTAGAAGGAGCTTGTTTTTAAAGAAAATAATCTATTGTTTATATATCACAAATTTTCATAAGTTCAACAACATAATCAATCATATATAATCAAAGCAACATTAAGAAATATCCATTGAGAAATATATCATCATTTATACAGAAATGTGAAAAAAATATATCCACATAAACTCTCCCCCTTTGTCATTATAAAAAGTAAAGTATAGGGAGGAAGTGAAATAAAAAAGAATGAATTAGAGGAAAAGAGTAAATACTACATCAAACAAAATCATTAGTATAAGTAAGCCAAGTAGAAAGCAAATATCAACAGAGTTATTTAAGAGATTCAAGGATTCTTTTGAGCAAAATTTGCATGTCAAGAAGTTGATTCTGCATGTTGTCTATTTGTTCTCACATTTGTTGTTGATTGGCTTAAATATCTTTTAGTTGTTGTTGAAGATTTACACTATTTTCATCTTGAGAAGGAATAGGAATTTGTTGGTATGGAGCAAGATCTAAGTTTTTTGCTATTTTTCAAATCTTTTGTCTACCTAAACAATGTTTTTCAATTTGTATCCAATTTGATAAAGAAAGGAAGGGTGAAACTTAATTGAAGCATACCAATTCAGGTTTGCAAAAGCAACTCCATAATGGTTGAAAATCTTGGTGAGCAACATTCCATAATGTAAGCAACCATTTGTATTCTTATAATTCCCCTTCTCCACCATGAACCTCAAGATCATAACTGGAAGATTCATTTTGTTCCCTTTTAACAAATTATACACCACATAAGTGCCCAATAAGTTGCATCTTTCAACTAAGCTAGTCCTGGGAAAAATTGAAGTAGCTGAAAGCAATGTAAAGCATCGTGGTATTAAGTCTAATTATCTACTCCAGGGTCTTCCGTCTTGGGTGTTTTTAGCATGAATGCAGATGGATTTGACAACTTCTACTATCTTCAGATCATCAACATCCCACTTATGACAGGAAAAATTAGTTCTTCCCATAGGAGCTACTTTCAGTATATCTCCTAAGATTTCCTCAGAAATTAAATTTTCACATTCATTCACCCATGAGACAATGGCTAGTTTTCCATTAATTTCTTCCTTTTTTATGTGTGTGTAGAATATTTTGACTAGCTCATCGCATATTGTCTCGTTTAATTTCAGAAAAATTTCCCAACCAATGGCAATAAAGTAATGACAGATAGGTATACCTATGTCATCAAACATCATAGGAGGCAAGATCTGCCCAACAACCATCTTTCTTTCCTTATATTGCATTTTATAACAAACTTCAGCTTCTGTTGATTGAAACATTTTTTGTGCTATTGATGTCTTTCCTTTTTGTATAGCTATTTTTATCTTCTTTGCCCTTTTTTTCTTTACAAATCATCTCTTTATGAAACAACTTATTTCTATCAATAGTTTCTTTACTCATATGAGCTTTTCCCTTCTTTATTTCTTCCCTTTTCCTTTTTTTGCATTCTTCTTCTTCTTTCTTTTCAACATCAGAGTTTTCTTTTTGTTCAGAAACTTTCTCAAATTTTTTTGCAAGACTTCCTCTAGTTCATGGTTTTCTAATCAAAAGAGAATGTTCTTCGTCTGAATCATCATCATTTATAACCCAGTGAACTTCTGATACTTAGTACTTAGAGGAAATAGGTTCAATAATATGGCTCACCATGACTATCAATAGAAGTTGGAGTTTTCTTTTGTCCTTTTGATCTAGTTCGTGCCATTGTAAGAGATATGGATGAGGTTTAGAAGCTTTGAGATGAAACCAGAAAGTTGGAAGGCAGAGAGTCAATAGCGACGCTTCGAAGAACAATAAGGATGAGTAAAGGAGAGAAGTCCATTTTTGGAATATTAGGTGCTTCTTGAATGTTGATATCATGTGAAGATGAATGATCGTACGCTAATACAGGAAGTGTAGTTGTTTATGTATCTCCTCAAAGATCTGTATTGCCGTTTCTTAGAACTTCCCGCTTGTCTTTAAATGCAAGCTCTTTTCTTATCAAGCAAAATCCATCTTAGAGAGTGGTTTGGTGAAAATGTCAGCTACTTGATTCTTAGTATTAACATGCAAAAGATTAATGATTTCTTTTAAAAAATGATCTTTAAGAAAATGATGTTTGATTTCTATATGTTTAGTCCTAGAATGATGCATAGGATTTTTAGAAAGATTTATAGCATTCGCATTATCACATAACATAGGAATATGAGCAAAGTTTTTAGATAAATCTTGTAGTTAATGCTTCATCTATAAGATTTGAGCACAACAGTTAGCAGTTGCTATGTATTCCGCTTCAGTCGTCAAAAACACTGTGCAATTTTGCTTCTTGCAGGACTAAGATACTAGACATCCTCCAAGAAATTAATAGTGACCTCTTGTGCTTTTTCAATGGACTTTATCACTTGCATAATCTGCATCACAATACCTACTATGTCAAATGAATTCGTTTTGGATACCATAGTCCTAAATCCATAGTTCCGTGGAGATATCGACAGATTCTTTTGACTGTTTGAAGATGGCTTTCTTTTGGATTTGATTGAAAGCATACATATAGATACACATTAAGCATAATGATCGGTATTAAGCTTGTAAGATATAGTAATGATCCAATCATTCCTCTATACTTTGTTTCATCTATAGTTTTGCCTTTATCGTCTTTATCAAGTTTAGTTCCAATGTATATTGGAGTACCCATTGGTTTGGCATTTTCAAAATGATATTTCTTGATGAGTTCTTTTGTGTATTTGTCTTGGCTGATGAAGATTCCTTTTTTTGTTTGTCTAATTTGTAATCCAAGAAAGAATGATAATTATTATATCATGCTCATTTCAAACTCCCCCTGCATTAATGCTGAGAATTCTTCATAGAAGCATGAATTAGTAGCACCAAATATTATGGCATCAACATACATTTGCACTATGAGTAAATCATTTTTCTTTTTTAATAAATAAAGTTTTATCGACCTTTCATCTTTCAAAGTTATTCTCAAGTATAAGTTACTTAACCTCTCATACCATACTCAAGGAGCTTGCTTTAAACCATACAGAGCTTTGGATAACTTCATCACGTTCGGATGGTTTTCATCTTCAAAAATTATAGGTTGCTTAACAAATACTTCGTTAATATAACCATTTAGGAATGAACTTTTAACATCCATTTGGATCAACTTGAAATTTCTATAGCGTGAAAAGATAAGTAAAATTCTAATCAATTCCAATCTAGCAACAGGTGTATAAGTTTCGTCAAAATCAATACCTTTCTATTGATTGTAACCTTGAGCTATAAGTCCAGCTTTGTTTCTTACCACCTTACCATTTTCGTCAAGATTTTTTGAAATACCCAACGAGTTCCAATAACTGACTTGTTTTGTGGACTAGGCACCAAATTCTATACTTTGTTCTTGTCAAACTAACTTAACTCGCCTTTCATAACTGAGACCCAATTCTCATCAGTAACAGCTTCTTCAATAGACTTTGGTTCTAGTTATAAGATGAGAGCCACAAAGTTGCTCTTAAATGATGATTTTATTCTTAGACTTTCAGAAGGGATTGATGTCTATCAAGACCTCTCCATTCTCTCAATGTTTTTCATTGCATAGGCTCCTGCTGAGATGAAGGAGATTGCTTTGTTCTATCTTGAGAGGGGCTTTCTTGATTTTATGATTCTGAAGGTATTATAGGTGTAGTTTGAATCTTTTAGGTATATTTAGGTACCAATGGATTCTCTTCATCATTTGAGTCAGTTGCTATTGTCAAAGGTAGTGTTTCATCAAATATCATATATATCAATTCTTCTATTTTCTTTGTTATTTTATTGTATACTCTGAATCTTTTACTAATTGTACTATAGCCCAAGAAAATAGTTTCATCTGATCTCACATCAAACTTTCTAAGGTTGTCTTTTTTCATTGTTTAGCACAAAACACTTGCACTCAAATGCTCAAAAGTAAGCAACATTTGGTTTTCTTCTTTTCCACAGCTCATAAAAGGTCTTTTTCAAAATAGGTATTATAAGACATTTTTTAAGTACATAATATGTCTTGGATATTGCCTCAACCCAGTATTTATGAGGTAGTCTATTTCACACAGCATGGTCCTGGCCATATCAACCAAAGTTGTGTTCTTTCTCTCTACAACTCCATTTTGTTAAGGTGTCCTTGGATAAAAGAATTTGTAAGTTATACCATTGTTGTCACATAATTCTTCAAACTTTCTGTTATCAAATTCTCCTCCATGATCGCTCTGAATTGAAATGATGTAGTACTCTTTTTTTATCTAAATTTTTTCTACAAAACTTCTCAAACACTTCAAAAGCATCATCCTTATTTGATAAGAAATAAACCCATGTAAATATGGAGTAATCATCTACTAAAACAAAACCATAATGTTTACCACTAAACCTTTGAGTCCTAGTAGGACCGAATAAAACCATTTTCATAAGTTCAAGTAGCTAGTTAGTAGACATAATATTTTTAGGAGGAAAGTTGCTTTTACTTATTTACCTTTTAAACAAGCGTCACAAACCTGATTGCTTTCAAAATTTAAGGTCAGTAATCATCTTACTAACTCATTTTTGGACAATTTTGATAGAATGCTCATGCTAGCATCTTCAAATCTTCTTTGCTAAATAGACGAATCCTTTTTTAGAGAGACAAAACACTTAACACTTTGTGAGAACATATCTTCCAGTTGACACTATATATATTCTAATTTATAAGACCAACAAATACAATATTATCATTATAAATATCAACAATTTCACAGTGAGATGCATAGAAAGTAACTTTGTAACCTTTGTCAAATAGCTAACTCACACTCAACAAATTATGTTTCAAACCATCAACAAAGAGAATGTTATCAATGGAGGTAGAGTCAGAATTACCAATTTTACCAATTCCGGTGGCCTTTGCTTTATTTTTGACAACGTTACCTCTGTCTTTTCTTTTTGAAGTGTGATATTTCACCTGTCATGTGTCTCGAACAACCACTGTCAACTATCCATTGATTCTCTCTTATATTTGTTTTGAACATATCTGTAGAAAAAGTTATTTCATTTCAGGTACCCAAATTTTTTTGGGTCCTTTCGGGTTAGTAGTTTGATCTTTTAGTCTCCAAACATACATATGAGATAATTTTTTTACGAAAATTACAAAAATGACTAATATGATCCTGTTTACCACGATAATTGCATAAAATAGATGAATGATAGTTGTTATAATTTTTTCCATTTAACAGGTTCCTGTTGTCTTTGCTATAGCTACTGCTAGATTTAACAAGGAAGTTTTTGTATGATTTGATATTGTTATTTTCATTGTATCATATTCTGACCTTACCAAAAATGTATTTACCACTACCAAGAAATGCATCAAGATTCTTCCTTCCATCAACGAAATTTTCCAGATCTTTTTCTAAATATAAGATCTTTTTAGCACTTTTCCCTTCTTCAAGTCCTAAGGAGGCAACTTTTTTTTCTAACTGTCTTACCTTATTAGAATCATTTTTAGCAGCATATTTTCCAACTTAGCTACTCTTTTTTCCAAAACTTCCTTTTCAGAAACCTTTTGCTTATAATCAAGCTCAAGAGACATACTCCTGATCGCCAACTTCTCATTCGTAGATTCCAATGATTTAATCTTACTCTTCAGAGATACATCATTGCTCTTAGACTTCTCAACTTCTTTGAAATACTTCACTGTTAACCTTTTGTACTCAATATTAGAGTCAGAATAATATACCTCGTCTTTTTTTATTCAACCATGAAGTAAACATTGCTGACTTGTTCTAGTTCTTCTTCTTTAAAGTTTTTAGAAACCTCATCTGGCAAGGCTGCAGTCATTGCTTGCTTTCTAGATTTTCTGTTCTCTTATTTGTCTTTTTGAAGAATAGGACATTCTGGTCTTATGTGTCCAGGCTTCTTGCAGTGATAGCATATGATTTGATTGTTTTGTGTATTGTTATTGCTGCTTATTGTTGCTACTATCTTTAGATAGGAATATGTTGTTTCTAGCTTTCTTGTTTCCTTCTCTTTTCTTCATTAGCTTCTTTTTATAAAAGCGGGCATATTTTCTAACCATAAAGTTGAACTCGTCATCTCCATCTATTTATAACTTAGTGTCACTTTCAGCACCGATTGATTCGTTAGTTGCTTTCAATGTCATTCCTTTTCTATAGGAGGATCCTTCATCTCGCCTATGTTCCATTTCACATATCATCAGATTTCCTCATAGCCAGTTGAGTGAAATAGTGTCTAAATCCTTTGCCATTTCTAGACTTGTCACCTTAGGTATCCATTCCTTTGGTAGTGATCTCAAAATCTTCATTACAAGCTCATTATTGGGATATATCTTTCCTAAGTTCTTTAAGGCCATGATGATGTTATTGAAGCATCTAAAGAATTCATCTATAGTCTCTCCCTGTTTCATGTCAATAATTTTGTATTGATGCATTAAAAGACTTATTCTATGCTTCTTTACGTCAATTGTTCCTTCAAATGTGACTTGCATTTTGTCCCACATTTCTTTTGCTATAGAGAAATAGGATATCTTTTCATATTCTTCTGGAGACAACGCACATATCAGGTGATGTTTTACTTTAGCATTTAGTTGTACATTTCTTCTGTCAGCATCAGTCCATACTTCTATGTTATCGAAAGTGGGAATTGTAGCTCCAATTCTAATTACTTGCCATAATTCGATATCTACAAATTAAAGATAGATTGTCATTCTCTCTTTCCAATATGAGTTGTTGTTTCCATTGAAGTAAGGATGCTTTGAGATAGATTATCCTTCAAAACTTCTCAAGGTGTTTGCTATGATCTATCATATAATGCAAAACATAATAAATGTGAAGTCTCACTCTGATACCAAATGACAAAACAAACACACACAAGCAGGGGTGAATTATGTGTGACTTTAAAAATTTTATTTTTAGCAAGTTACTTTTAATTTGTCTAAAGGCAGGGGCCTATTAAAATTAAAACAATAGAAGCCTGTCAGACGATAGTAGCTTGTTAAACGACAAGAACTTGTTAAAATATGAATCCTGTTGAAATAATAAAAAGAAGGCGTCTGTTAAAAAGAAAAGAATTGTCAACAAGTCGAAAATAGAAGGAACCTATTATACAAGTGAAGGAGCCTCTTGCCAAATTAAACACACACAATATAATGCAGAAATATAAAAGATAAAGCGAGAGAGAGAGAAGAAGGACATGGTCGATTTATACTGGTTCGGCTTACAACCTAAGCCTACGTCTAGTCCCCAAGTATTCAACTTAAGTCTTTCACTATAAAATTAAATAGTAATTTGACGAGTCTCTCCAAACTCACAATTTAATAGTTTTCAAAGTTCTTCAACCTTCCACAATAGTATTATTTCACTAGCCTTTACAAGCTCTCAAATAAAAAAGAGGTTTGCTCTATATGAGCTTCAGTAATCTCTCAATAGAATTTCACTTTCTAACGCACAAGAGAGTTTTTTACAAAGATATCACTTTCAAGAATATATATGCTTTTGATGAGTTTTAACAATATAGCTTCGCAAGCTTTTGAATCATTTTGTTCTTGTTTACAGTTGCATTGGCTCTTCCTTAAATAATCCATTTCTTCAACTAGTCGTTGCTTTATATTGCATCCTTAGTCAATTAGATAGATTTAAATCTGAATAACTTCGATATCATCTTTGCCAAAAAATCTTCCAGTAATAACGATGCTAATGTATGTCCTTAGTAGGATCCTTTTGGATAAACCATTTCTAATAAGGTAAGTTCATAATGAAGATTCCTTCAAGAAAGAAAATGTATTTCTTATGATTTTATTTCCTTTTGAGAATAAAATCATTAATTATACAAGGAAATAAATCCAATTTGAATTTTGAAATATTATACAGTTATCATTAAAATTGTTAATCAAAATCCTTAATCTAACACAATACCCTTAAAACTGAGCAATAAAATCCAAATGAATAAAATAATTTTAGAGGATTTGGTTGATGAAAAATCTCTTTGGATCAAATGGATCCACTCCCACTACTTAAAATATCACACAAACTAGTATAGTTCTAACAAACTATTTTAAAGATCCTTTCATCCTTTGCTAGTTATTAATGAAAGACTTACTACTAAAAACAAGATGCATGACAAAATTTCTTATTCCAATATATGTAGCATGTGATCCTCAACTCCTGAACCATAAAGTAGTTACTCTTTCAATGTGATTTTTTTCCCTTTCTTTGGGACGGAGTCCTCGAGAGATTTAACTTATTATACTCTTAAACCTTTTGGACTAAACTACTAGTTTGTGTTACTCAAAGAAGATGAAAGTCCAAAGATGAATACACAAGCTTTAGAGTTTTCTTTGGAAAAAGTTGTATAAGATTTGGAAGAAAAGGAAACTTGTAAAATATCCTCATGCAAAGCAAAAGAAATGATTTGAATTGGTTTCTAATAAATAAGTAATGTAGTTAAAAAGCTTGAAGCATCAATATCTTAAAGAATTAATGATTTTATAACTCGCGAAGGGCACAGTGTGCGGATCAATTGGCCGCGATAGCAGTATTCTCAAGCCCAAGCCTACATATCCTCCAGGAACCTCCGAGCACTATTTTAGATCTTATCCATCGAGATTTGCAAGGAGCTTTCTATCGCTGAACATTGAGATAGTGTCTGTTTTTACTTCCTTTGTAAGCAAAAAAAAAAGGATTTTATAACTCGTTTTACACCACCATGCATAATTTAGCTAAGCTTAAGCTTCCTAATGAGTTAGATGTGCTTGCATTATAATATACTCATTTTGTACCAAACTCTTATTCTTTTTTCAATGAATTTAATTTCTTAAAAGAAGTATATATGTTATTAAATATGTGAAAAGCTAAAAGGTTTTAATTTAAAATTTTAATTTTATTTAAATTCAAAATTTATAATTATTTATGAATATATAAAGAACTGATTAATGTAATATTTTAGTAGAAATTTATAATAACTTAAGATTGACTGTAATATTAATGTGTTGCAAATATATTTTTTAAAACTTAATTATATTAAAAATTTTCAAATTCCTTTGTAAACTATAATTATGTCATAATTAATACACTTTTATACTTATTATAAAATTGTAAAACAATTATTTAATATTATAAAATTAAAATTCAAGTCTATATAATATTATACTTAATAATTTTATATAAATTCTTTATATTAATTAATAAGAAATTATCATAAATAAAATAAAAATAAAGAACATTTATTAATTAAAAATATAATTATGTTATATTAGTAAAATTAATAATTATATATCATATGATTCTTATATTCATTGAAATGAAAGATAAAATATTGCGCAAAGTTCTTAAATTTAATTCCACTTTTATAGTACACTACACATAGAATTATTATATGACCCCCTATATCGTATTTGGGATTTTATGAGGCTTTCTGACAAGTACATTAGCAAAATTGTGTCCAAGGTCAGGTCCAAAGTTGGCCTTCCCTTGTACATAGATATATTCCAGTGATTAAGCCTTTTAATCATACTGTTAGTTTATGTCTTTGCAGCCAATCATTTGGATGCAATTTGATGTATGACATTATTATTTAATTAACAAAAAGGCATTTTTATCTTTATGTATTAAGTTAAATACATTTAATGTTTTAATATTGAAGATAAAATCTCTAAAATAATTACTGTGTAATTGAAATTATGAATAATTGTGATATTTGATTTACATTTACGTATTGTCCCTAGTTGCAGCTTCATCAAGATGGGATGTTTTTTAAACGATAAAACTAGCACACATTATATTTTTTTCTTATGAAGAAAGTAAATGATTTTATAAATTAAAGTATGGAGATACTTAAACTAATGTGTGGGTGATTATTAAAGAATAAGTCACTGAACTAACCCGACTATGAGAATTCCAAATGGAATATTACTTATATGTATGTGGATTTCCTCATAATGATGGTTGTATAACTGATTTTTAGACTTGAGATTACCAAGCTATCTTGTGTGAGAATTATTATGTTTTGATAATACTTATGAATTGTCCTAAGATAATTCAATCGGTGGTACTTAGATGTAGTATGAACTATACGGAGATAATTGAGTAAGTCACTCTAAAGTAATTAGAGAGAATATTCTACTATTTTTTATTAATAGTGATTTATGGAATTCTCTGACCAAAGTGAATTGACTTTTAAAAAAGTTCAAATTTTAATTATAAATCAATTACTAATTAACATAAATAAACATGATTGGACCAAAAGAGTAGACACTATATCCATACTTTGTCTAATTAGAATATCACATGATGAAAGGATTAAATTATACGTTATAACCATACATGGATAGGTTATCTCAAACCACCTTGACATTCTGTCATGACATGTTACTCTTGATCTATGATTATAAATTGTTTAATTAAAAAATTAAAGATAAATTAAAAAGAGTTTCAATTTATTTGATTCTAATAATGAATCAAAATTATAATTTATAATTATTGTCAATATATTACGAACCTAATGGGTCACACATCAAATAGCAACTTATGAAGAAAAAATCAATTTTAATTAAGTTGGAGTTAATTGTAAAGTTTGACAAACTTTAGATATTAAATATGAAATATTTGATTTTATTAAAATTAAATTATTTATAATTAGAATGTAATCTTAATTATAATTAAGGAATTTAATTTTAATAAAAATTACAAAATCCTAATGATTTTTCTATTAATAGGAAGAAAATATTAGGGAGCTAGCACTCTTATTTTCTTCCTCTCAAGAGGTGTTGAGAAGTTGCTCTATGAATACCTTTAGAGGTTGGATGATTGAACAATTTATGGTTAACATGGTGAAAATTTTGTCAAAAGATTTTAACAAAAAGCTTGAATTAGGCAAGATTTTCACTTTATGATTTGTGTTTTTTATTAAAGTTATTTAATTATTGAGATCTGATTGGAAACAATAAAAATTTTGTTTTTCGTTGTACCTGTGATTTGATCACGGTTTGTTTCCAATGCATACACCAATCATTTAGGCCATCTACCCAATTGTATAAGGGATAGCTCTTGGTTCTTTTAATCATCTTGTATCTCTAAGGTAGACAAAAGGTAGTGACTTTAAGCTTTGGAATGGAAGCAATGCATGGTCTGAATAAAACAACATTACAAGTTTCATATAAATGTTACAAATGTAAGCACATTCTAACATATATTTAACAATAATATATATTAGAATAAGCAATTAAAATAAATGCGAAAGAAAACAAAATTGCCTCCTATCATTGTTATTTGTTCTTGAAGAACTGCGTGTTTGGAATTCTTCTAAGCTTTCAATTCCCAAATACGATGGTTTATGTTAACAGAAGAGAACAAAAGCTTAGGGACCTAAAAAAGAAAACAACCTATATGAATGGCCTAGAAATGGAATCTACAAGTCTAAGCCTATATATGAAACTCTTTAGCTATACACTATGTGATATAGCCTCAAAATAAGAAACAAACTCGGCCTCCATGGTGGAAGTAGTAGTCAAAGATTGCTTGGCACTCCTCCAAGATGTAGATCCATTGGCAAACATGAAGATATAACCTGATGTTGATTTTCATGAATCAACACACTAATCAAAATCTAAATTTGAGTACCCGATTACCTCCAGATTGTTAGTGAGTCTGTATGTAAGCATGTAATCTTTGGTCCCTTGAAGGTACCTCAATACTTTCTTTGCAGCTCTCTAGTAATTTAATCTTAGGTTACTCTGATATTTTCCTAACATTCTAACAGTAAACAATGTTAGGGCTTGTACAAACCTGATCATACATCAAGCTTCTGACTGTAGAAGCATATTGAATATTTTTCATTTGTTCCCTTTCAAAATCATTTTAGGGCATTGGTCCAAATTGAACCTATTCCCTTTCACAATGGGTGCTACACTAGGTGAACAATCTTTCATCCAAAATCTCTCTAAAACTTTATTAATATAGGTTGCTTCAGACAAACCCAAAACACCACAAAATTTGTCTCGATGTGTCTTAATGCCAATGATATAAGACATCACCCATATCTTTCATTTCAAAATTTTTAGAGAGAAATTGTTTCACATCATGTAACAAACCCCTATCATTGGTTGCAAGTAATATGTCATTCACACATAATACAAGAAAAAAAAATTACTCCCACTAACCTTCTGGTATATACATTGATCTGTGACGTTTTCTTCAAAACCAAATGATGAAATAATATCATGGAATTTCAAATACCACTGACCAAATGCTTGTTTCAATCCATATATGGATCTTTTAAGCTTGCAAACTAAATGCTCACCATTAGTAGAGGAAAATCCTTCTAATTATTTCCTGTAAGCCTCTTCCTCTAGGTCACCATTCAAAAAAGGCGTTTTCACATCCATTTGATGCAATTCTAAATCAAAGTGAGCAACTAATGCTAAAATCATACGAAATGAATCCTTTTTAGACACAGGAGAAAATGTATCTATATAATTGATTTCTTCCATTTGAGTGAATCCTTTAGCAACGAGTCTTGCCTTGTATCTCTCAATGTTGCCTAATAAGTCTTAAATACCCATTTGTAACCTATGGGTTTTGCTTTTTTAGGCAACTCAACAAGATCCCAAACATCGTTATTCTTCATAGAATTCATTTCTTCCTTCATAGCATTATACCATAAATTTGATTCATTGCAACTCATGGCTTGTGAAAAAGTTTCAGGATCATTTTCGGCTCCTATATTGTAGTTAGATTCTTGTAGATATACATCAAAATCACTAATAATAGATTATTTTCTTGTTCTAGTATATCTCCTTAATGTTGCACCAACATTCTTCTATAGAGTCTATTGTTCAACTGGTTGCTAAATGTTGTCAAATAATTAAAAAAATTAACTGGATCTACTAGATTATCAACAACTTGTGGAATTTCTTAATTGTCATTTATGTTTACAGTAGGTTGTTGAATTTCAACAGTTAGGTGTACAACGTCTATTTGAACTTAAGGATCGTTGTGAATGACAATCACCTTACTGTTTGAGATGGAAAGTTAAGTATCCATATGATCATTATCATAGACTATATCTTAAAATTGATTCCTCCCACTAATCAAGTCATTCTCAAGAAATTTTACATTTCTTGATTCCACAATTCTAGTGTAATGTGATGGATAATAAAACCTATATCCCTTAGACTGTTCAGTATATCCAATGAAATACCCACTTATGGTCCTTGGGTCCAATTTCTTCTCTTGTAGATTATAAATTCTTACTTTAGATAGATGTCCCCAAATGCGTATATGTTGCAAACTCAATTTCCAACCTTTAAATAACTTAAATGGCGTCTTTGGAACAATTTTAGTTGGTACCCGATTTAATATATATACAACCGTCTTAAGAGCTTTAGTCCACAAGGACTTGGGAAGTTTTGGGCTATTTAACATGCTCTGTACCATGTCCAATAATGTTCGGTTTCTTTTTTTGCCACATCATTTTGGTCCGGAGATCCAAGTATAGTGTATTGGGCTACTATCCCATTTTCTTGAAGATACCTCGCAAATGGACCAGGTACTTGTCCACTTTCAGTATATCTACCATAATATTCCCCACCTCTATTAAATCTCACGATCTTAATTGCTTACTGCATTGTTTCTTTACTTCTACTTTGAACATTTTAAAAGCATCTAGTGCTTCATTCTTGTTATGAAGCAAGTAGCGATACATATATCGTGAACAATCATTTATAAATGAGATGAAGTATTTCTGACCATATGAGTCCAAAATTGGACTAAAAATATCTATATGTATGATTTCTAATATGTCTGAACTTCTCTTGACACCTTTCTTTGATTTGTTAGTCTGCTTTCTCTTTATGCAGTCCACACAAATATCAAAATCAGCAAAATCCAAAGTACTAAGTACTTCGTTAGTCACCAATCTTTTAATCCTTTCTATAAAGATATGTCCTAATCTCTGATAGCACAATATAGAGGAATTTTTATTCACGACACAACATTTTGTTCCAACATGAACATGCGTTGCATTGTCACAGGTATTATCTTGTAAATTAAAACAGAAAAGACCATTAAATAATGTACCATTCGCAACAAATTCATATTTATAATGTAACTTTAAAGATATGTTTGAAAAATGAAAGGAATATCCAAATGGCACAAGTCTTGAAACTGAAATCAATTTCCTAGAGAAATTGGTAATATAAAATGTTTTTTCTAGTTTTAAAATAAAACCGGTACATAAAATTAAATTGTAATCTCCAACAACCTCCACACGTGAACGTATCTTGTTTCCGGATAAGATATACTACTCACTTCCCACTAGCTTCCTTGGGTTTTGCAAATCCTGCAATATATTTGTAATATGGATTATATAACTAGAATCAATTCACCATGTGTCATGACAAACTTCAACCATATTAGATTCAAAACAAACTAGTGAGATTAGATTACCTTTCTTTTCAAACCATTCCTTATGTTTGACACAATCCGTCTTCATGTGTCCTTTCTTCTTGTAAAAGAAGCACTTGGATTCCTTCTTAATATCAACTTGGATAGGTATTTGAACTTTTCCCTTTGAGTTGGCTTAATTTTTATTCTTGCCTTGAATAACCATATGTGCACTCTGTGAACTCTCTCCCTATTCCATTGATAATCTCCCTTCCTTTTGGCCACATATGATCATTAATTCATTTATTGACCACTTATCCTTACGTGTATTATAAGAGATTTTAAAGGGCTGTATGGTGGTGGAAGGGTGTTCAAAATGTAATGCACGAGGAAAGAATCAGACATCTCAACCTCTAGTTTCTTTAACTGAGCCGCAATGTCCCTCATCTTCATGATATACTCATGCACACCTCGGACACTAGTGAGTCTTGTAGTTGAAAATTTCATAATTAGGGTGCTTGCAAGTGATTTGTCCGAAGCTTCAAACTTGTAACACCCCAACTCTCGCCGAACCCGAACCCGATATCGACAGTGATACCCGAATTCGTGCCCCGCGAGGGTGGCGTGTCACATCACTTAACACTTCAC
>JANQBM010000004.1:11577325-11597063 GCA_025594535.1 Erythroxylum domingense | reverse complement strand
CTCTCCTCCTCCTCTTTTCTCCTTTCTTCTCCTCTCTTTTAATTAAAACAAAGTGGTTTAATGCCAAATAAAGGGGGCCACGGCCATAAGGTGAAGAAGGGTCTAGAATTTGACTCTTCTTTGACCAAACATGGTGAATTTACCTTTTTACTATTAGCTTATGTGAAATTACCATTATATCCTCCAAACTTTCTTAAATTTGCAATTAAGCTCAAAATTGAGAATGACCAAAACTTTTATTTTCATTTTGGTCCTCCAAGAATTTAAAAATTATATTTAAGTCCCTTATGTACATCAACTTTTCCAATTAATCTTTCTAAATGACCAATAAGTCTATAAATTATGTCTAATCACCTCTAAGGCATTAAAACACATTTAACTCAGCTACCATGTCATATCCATCCAATGGAATCGATTTTTACACACTTAGAAGCTTATATGTCAGAAATCTTCAAGATTTCACGTAACGATGAACTCTAAGTTCATGTAAAGGCATATAACATTATATATCATTGGCATATATATCGAAAGGATTCAAATATATTTTTGAACCCATATACAACCATGTATATGTCAATATATAGTAGTATCTCCAAGTACAGACCAATACCAAAGGGCTCAGAGAGTCCGGCGTTACAAAACGACACAATCCAACATCTATTTTTGATTTCAAAACACATATAAAACGACATAGTTTAATTCATATGATTCTTCTTCAACCTCTAGCTGGGTCAAACCGACCCGTCAGATGCTCTATAAAACTAGACCAAAAAAAACCATAAAAATGCATTTTTTAAATGTAGAAACGCTTCTAAAACACTTAATAGAAGATTTCTACCTTTAATCTAAAGAAAAACATTCAAAAACAACTCTAAATCGAAAGTTTTCGAATATGAAAAATTTTCCAGAAACTTCAACAAGGCAGAGGCTAACTTTGCTTTGATACCAAATGTAAGCACATTCTAATATATATTTAACAATAATATACATTAAAATAAGCAGATAAAACAAATGCGAAAGAAAACAAGATTACCTCTTGTCATTGTTGTTTGTTCTTCAAGAGCTGCGTTTTTTTAATTCTTCTAAACTCTCAATTCTCAAATACGATGATGTATGTTAACAGAAGAGAACAAAAGCTTAGGACCTAAAAAAAGAAAACAACCTATGCAAATGTGCTTCCATCAAGCACGATATCAATTATCATAAAACCAGGAATTAATACCCATTAACTTACATAAAGTTTGAACCATTTATGACACAAAAAGAGGAAAAGTTCTCACAACAAAAAGTAAGAAAGAAAGCAATAATCACTTGGTTAAATATACATGGCTGCTTTGGCATATTTTTATAAATATCTCAAGGTTATGTAAAAGCCGAAGTCGACCAGATTCTCCATTCAAAAAGTCTACAACAATTTCATGCAGATATTTTCAAGACAAAATCTCTTACTTAGGTTCACATTTATTATATTCAATTAAATAAAAAATATTTATCTGAATTATTCAATATCTAAAACATTAACATTAATACTCTGAAAAAATAATGAATTAGATGTTTCATAAATCAATTTCTTAAAAACATTGGATCAAATCTAAAAAAATTTTGAATTCAACTTAAGCTAATTCTACTTAATTTTAAAGAAGTTAAGATAAAGAGTGAGGTCGGACTTTAAACAAGCTATTGATCTTTTATCCAACATGCCTTATTGCGTTATCACCATTCCAGGGAAGAGTGTTTTACTGGTAAAAGCTCCCCAAAGTCCAAGCCTCCGGTGCTAGAAAGGAGAAATCCCCAATGCTGCTACAAAAGCGGATAGAAATAATATAATTAATAAAAAAGTTGAAAGGGTTCCCGCGACCCAACGGTACAAGTGGCGGTTCAAAAAATATTTGAGGAATGGCGGGAAATGGCAAGTAAAATAATTCGATGGCGGGGGTTCCTACACATCATCATTTACCCACGTTCCCTTTCACATCCTGCCAACAATCCATTTTTCTCATTTTACTTGCGATATTTACTTCCCAAATTACCCCTTCCCCTCCCTCTCCTCTCCCATGGATCTTCAGAGGATCCCAACCCGAAGGAGCTTGAAGAGGAAGCTGGACAACGATTTCGAAGATCGCCAATCTCTGGACAACGGAGGAGATTCCGTCGAGGCTCGACGAGATCTAGCCCGAGTTCTACAAGGCCAAGTTCATATCCTCAACTCCTCCTTCTCGTCTCTCGAGGCCGATCGAGCCGCCGCCAAGCGTGCCACCTACTTCTTCTCTCAGCTCGCTAAGAACGGTGAAGTTTTCCACCATTTATTATGATTCTTGAAGAGGATTGTTATTCTGTTTCGGAATCTTTTGCTTAGTGGAGTTTGTTTTCCTTTTTGTTTTCGGTTAAGTTATTGAATGCATGCGTTCATGCAGAAGAAATAGTGAACCTGATCGTGGATTCTGGAGCAGTGCCAGCTTTGGTGATGCATCTTCAACCACCTCCGGTTTCAAGAGTTGATGGCGGTTCAATTCCTTACGAGCACGAAGTGGAAAAAGGAAGTGCGTTTGCTCTGGGGCTTCTTGCCGTCAAAGTAAGCAAAATCACGCGGATCCGTCATTATTTGGATACGATTATGAATTCCTAGTTTTGCTGTGAAGACTATCACTATTTGGTTTTTATTTGCGTGGTTGCTTGTGTTTCTGTATCAAAACAGCCAGAACATCAACAACATATAGCAGATGCTGGAGCTCTGTCCCTTCTTGTGGGCTTGTTGAATATGTGGAGGAATTGTAGTAACTCCCGCGCTGTCAGTGGTGCTATTAGGAGAGCAGCTGAAGCTATCGCTAACCTTGCTCATGAGAATAGTGGCATCAAAACAAGTGTCAGGTATTACATATCTTTCTTTGCTTAATTTGCTACCGATTCTGATGTAATTATGGTTTCCTTGTTTTGATAATTGTTATTTGCGTAATTAGGATTGAGGGCGGAATTCCGCCTCTTGTTGAACTGCTCGAGTTTCATGATATAAAAGTACAGAGAGCAGCTGCAGGTGCACTGCGGACCCTTGCGTTTAAGAATGATGAGAACAAAAAGCAGGTAGATCAGTAATGCTATTGCTAAACTAAGGAAATACTGTTTCATTTCGTTATGTAGACACGTATAATATTGGTTCCATTGATGTGAAATCCATTTGTAGATTGTAGAATGCAATGCTTTGCCCAGTCTGATATTAATGCTTCAATCCGAGGATACAACCGTACATTATGAAGCGGTTGGTTGATTTTCAATCTGTTTTATAACTGTACTCTAGTCCTCCATTATTATTTTTATTGGCTGTTGTAATATGACTTTGCTAGAGACTGCTAGGTTGGTGTGATTGGAAATCTGGTTCATTCATCCCCAAATATAAAAAAAGAAGTTCTTCTAGCCGGAGCCTTACAACCTGTCATTGGATTATTGAGGTAATTCTTTATCTGTCCGCTTGTTTTCCTTTTACTCATGATTTCAAATACGTTCTTCTTAACTTTAAAGTTTGGCAGTTCATGTTGTTCAGAAACCCAAAGAGAAGCTGCTTTGTTGTTGGGTCAATTTGCTGCTGCCGATTCAGACTGCAAGGTAAATTTATAATTTATTGGCACTTGACGGACTTTATTATGTGTCTTCTGCTTGTGCCTTTAGGTGGAAGATTATCTTTTTGATGTTAGAAAGTTGATGCAGGTGCATATTGTTCAGAGGGGAGCTGTAGGGCCATTAATTGATATGCTTGATTCACCTGATGTGCAACTTAAGGAAATGTCAGCCTTTGCTCTTGGGAGATTAGCACAGGTTATCATTTCTGTAATCCTATGTGGTTGACTTGATCTATTATAATCTTTTTGCTTTACCTTTTATTTCATTTCTCTGTGCAAATGAGTTTGTGTGGATCAGTGTTGTTGTATGCCTGGTTGTAGACCAATTTCAATCTTTATGTTTATTGTTATCTTATTTTGTTGATTTAGGAGGCACACAACCAAGCTGGCATTGCCCATAGTGGTGGTATATTGCCATTGCTTGATCTTCTTGCGTCTAAAAATAGTTCTTTGCAGCACAATGCTGCATTTGCGCTATATGGTCTTGCAGATAATGAGGTACAGTGGTGAATATTAGTAGTTTGTCTCTAACCTAAAATGGTTGTATTTCTAATTTTGGGGACTGTAGGATAATGTTGCAGACATTGTCAAGGTTGGGGGTGTTCAAAAACTCCTAGATGGAGAGTTCACCGTTCAGGTATGGTTCCTTGCATGATGATATTTGAAGTGCTGTTGCATATCATCCTGAAATCAGATTATATGGTAGGAAGATCCCTGGTCTCCTTTTGACTCCCTTAACTTAGTCATTGCCATGTTATTGCCTTGCAGCCAACAAAGGAGTGTGTTGCAAAGACATTAAAAAGATTGGAGGAGAAGATTCATGGAAGGGTAAGTTCTCTTGCATGTAAAGCTTCTCCTTGCCCTTTATATCTTATTTCAACTCTGTTAAGTTTGTCCAGAATGGTAATATTTTTATATCACTACTTTGGTCATTATGTTACAAGTAACTTGGGAGATTCTTTTTGCTCCTCTTGACAGGTACTGAGCTATCTCTTGTATTTGATGAGGATCGCAGAGAAGCCTATTCAAAGAAGAGTTGCTTTGGCCCTTGCTCATCTTTGTGCACCTGATGATCGAAAAGCCATTTTTCTCAACAATAATGGTACAGTTCCTGAATCCATAGAACTAAATACTTAGCTATTTGCTTTTGGATGTAATACAGATGCCAGACTGATTTCTTAAAAGTCATTTTTCTTCAACATTTCTCTTCAGGGTTAGAGTTGCTGCTGGGGCTTCTTGAGTCTGGAAACCTGAAGCAGCAACATGATGGTTCAGTGGCCTTGTACAAGTTGGCCACAAAAGCGACTTCAGTCTCTCCTGTGGATGCAGGTCCTTTATCTCCAACCCCACAGGTGAATTACCATATGTTTTTGTTCAATCTTTCTTTTTCATGTGACTTGTTGTCATGTTTTCTTATTTAAGAATGAATAGTTTTTGGTTGTTTGACTTCCAACATTTTCCTGGTTCTATCCTCTTCTATAACTTATAATTTTCTACTTGTAACAGTTTTAGAAAAATCCTGTCAAGTCCTTTTGTAGGGATTGATGGGATAAAGTTTTTGTCATTGTAATTAATGGAGTATTCTATTGTAGTCTGTGCACAAACTAATCTCAAGGATTGCAATAATGTCCCCTTTTTTTCATATGTTTGTATGCTTAGCACTATATAGTACATAAATATGGACTTCAAACTTTAGTTTACTAGATCAGGAAGAAATGTACATAAATAAAAACAATTGTTGCTTGCGGTCTATTCTTTTAAATTGTTATCTCCAGCAAGTGGTTATGTATGTCTGGTTTGACCAGATTATTTTGGCAACTGCTTCTTTTTGCAGCTTAGCAGTTATCTATAAGAAAAGTGGTTCTCAATTGTGAGTTACTTCCCTGCATTGTCCTAGATCCTTGTTTCTACAAATGGGTATCCTGTGATTGTAAAGCATGCAAGGTTATCATTATTAGTGGTCTATTAGGACTCCGATCTGATTTATGTTTCTGTCTTTGTTAGCTAATTTTTAGCTAATAGATGAGATTTTTAGAGAACAAGAAATTTTAACTTCTATACTTAATTTCTACTCAAGGTATATCTGGGCGAGCAATATGTGAATAATCCTACCTTGTCTGATGTTACATTTTTAGTTGAAGGTAGGTAACCGTTCTTCTACATGTTCAGTTTATTAATTGATATACTTAAGATTTTTGTTGTGTTGTTAGATGTGGAAGCTTTATTGTGGTAATCCTTGAAAATTCTGTTAAATTTATCAACAGGAAAGCGATTCTACGCACACAGAATCTGTCTTCTTGCTTCTTCGGATGCTTTCCGTGCAATGTTTGATGGGGGTTACAGGGTAATAATTGATTCATTCAAGTCTAACTGTTGCTCATTTGGTTCTTCATTTCATCTAACACATGCATTATGCACGCAGTTATAGTTAGAATGTATTATAGTTCTTCCTTTTCATCACCTCTTCATAGTTGCTTGTGTGCTTAGCTGCTAAAGACATTAATTTGCAGGAGAAAGATGCAAAAGATGTGGAGATTCCAAATATCAGATGGGTTGTATTTGAGTTGATGATGAGGTGCGAGTTTGAAATTCTTATGCTATCTAATATGAATGCAAGTGAGTTGCACTGCCTAATAATTTGTTATGTGTGATTCTAGGTTCATATACACGGGAACGGTGGATGTGAATATTGATATTGCTCAGGATCTTCTCAGAGCAGCTGACCAGTATTTGCTAGATGGCCTCAAGCGACTTTGCGAGTACTCAATTGCACAGGTTAGCTATCAATTTCAGAGTTGCTTCGTAGCTGACATTTGAAAGTTGATCTGATGAATTCCTTTTGCCTTATTAAGGACATTTCTGTGGAAAACATTTCACTAATGTACGAGTTATCAGAAGGTTTCAATGCTGTTTCACTAAAGGAGGCATGCATACTGTTCATACTGGAGCACTTTGACAAACTGAGTGCTAAGCCGTGGTATGTTCTATTTCATGTCTATATAGGGCCCTTGGAATGACATCAAAACAGTGGCTTATGACTTTGTCTAAACCTATATTTCCATTGTTGTTATCGGACAGATAGAATTGAACCAGCTATATAAACACTTTTACGTTAATCTAAATGTTGATATTTTTTTAATTTTTAATGATGATCTGCATCTTATGTTTGTGATTAATTCCAAATAATTAATGTTTTTGCTACCATTTTTCTGTGTTAGGTTATCAATGCCCATTGGTCCAATTTTCTTTGAATGATTAAATTTAAGATTCAATTAAAGCAGGTTTAGCCTTCTGCAAGTTAATCGTTTAATATTTTCAGGTGTTCATGTTTGATCCGACGGATAATGCCTGAGGCACGCAATTACTTCACGAAAGAACTTACCAAACCTATCCAAGCTAACTTGAGGCAATTGTAGGTGGTTCCGCCTGAGGCATGGATATTGAATATAACATCAAATAGGTGTATATAATCTTTTAGCTTTTGGAACTAACGTGAGTCAATTTTGGCTGATTGTCTTCATCAGAAGTCTCATGTTAGCTCTTTTCTTTATCAACGAATATTTTCTTAGTGCAGTCAGCTTATTCACATGGTTGTGTTTTATTCAGGAAATGTCCTTTCGATTGCTCACGCAACGGATTGTAATATAACAATAACTACAGTTCACACATCAACTCATAAAGTTGGATTTAGATACACATTTGATATAACTCAAAAGCCTACAATGGGTCTTATTGAGTTAGACTTAAAATTGTTCATCTTGAAACGGAATATGTTATTAGCAGTAAGTGTTAAAATGGGGCTTGATTAGTGATCATAATTTATATGTATTAATAATAATATTAATAAAATTAATTATTTCATTTGTATTTCTTATTTAATGGGATAATAAATTTTAATCATTTATTTTGGTTACTTGATGGATGTATCAGATTAAAAATTATAGATGTATAAATTAATTTTTTCTTTACTAATTAGGGTTTCCAAAGTTTTTCAATCAAGTTTTAAGAGAAACTAATTTTAATAGAGAACAGGGAGGAGTTTTTTTTTTATCTATAATAATGATGTTTTTTTGCATTAAGTAATATTTTGTTCTAATTATTTCAGACAATTAATTTATTTATGATCTTGAAGTTATGAATGTTAATGTTAAAGTTAATTTTACATTTTAAATTTTAAAATTATGTTGTATATGTTGTGCTGGATCGACAATTTGTCTATCTATTTTACTATGATTGTTTAATGATGATTGCTAATATTTGGCTGTTTGAAGACTTTTGTCAGTATCCACTATCAATGGTTTTTAATGAGAAAAATAGAAACAAGCTAAGGATCGAGATATGCATGCTTGGACTTTATTTGAAGCCATGTGTTTATTATTTGTAGTGTCACAAAATTTAGAACATACAACTCAACACTGTTGCTTGCAATTTTGTCTTAATTACTTATATAAGAACAGAAAATAGAAAAGGTAAATTTTTATTGTTACCGTAGTTGCTTGCATTATACAATGGTGGTTGAATATAATATGTGTATAAATATGAGGAGTATTGTCTGCTTAGCTATATCTTATTCTCAACCAACTACTACCTGTATTCTTAACCCAATATTTGTTTTAAAAGGGTCAACAAAATAGTTATTTATTTAATACACTTTTTTTCACATTTAGCCTACCTCATCTCTTGTTAGTCAGTTATTCTCATAAAAGGTTACTAGTAATGTTAACCAATTCAATTAATTTCTCATTTCTTGCTAGTCAATTATTCTCATAAAAGGTTACTAGTAATGCTAACTAATTCAATTGATTTCTAATTATAAATGTATACAACAAATTTCCTAAAGTGAAAAAAATAGGTGTGCTACCTTAATTAACATGCATATTCATCCATAGATACTTAAAATATAAAATCCACAAGTCAATATACCTTTACAAATTAAATAACCATGTTCAAAGCTAAACTAATTCCATTAAATTCTTACCATGACACATTCACACAAAGCATACATATGCAACAAAATGTTCACATAATGTCAACCTAATTCAAAACTAACACAATATGATATGAAAAGTTCACACACAATTGATATGTACAAATGTGCAAACCTCCCCACAATTAGAGAACACAAGCGTGGGTGAAGGAATTTGAACACCTTGAGTAACAAAGTACTTAAAAATCTTCTTAATATCACGTCGTTATCTTTGTTGTTCTCGTGCCATCTCCTTCATAAGCTTGTTATTTTCAAAGACCAAATTAAAGAACTTCTCCCAACCTTCCTCTTCATCATCTTTTATTTCTTCACTCATTGAGACCTTTGTTTATTGTTGCAAAATTTGAACTAGCTTGTTCTACACTGTATTTCGCATGAGTTTTGGAACTGATATCTTGGAGTTCCATGTAATGGGCCACTAAGATCTCAGCTTGCATTAAGTGATTGTAATTTAGAAACTTAGGAAAAACAACAGTTAGTCCCTCAACATCTACACTGTAATAAACAGCAAGCATAGTCACAAGATATCCCATGCTAAGATAACTACTTTTCTTTTTAAGAGCAGTAGCTATAGTATGAAAAATATGGGTGGTTATACAAACTTGAAGATTGTTATCCATGCACCATAGAATGAATAATTCTTTAATAGAACATTTGTTACTTTTAGATTTATCAAAAACAGTATAACACATGAACCTATGCAATAACAGATGTTTCAGACTAAAAATGACATTATTATGGTCATTTCCAACAACAAGGTTATCCAACCCCGTTAATTGTTTCCAATTCCTCTTAGCATGAAATTCATAATGTTTTTCAATTATTTTTGACCTAGGAAATCCACCAATTTCTTCCTTAACATCATAAGTCAAATTATATGGTTGACCCCTCAATCGAAATCAAACTTCAGTCAAATCCCCCAATGACAAATTGTAGATTTATATAAAATTTAAAGGTTAATTCCTTATACACCACATAATTAAAATTATTAAATTTATCCCATCGAATTTTATTACTCAAAGTCTCAACCTTATTTTTCAACCCAAGATTTTCTAAAATGTCAATATCAAAGTATACATGTGTACTAACAATCCTAGAGCAGGGAGTTTGGAATCAGATGCCTTCATCTTCCTAATAAATAAAAAAAGGTGATCCAAAATCTGCATCCCTATCATATGCACCTCTCCCCGACACTTGAGCTTTTCCCTTCGGTTGTGAGCGATTAATACTTTGTTTGATTGTTGGCACCATGAATAAGTGTATAACTACATAATCAACTAAGATTACATAAAAAAACACCCAAAAAAAGTTAAGAGAGAAATGTGCCACCAAATTTTGTAAAAATCGCTTTAAAGATTTGAGATTTGTGTGGAAGTTACTAGATATGTGTAGGAGGAGTGTTTATCTAAGTGAAAGAAGCAAGAAAGAAGTGAAAACCCTAAGGAAAATGAAGAGAGATATGAGAGAGTTTGAAAGTGGCTGCTAAGTTTTAGAGAGATAAAGTGGGCGTAAAAAAAGAGAAAACGTAAATATAAGGTGTTAGGGTTGAAGAGGGAGGGAAAAAAATGGGGTGGGAGAGTGATTTTTCACATATGGGTGTAGTTTACCCTAGGTTACGATTATGACCTTGGAGTACGATGGTGACAAGTGATGTTTCAGCTATGCATGATCATGCTTCATGAGGCACGATCATGATAGGTCAAAACTATCACACCTTGTCCCATTTTGTCATTTTTTTTGTTCATGTAACCACCAAGCTTGCTTCCCTAAATTATAGTAACTTTCAAAACAAGAAATTTAGCAATCCAATCCACTCCAAAACTTGAAAATTCAAAACCCTAATTACTATAATTCAAAATGAACCTAATTATCGAAATATGCTAAGTTATGGTCTTTAACTTGACCATTCATCATCTGAAACTTTTTGATTATTTGAAAGGAAAGAAATCACTTCCCTTTATTATGAGAATACTCCTCCCAGATGTGATTTGCATCTTTTTCCATTCACTTTGAAGGTTTCCTTTTTTTATTTTCTAATTCTAAATCTCTATGTGTAAATATGCAGGTTATTTTGAAAAGCCCGCTCCATCTTCATTTAAGCTTTTGGGAAAACAACTTTAATCTCGAATTATAAAATAATAATGCATCTCCCACTTTGAACTCTTTCTTTTTAATATGAGAATCATGCCACTTCTTCATTTTTTCCTTGTATAACTTAGCATTCTCATATATGTTACAGCGAAGTTCGTCGAGTTCATTTAGTTATAAAAGTCTTCGCTCACCTGCTTACTTACAATCAAAATTTAAGTCTTTTGATGCCCAATATACTTTATGCTCTAATTTCATGGTAAACGACAAGCCTTACTATACACAGTCTAAAGGGAGTTGTTCTATACACAGTCTAAAGGGAGTTGTTCTCATAAGAATTTTTAAGGTGGTTCAATAAGCTCGTAGGGCATCATCCAACTTCAATGCCTAGTCCTTCCTTGAACTATTTTTTGTCTTCTCCAATATTTGTTTTAGCTTATGGTTCATGAATTCCACTTATCCACTTGTCTATAGGTGGTACAGAGTGTCTACATGATGGTGAACTCCATATCTTTTCAAAAGAGCATTGAAAGATTTATTAAAGAAATGTGCTCCTCTATCATTTATTATCGCTTGTGGCACTCCAAATTTGTTGAATAGCCTTTTAATAAATTTTTGCACTACCTTGCCATTATTTGTTGGAGTTGACATAGCTTTAGCCCATCATGACATATCGTCTACTTTGACTAAGATAGACGTGTTTCCCATGGAGGATGGGAATGGTCTTATGAAGTTCAGTCCCCACACATCGAGCACTTCGACTTCTACGATGTTAAATAAGGCATCTCATCTCTTTTTAAGATATTCCTCATTTGGCATCGATCACATTGTGCCATAAACTCCTGAGCATTCTTGAATAGATTTGACTAGTAAAATCAACTTTCTAATATGTGCACTACCATCTTGTTTACTCTGTAATGCCCAGTATACATAGGTTTGTGACATTGTGACAATATGTCCATCATCTCCTCCTCCAGAACACACTTCCTTATTAGCCCATTAACATATATATAGTAAAGGATTGGTTTATTCCATATATAATATGTACTCTCATATAAGAATTTTTTTTATGTTGATACGATAAATCTGAAGGAAGTATTCAGTTTACAATGAAATTTGCTATATCTGCGTACTATGGTGTCATAAGGCAATCAAGCAACACCAGGGTTTCATCAAGGAATCACTCATTAATATCATCGTTTTGATCTACTTCCCCTCCTTCTAGATGTGATAAATGGTCAGCTACCACGTTATTTGCTCCCTTCTTATCTCTGATCTTATTGTAAAATTCTTGTAGTAAGAGTACACATTGAGTAAGTCTCAGTTTTACATCTTTCTTGACAAACAAATACTTAAGCACAATAGGATCGATAAAATGATCACCTTAGATCCTAAAAGATATGTTTGAAATTTGTCACATGCAAATACTAGCGCTAGCAACTCCTTCTTATTAGTGGTATAATTTATTTGGGGCCTTTTATACTTCCGTTGGCCTAACACATAACCTACAACTTTGTAACTAGCATCATATATAATTTCAAAAGTTAATGATCAATTTGGTGACATTAAGATCGGTATGAAAATTAATGCCTCCTTTAGTTGATTAAATGCAGATAGACAACTATCATAAAAATTAAAAGGCATGTCTTTGACTAATAAATTTGTAAGAGGTCTTGCTATTAGTGAGAAGTCCTTGATAACGCTGTTAAGGTTAGGTAAATATAGTGTCCTGGAAAGCAAGTATATTTACATATAACTTAATATTCTTCCAGTTACAATATTGTAATGAAAATATTTATTATTAATAAAACAAAAGAGCTTGGTTTTATTTGTATGAGCATAATATAACTAGTCATAAGGTACTAAGGTTCTTTTGCAAGTAATATACATATACATGGAGATGAATGAGAAATATATATATTATTAGAATCTAAATTAATTGATTCACAGTCAAGTAATCAAGTTGGTCACTTGATTATGGTTTAGACTGTAGTGTTGCGATTTATCTCCATGTAAGTAAAGGAGTTTACTTCAAGAGAATGATGAGTTTCAAATCATGATAGTAGTTGACTATCGTTAATGGCATTATTAAATGAATCTAGAATCTCGTATGTTTTTAAAGAATAAAGTAGGTCATTACTTTAATCTTAAAACATACACCTTAGCATTCGTTTATTATGAAACACAATCTTGATGAGTGATGAACTCATGTGTGTTTCGTTATAATTCTTGATATGATTGGAATCGATTTTTATCTGGTATCAATCCAGTGTCTGCATGTTGGAATTATTAATTGAAACATACATCAGGGAACATTTACTCAAATAAAGAGTTTATAGTGTTATCGTCACTTCTAGATGTTTTACGGAGATTGGTGATTAAATTGATGCCAGTAGTTTGATGGACTAGCTACTCATCAAGTATTAACACTAAGATTAGATCTTGTGAGTTAATCACCACGTAGAGTGAAATAGGAGATCTAGAAGGAAAAAATAACATAAGGGCAAAACAATAATTTTACCTTTTATTGTGTGGATGACTATATTATGGTTCATAATAGAGTTTGTGATTGGACATCGAATTAATAATTTTGAAACACAATTTCTCATAATTTAAGTAATTCAAGAGTTCAATCTATTGTCTTTAGTGGAATGACATTTGGTTAATAAGTCCGAATTAAATCTAATGAGATTAAATCAATTCTGGGCTTATTGGAGCTTGAATTATTTAAGTCTAATTAGATTCTCCACTTGGCTTCTGGGAAGGTTATCAAGGAAAGTAAGAAAAATAAATGGTGGCTTTCGGGAAAAAAAAGAGACAATTTGGAGAGAATTGGACGGATTGGATTCGGGCCAATAAAACTGGAACAATTTAATTAAGAGTTAATTAAATTAGGTCTTAAGTCTATAATTAAATGTTGGGCTTACACTAATTAATTATTAATTATAAGCCCAAATGAACTTTTAATATTAGGCTGGATTTTGATTTAATTAATTAGATTAATTACATTAAAATCTAAATCATCAATCATTAAAAAGTTAATGGATGGTCATTAAAGATGAATGGTAACGTAGCTTTGGAAGGACTCTTTTCAATTAGCTTTTACCAAATGCTCATTTGATGATGCATGTACTGAAGATGTGAGGGGAGTTATAAAGAATGAGTTCTTTATTGTTTTAAAGGCATAAACGTACATGGCTTTTATCCACTCACTCCCATCATTAAATGTTTTTGATGGCTTACTTTAAAGGTATAAACATATAGCTCCTTTTATTGATAAAATGAATGAAGTTGTCCACTCTCTCTCCCAGTCACATTCGGTTATGCTTATTCATAAAAGCAAGAATGTGGACGTAAAGCTCTTTAGTAATTCATCTTTTAGCATTTGATGCTAAATGAACGTGAGAACTAAATGAGGGTGTACGTTTGGTTTTTGCTATCAACAAGCCCTTCACACATTCGGCAAAAGAAAAGAGAGTCTCAATTTTTTGGTTCTTTCAACTAACCGAATATAGCAAAAAGTTTGCTATCCAATTTTTCTTCTTCTTTCCCACCAAAGGATCTTGATAACCAAGCTATCCAAGGAGAACAAGTGGTAGATCGAATTGGTTGAGGACACAATAGCGAGGAGTCAAAGCTGTAGTAAGGAGTCGGTAATATTCCGATCTAGTTCTTATGTTATTTATTTTCTAAATACGTATCATATATAGATTAAAGCATGTTGATTTGGTGTTTACGCTTCCGCTATATTTTGATTTCAGAAAAAGTTTTTGAAATCTATTGTTTCGCCAAACCAAGTATGTTTTTTGTTTTCGATCCAACAAAAGCAACAATAGAATCCTGTATGACCTAAAAATGCTTACATGCCTTTAACATTGATGAGTGGTGAAAGCTTCTCTATGACCTCCGTTTTTGCTCTATCCACTTCAATTCCTTGATTCAATGTTTTACGTTCTAATAATGCGCCCTCGTGGACAATATAGTGGCACTTCTCCTAGTTTAGAGCTAAAAGTGATTCTTCACATGTTTAGAGCACTCTGTCCAAATTTGTCAAGCACTACTCAAAAGAGTCTCCAAAGACAAAAAAATTATTTATAAAAACGTCCATGATTTCCTCTATCATATCTGCAAAGATAAATTTCATACACCTTTGAAACGTAGCAGGAACATCGTATAACTCGAAAGGCATCCATCTATAAGAAAATGTTCTATAAGGACATGTAGATGTGGTCTTTTTTTGGTCTCCTAGATAGATAAAGATTTGATTGTAACCTGAATATTTGTCCAGGAAATAATATAATTAATGTTCAAGCACCTTTTCTATCATCTGATCTACAAATGGAAGAGGAAAGTGATTATTTTTAGTCACTTTGTTAAGTTTACAATAGTCGATGTAAATTCTGCATCCTAAGACTGTTCACGTGGAATCAGCTCTCAATTTTTATTCTCTATTATAGTCATTCCACCTTTTTTGGGTAGACCTTATATCAGACTGACCCATTCACTATCTGATATCTAGTATATGATAACTATGTCCAAGAGCTTTACTACTTCCTTTTTGACCCCTTCCTTCATACGAGGGTTCAATCTTCATTGGCGTTCCTTTACTGCTCTACTTCCTTCTTTGAAATTTATCCTCTACATAACTACGTTTGGGCTTATACCTTGTATGTTAGATATCTTCTATCCCATGGCCTTCATCTACTTTTTAATAATCTTTACCACCTTACTCTCTTGTTCCCCATCTAGTTGAATGGAAATAATGTTGGGTAGAGTTTGGCCGTCACCTAGAAAGGTATATCTAAGGTTTGTGGGTAAAGGCTTTAACTTTAGAGTTAGTTGTTTATTAATGGAGGGCGGTATGAGTGCTTTGGTTTTTCCTAATATATCTTGATGCACTTAAATACCTGACTCCTACATCTCAGCTTTTTCTTTAGACTCAGCTTCGTTCTCCTTCTCAGCTTTATCATCCATCTCTGCTTCCTCAGATTAACTTCTTCAAAGCATCTCTCTTCTTGCTCTTCGATATATTCATCCATTATATCGATCTTCATGTAAGAGCTGCTTTATTTCATATTTTTCAATACTTTTTTCATATTGAACTTCATTTGATCATCCCCAATCTAAAGTATTAGTTTTAGTTTATGAACGTTTATCAATGCTCTCCCGATGTTTATGAATGGTCGTCTAAGAAGTAGTGGATAGTTCCTATTTTCTTCGAAATCAAGCATTACAAAGTCCACATGAGTAATGAACTTGTCTACCTTAACTATCACATCTTCCACCATACCAAACGGTCTCTTAATGGATTGATTTGCCAACTGAATAAGCATCAAATTTGGCTTCACCTTCCCTAGCCCCAATTTTGTAAAGATTGACAAAGGCATAACATTAATACCTATGCCTAAGTCGCATAAACACTTTGCAAACTCTAAATCACCAACCACACATGGTATTTAAAGCTCCCTAAATCTTTCAACTTAGAAGGCATGTGATTGGTGATAATAGAGCTACAACTTTCAGTTAATACTACCGTTTGGTTATCTTCCTAAGTCTGCTTGTTTGATAGTATATCTTTTAGTAACTTTGCGTACTTGGACATATGTTCCAATGCCTCCACAAAAGACAAATTAATTTGCAAATTCTTCAACTTCTTCATGAACTTTTCAAATTATGTGTCCATTTTTTTCTTCTATAATCGTTAGGAGAATGGAATCTTCTGTAATCACTAGGAGAATGGAATCTTAGGTGGGTCCTCACTCTTTTCTTCATCTTTCTTCTTCTTCTTTTCTTGGTCCTCTATGAGGTGGGTTTCATCTTGTTTCTCCACTAGTTGTTCAAGCTCTATCCCAGTCCTAAATGTAAATGCCTTGAGTCGCTCCCTTAGGTTTGCTTTAATATTACTTAGGAGACTCCCCATACTTTTTAATAGACAATGCGTTTGCTAGTTGGCTCACTCAAACCTCTAGGTTGTGAATGGATGAGGTGTGGTTCTTAGCTACCTACTTGGACTTCCCCTCTAGCCTCTTCTGGGCCTCATCCATACTCATAATCTTGTCCAATTTTGACTCATTGGCACTGTACTTATCATTGGTTGCCCACATTGTTAGACCAAGAAAATTTTAGGTAGTTCCTCCACCCAAAATTGTAAGTGTTTGAGTTAAGGTTATTCCCTCCTCCTCAACCAAATTATGTGCTCATATAGTTGAGTTACTCCGTATTATTTTTTTGCATCAAGAAGCAATCAATGATAACATGATTATCTTAACAACATAATTTGCATCCATGATGAATTGCTTTAATTGGAGCTAATAAGGAGGCTTTTAAGTTATTTAATTGTTTTGTTAAATTGGCGATCTCAACCTATATTGTTGTCACTGAGTCGACATTAATGACTCCCTTTTGATATCGAAAAGTTGACTGTTGTTTGCTTCTATCCATTGCCTAAAGATAGCTATTATTCTCCATTTCCTCTAGCAATTTCTCTACTTCCTCAATTGACTTCCACATTGAGATCCTCTAGAAGCTGCATCTATAGTGCCTCTCATGGGTGGATTAACTCCATTGTAAAACTTTTGAAATAGGAACTCCTTTGGTAGATTATGGTGAGGACATCTCCTTTACAAATCCTTATAACGCTTCCACGTTTCATATAAGGACTCCTCTTATTTTTGTTGGAAATCAATAATCTCCTTTATCAACCTTTTCATCTTCGTCAGAGAGAAGTACTTTTCTAAAAATGCAAGCACTAATTGCTTCCATATTGTGACATTGGTTTGGTTTAAGGAATGATACCATACCTTAGCTCTATCCCTTAATGTGAAGGGAAAGATCCTCATCCTAAGAGAATCTTCCAACATTCCATTATATCTGAAGGTATCAAATATCTCTAAAAAGTATACTAGATGAGCCTTAGGATCCTCTTTAGCTAACTTGTAGAACTACACATTGGTCTGTAGTATATTCAGCATAGGCTCTTTGATCCAATAATTCACGAAGTATTTAGTTAATGAATAAGCTTAATTGAAAAATTAAATCGAGTAGTCTAGACTAGTACTTAAAACTAATTTAGTAAAAAAATTATATAAACCCAAATTGAGTTAAATAAAAAATGTAGATTTAAATCATAAAGTAATTAAAACCTTATAAAATATATTTTATAAAATATCTTATGGAGTATTAAGGAAATTAATTAAATTTTATTATGCTTGTTATAACAAATGCAAAATAATTTTTATATATTTTCCACCTGTTAACCAAAAATTAAGAATACTCTAATGAGTAATGATTTGGGAATACGATGCATTCAAAACAACAGAAACAACAATTACACTCAACGAGAGTTCCCCTGAAAAGCGAAATCTAAGGAGGTCCAATGATATAAAGTCTTACCCTTATATACTATAATATATTATAGTTTTTTATAATTAATTTTTTTAAAATTCAACATTTCAAACTTTTTTTTATAATTTTTAATAACAAATATATATATGTCTGAAAAATATATAAATAAATTAAATATTATTAACATTATAATTTGACATAAAATTTAAACGCAATTTAATTAATTAAATATTTAGGAATTATTACTTGAGCAAGCAAGTAAAGCAACTTCAGTGAGCTCCACTTTATCGAGAATAGTTCATGGGCCAATCCAAATATAAGAGCCCAAACTCCAAAAATATTTGAAATAATGAACCTAACGTCTCTCAAGGATCAAATCCATTTAAATTATTGTACAATCGTACTACGACTCCAGTTTTATGTGTTTCTCTTTTCTTCTCGAACAGATCTTTCTCTCTCTCTCAAATCCACTATCTTCTCCTTCTAAATTTTGAATCTTTTCTTTCTATGGAAGTCTAAACTAGTTTGTTGAAGACCCCCAAGTCTTCTTTGAAATATTCTGCTCTTGGGAAACTCCGTGAATCAACGAACAAGATTAGAGTTGTTATAAGGATAAGAAATTTTTTACCCCAGGAAATCTCTACAAATGATGGCTACCCCATCTCGTGTGTTTCTGTTCTTGAACGAGGTTGTGAGTCCAGAGATGAAGTTACCGTTCTTCTTAAAGACCCTGACACTAGGTCAGCCCTTTTCTTTCAGTTCTAATCTTGATCATTTTTCTTGTTTTTAGTCATCTTCTCCTTAATCATGGTTTCTTGTTGTCTGTTTAACCAAAACGAGTGTTATCAGTTGAACTTGTTCTTTAGACAAGACGCCAACAACGTTAATCTTTTTTAGAGGGAAGTTAGCCTTTTAGTTCCTGGGATATTTCGAGGTTGAAACGCTACAGTGTTTGCTTATAGCACAACTGGAAATGGAAAGACATATACCATCAGGTATAGGACCAATTTTCACAATAGTATCTCATACTAAGTTGTGGATTTGATTATTTTGAGTGGATTGCTGAGAAATCTAAGGAGAGGAAATGAAAATTTTCATGTGGATTTCAGAAAAATTTGAGTTTCTCACTTTAAACCAGTTTATCTTTTCTACAAAATTTTGCTTTTGGCTTCTTATAATTTTAATGTTTTTGAAATATGAACTGGGATGATTTTTGTTTTCTAAAACACAAACTCAGTAATCTATGTCGTATAATTAATTAGCTCGTCCTTCCACTCTATGAACGGAAAGGGAAAAAAAGTTAACATCTACTGATTTCGTTTTCGTATTGGAGAATTGGAGTGTTTTTCTATATGTGTAAAATGAAGATGAATAAGAAGGATGGAGTAGTAGTATTAAATAAAACGAAACAGAAAAATAGGAGTTGATATCTGAAAGAAGAGGAGTCGTGAACAGTCACTTATTCAAGAAACTCATTATGCGTGGTTGATTGGCTGTGTAGTTGAGTCTTTGTATCACTCCCTTGGAAACCGAATCAAAAATTTAATTCCAAGGATTGCAATATAGAGTGCAACCCCGGGTCGCCTCACTTAATCAGAACCTAGAGCAAATGATCTAAGCTTGCCTAACTATCATGAAATGCAAACTAAATTAGTTGAGAGTGGGGTTTTGGGATGTTTTGATTTAACTAAATGAATTGAACTAAATG
>JANQBM010000004.1:11558207-11574072 GCA_025594535.1 Erythroxylum domingense | reverse complement strand
AGAAAAGAATATAGACTCGTCCTTATTTTTGACTACACAAAAATTTTGATTAAAGGATACTTCAAAACCAGAATCACATAATTGACTTACACTAATCAAGTTATATTTTAAACCTTCAACTAGCAGAACATTATCAATATATGCAAAGGAATCTTTATCGATTTTGCCGATTGCAACAATTTCGCCCTACTAGTTGTCTCCAAAAGTTACTGATCCTCATTTCTTATCTTGAAGATCTAGGAACATAGACCTTCTTCCCGTCATGTGTCGCGAGCATCCACTGTCCAAATACCATTGGTGCTGGCTGCTTTTTCCCAGGAAGGAGATCTGCAATAGATATTACATTCTTTTTAGGTACCCAAATCTTCTTAGGTCCTTGAGGGTTAGTCTTATAAGCATTCATAGAAGAATGATAAAAAGAAGATTGATGAAATTTCTTTCTATGAGAAACAAACTTCTTTTTGTAACCAGTATTACTCTTAATAAACCCTAGATCACTCCTATCATTAGAGTGTCGATAATTACTGATCATATCATTCATTCTTTTTGTACTTTCAATAAAGGTTGATAAATCTATTGATAGAGAATTAATCCTATGTTTTAACTGACTAATTCCTCAGATCTACCAATAGAAACTTTTTTCATATCATCTACTTGTTTCTTAAGATAGACATTTTCTTTTTCCAACACTTCAGTGTTTCTCAAGTTTTCGACAAACTTTCTTTTTAGAGATCTATACTGTTTTAGTATAATATGTGAATCTTGGAACAATTCTAAATATGCATCTTGAAGTTCATTAAAGTTAGAAGTTACCTCCTTGTCACCTTCTTTTTCGGCTACAAAGCATATATTTGCTTATTCTGATGCTTCTGAATCAGAATTAGATTCGGATCAATCTAGATCTTCCTAAGTTGCCATCATACTCTTTTTATTTCCTTTATTTTTCTTTGATTCTCTTTTCAGCAATGGACATTCAGACTTGTAGTGTATTGGTTTGTTGCACTCATAGTAAATGATAGAGGTCTTCTAATTCTTGACGTCTTCTTTGCTATTTTTCTTAAATGAAAAATTTTTGCTTCCTTTTGTTTTCTTTTTCCACATCCTTCTGATCTTCCTCGAAATGAAAAATAATTCATCATCATCTTCACTTGAATCACGATCAGACTCACTGGTATCATCTTTCTTGACTTCTTCGATCTTTAATACGTTTGACGATGAACTTCTATTTCTCCGAGTCTTGTGATTTTTCTGACCAGACTTTAATGCTATGAATTTGTCTCTCTTAGGTTTGTCTTCAGCATCCAGTTCTACTTCATGTATCTTCAAAGAACCAAACAATTCGTCTAGCTTTAGTTTGCTCAAGTCCTTGGCTTCTTGTGTAGCAGTGACTTTGGGTCTCCATCTTCTCGGCAGACTTCTGATAATCTTCCTCACATGGTTTTGATTATCATAGATTCTCTTAAGAGCCTTAAGTCCATTAACGATAGTTTGAAATCATCCAAACATCTGATCAACAGACTCGTCTTCTTGCATTTTAAACAGCTCATACTGGTGTACAAGAATACTGATCTTGGACTCTTTCACCTGCTTTGTGCCTTCATATGTGATTGATAAAGTATCCCACATCTCCTTCACAGTCTCGCATCCATGAACTTTATCATATTCACTTCTGCTCAACGCACAACTCAGAAAGAACTTGGCCTTTAAATTTAGTTGAAATCTAACTTTGTGATCAGCTGACCATCTATTGCGAGGAATGGCATTTCCTTCTTCATCTACTGGTTCATATGGTCCATTCTCGATGATATCCCAAAGGTCAATGTGTGTGGATTCTATGAAGAGCCTCATCCTGTCCTTCCAATAATGATAATCTTCACCATTGAATGCAGGAGGTCTTGTGACGGAGCCACCTTCAGCTATAAAAATATGTGATTCTGCCATGGATCTTTGTCCTCACTTTGTAAAGGTAGTTCTAGAAAACCGAACTCTGATACCAATTGAAGTAAATCACACATTAGTATAGAATTTACGTACAAGAAACTCGATACACAAGAAGGGGGTTGAATGGTGTATCCTTTTCGTGAATATAAAATCTTGTTAAGAAATTCTCTTTCTTGTTAAAAAGATATCACAGAATTTATACGAAAATTATTACATAGTTAAATCGCAAATAACTTCTATATAATTGTCTAACAATAAAATAAACTGAAGTAAAGGATAGAGGATAGACGCTGTAATTTTTATACTGGTTCACCCCAAATCGTGGGCTACGTCCAGTCCTTAGAGTTCGTCTAAGTGTTTCACTATACTCCAAACGATTACAAGTATTCTTTCTTCCTTTCCAGAGCCTCTTCAGGTCTCTTACAAAGTATTCTTTCAGCTATCTTAGCCTCTCCAAACTATCAGCCTTTTCTTTCTCTCACTAGAAAAAGATTGTGAGCTTTTATTACAGTAGGGTTAGCTCTCTTCGTATCGCACTACAGAATTTCTCTTTTTTAAGTAAGCACTGAACGCTCAAAGATCACTGATTTCTGAATCGTAAGATTTGTAAGAATTTTTTCTAACATCGTAACATCTTCGACTATGACTAGTATTTATAGCTTTTGTCTCTAACTGCTTCTTGATCTTTGATAACCGCTTCTTGATTCTTAATAACCATCATTTAGTTGAGTTCTGTAACTAACTCTAACTAAATAACTATTCTAATGTGCTAATGTATCTTCATGGTATCGTCTATATCTTCTTTGCGTCTGTGTTGCCTTTGCGTCTGTGTTTGAGCTTTGACGTCAGGTTTGCATCTGCGTCTATGTTTTGATTTCGCATCTGCATCTGTGTCTATATTGTTTTTAAGTCTTCGTATGTGTCTCTATTGTCTTTGCGTCTACGTCTGTGTCTATATTTTGCATCCACGTCTGTGTTGTGTTTATGTCCGTATTCCGACTATGTGTCTATGTGGTCTTCGTGTCTGTATTTCCTTCTGCGTTTGTGTTCTGTACTTTGTCTGCACACTTAACACACTCGTCAAAAACATTCATTTGTTTATAACATTATTATTATTTGATTGTCATCAAAATTAATCATCGTAAAGTCCTCTTGACTTAACAAGTATAAGTTATGGAAGTGAAGAAAAATAAGAAAAGAGATGGAGAAGAAAAGATAGCAAAATACAAACAACTAATTTGGTCTTTCAATAGTAAAGAAACGTGGGAGATAAGACATGGTTTGGCAAGTGACACATGTCACTTGCCACATGTCCAATCTCTATATGGTTTGAATTAGGATCTTTCATTAACTAGTCTATTTAACTTCAATTTCTAATCCAATTGTCCCCAAATGTCAATGACATATGTCATTAAATCCAACTATCATTAATAGAAATTTCCACTACCAATTGACTCTTAATTCTATTTTCATTTATCACTTGTCCTGCCACTTGACATTTTTCCTAGTCCAAAAATACTTGAAATTTCCTAAATTTCACCAAAATTCCAAAATCAACATTAATATACTCCAAATCAATTTTTAAGTCATATAAACCACAATTCATATCAAAATCACATTTATATATCAATCATACTCGGAAATGTCAATGAATGCATGTATATCATTTTAATGTGTAAAAATTAATATTCACATATGTGTGTGTATGTCATATTATGCATGGGCATGAAATGCACTTTCTAGCCATTCAATAATCTCTCATGTGCTGTATTATAGGCCTAACTCTTAGCATAGGATAACGAGATGTTACAATTGTTCTTCCCCTCTTTAAGAATTGTTTACATTATTTTGTGCTTATTAAATTACATATTATGTAAAGATGATACGAATTCTCTATTGGATTGTTTTTATATAAACTCATTGTTAGAAATTTAAATATGATACGTAATAGTTGTGTTTGGATTCATTTGTGGCAACTAATGACATTGAATCATTAGAGATAATGTAAAATAGGCTAAATAACCCAAACTTGTGTGGCTATTGCTTAGATTAATCTGTTTTCCTGACTCACAATATGGCTATCCAATTAAATCTAGAGAGCTTGTTCTAGGTGGTTCGATAGTTAGATTTAATCAAAAAACTATTTTTGATTAAACACAATCTAAGGGAAAATCGAGATTAACAGAGCTTATTGTTAACCTACGATCAATAGTCCTAAGAAAGGTGTGAAAACAATAATCCAATGACGTATGTTTATTTGTGTTTAGGTTGAGATTGATCCGAAAATCGAATTATAACACTTTCATCACTTTTGACTTTTTTCTATTATTTGCTTTCATAAGTTCAATTTTATTTTGTTTTCTTAAATGCATCAAACCAAACCCCCTTTATATATAAAAATATAATTTAGGAAAGTAATTTGATTTAATCTCTATGGGATCGACCTAAACTCATCACTAGCTATAGTTTTAAGATTAGTTATTTTGTGTAGTATTATGATGTGCTACCAATTACTTGTATGCCTATGACAATTCTTATTGTGAACGTTATATTCGTGATCTTTCAATTTGAAATATCTAAAGTAGCTCATATAAGGATCATTATGTTTGTTACTATTTATGACATATTTTAAGGTATCTTAATTAAAATTCATCAGATATAATATGAATTATATGGACGTAATTAAGTAATCAATATATGATTCATCACCCTAAAGTGATTATGAATAATGTTCCGTTGTATTTGATTTGTATGGATTCGAGAAATCCTTGGCAAGGTAGGATGACACTAACATTAGTTTTCAAATTTTATTAATTGAATTAATTACTAATGATGGAGAACTAACTTATTTAAACTCAAATAGAGTAGCCATTAATTTCATGCTCTATATCTAATTAAAACATTGTGTGATGAAAGACATAAATATTATTTTAATGGTATATTGATATTCTTTTGAATGATTTTTGAAAGATTTAATACTTAATTTTAGAATTATTGTCATTTTAAGTCCTTTTTCCTTTGTTTACAAGAAAAAAAGAAAATTTGGACCAAATTGGAGCAATTTTGGAATAATTGAAGGACCTATGAACACGACACCTACATACTACCATATTGAGGGTCTTATTCAAAGGTGATTTCTTTTTATTTCTCCTGTGCAATCATACACCCCTATATTAACCTCTAGATAAAGAACACGACACCCTTTAATAACCTAGTGTCAACATTTTAAAGAATTTCTAAGACATTATGGTCAACTATATAGGTCGTTTTTTAGGACAATATACCTCATTGAAAAGATAAGGTTTCGAGTTTAAAGAAAAGAAAGTTAGAAAAGAATAACTTCTTCTAATCAAGAAACATCAAGAAGTCTATTTTGATGTTGTTCTAAATCTTAATCAAGATTACGTCATTATTTGAAGATATACAAAAAATTTCCATAAGAATTATTTGAAGATTCAAGAATAATATATGTTTCTTTTTTATAATTTTTGCAATAATATTTCTTTGTTTGATTATAAAACTAAATTGGGATACAAATTTATGTAAGATGAACCTCGGGTGTGATATACTTTGATTTATTATTTAGGTGAATGCAATTCTAGTTTCCTTATGATTTATCTATGTTTTCATATTGATTAAATTAAAGGAGCAGAGTAGAAGATTCATTATTTGATTCATGCATCAGGGTTTGATAGATGAGATGTGAGTTTAAATCACAATGTAGATAAAAAGGATTAAACGTGAGCTATTTCAAAGAAAGTTGCAAGATCTTCCTAGGTTAGGGTAAAACCCATCAAGAGAGCGAATTGAAGCATTCTTAGGTTATCTAGATTTGAAAGGAATTGTAGTTGATTAACCTATGAATAAGAATTGTATGTATTAGAAGAGAATACGATCTAAGTTGGAAACTCTTACTGGTATAAGGAACTAAATGTATTCATTAAACTAAGGGAAAATTAAATATAGTAAAGTCATAGGGGAAATTTGACCTAAATCTATTTACTTCATAAACTGGTTTATTCCTTTTTGAGAAATTAAATGAACATACTGATCTAAGAATGAATAAGATCCTTATAATTTATGTAAAACAATATAGCTACCATTTCAAATGTACCTATATACCTATCAAGAAATAGTATTTTACAATAACACTTAAGACTTGGATAATACCCCTCCCACTAATTAAACTATTCAATCAAATGGACATATGCCTTTCTCTAAGATTGCACGACTGATTAGTCTTAGTATATCGATTTCTTCTTTGTCTTTGTATACCACCCTTAGTGAGAATCTCTTCTACATATTTTGTTGTTTGTTTCAACTTCTCACCAAGTTATGTTTTATAGGTTCAATTCATGAATGGAAACTTTTGAAGTTGTTTTTTGAGGTTAATTAGGATCTCCTTACTTTATTGCTTCCCCTTCTTGCTTCTTCATCACAGAATGATTGATCTTGTATTACTTTAGTATTTAGATTTGTTATATTGATTTATTCTTGATCATTTTATTGCTTTGGTATTTAGATTTGTTACTTATTTCGTTTTATTATTCCATCATTTATAATTATTTGTATAGTTGGTTAATTTTTGATCAACCTATACTCACATGTACTAGTTACAATTCTCATAAGATCAACCAACGTGTACTAGTTACAACTATGCTAACTGATTGCAAAAATAAATAATCATTGATCCTAAATATGATTTATAGTAATAATTTATACCTATTAGCAACATAATTAGAAACCTAATATGTCACATACAAATAATGGTTGAAGAGAATTTTTTTAATTAAATTGAGCTTCATTATAAAGTTTTAGAAACTTTAGGATTAAGTATGAAATATTTAATAAATAATGATAAATAAGAGTTATTAAATTTTATTTAAATCCAATTGATATTTAAATAAAATTAGAATTTTATTTTAATTAAATTACTAACAGAACTAAAACCTATTATAAATAAGTTTAGGCCTTAAAGGAATTAACAACTTTCTATTTGACTTTAAATCGAGAACTTAGAGAGCTCATCCTTCTAAAAGAGCTTAACCAAGCATGTAACAAAAATATTTGAGCTTCTCTTAATGTGTAAGAGGCTAAGGTAATTAACATAAGAGCAGGCAAGGACAAAGTAGATTAATAGAAGGAAAGCAAAAGGAAGTAGACTAATAGAAGGAAAGCAAAAGGAAGAGAAAATTGGTTCAGGGAAAATCTAATATAGAGAGTAAATACAAATCAAGAAGATAAAAGAAGGCACCTGATCAAAGATCCTTCTCCATGCCCCTTGAGGAAGGTGATATCCAGTGACAGAGAGAATCTCACCAGTTAAACTTGACCTGAGAAAAGAAGTTAATAATTAGATGAAGAAGTAAGGAAGGAAGAACCTAAGAGAACAGTCTCACTTACTAGTTTTGGTTAAGGAATGAGACCTTCATCGCCACTGAAGAAATCAACCCTAATTGGGGAAGATGACAGGTAGCGAGAAGAAGAAGAACGGGGAATTATCCTCTTTAATCCAGACCCTTCAACAATCAACAAACATTGTTGTGTAGCAAGTGTAAGGATATAGAAACAAAGTCATTTTTTGTTATGAATATGGATACTAGTCGTGGGTTGGCTTTGACAAAAGAGTATAACTTTGAAGGTTGTAGAACTATTCCTTAACTTATCTTCAATATATTACTCCATTTAATTTAAAAAAAAACTTTATGTTTGACCCTCTCTATACCAGTAGTAGTGTTCTCTCAATTTATTATTGTAGATACTATTTGAAATTGGACATATGTACGATTATAATGGTTGCAATGAGTAAATTTCAGAAATAATAAAAAAATAACAAGAAAAAAATTAAACTTCATAATAAGTTACGAATTATAATTTATACTTAATTATGTTTTGAGCATTAATCAAGTTGTAGAATTTAAAGTGATATTAATTTTGAAAAATTAAAGAAAAAAATTGTATCTAATATGTTGCATGTCAGATTGAATCTCACGTTGAGTTTTCAACAATTACTATTTCTATAAGACTAATAAAATGAAAATGAAGTGAACAGGTGGTATAATTAAGATTGCCTTAGCAAATGTCGTGCATCGTGTTTATGCCAATTTTTAAAATACCATATAAATATGTAGTTATTCCAACACAATTCACCCTTACAAAAGTCTCAATTGAATATCATATCTTGTTATTTTATCATTTTCAATTTTAAATATTTTTAAAAGTAAAATATATAAATTAATTATTAATTTTTTTTTGTAAATTTCAATAAATAATAATTAAATATTTAGAGTCAATTATTATTTTTGTAAACCTAATAATAAATTCAATAAAATTTTAACAGTGTAAATAAATATTTATCATTATTATATATAATTAATAATGATATTAATTATAAAATTTTGATTATAGAAACTGTTTTATAAATAAATAGTAATATTAAAATTAGAAAATGAATTTATATTTTTAAATAAAGAATACTAACAATGGGCATGGACTGCGTGGCAGTTTCTTGCTTACCTGGCATGATTTGGACGACTGCCCGTATTATTCCACTCATCCTATGCCATCACCGTCCGATGATCTCCTTCTCTTCGCAATCCAATTTTCACCGTTTAACTTCTCCATCAAATCTCCCGGAACATCCCAAAGAACCCTCCCCACGCCGTTGCTTCAGCTCCTTTAAGTGCTTAGCTGGACGCCACTGTCAGAGTTCTTCTGAATACGGCCAGCTGGCTCTTCATTGGCCATTGCACGTGCCCACCAATATCTGTCATCCTTATTTACTGCTACATCCCTACCCTCAGACTTATTTACTATATTGCCACTCAGGTATCCAGTCGTTGATTGAATCCTGTTATTCTAACCAAAATAACGTAAAGAAGACTTGGGTGTAAAGGGTATTGATGTGATTGCGTTGAAAGTGGGCTTCTTTAAAAGCCAGCTTGGTTGCGTAAGAAAGCAAAAAAAATCTACTAGAAAGCACAGGAATCTAAAATTAAATAGCGGGGGGTAAATCCTATCCTGTTTTCGCACACACCATCATATGTTACATGGTGGCTCCTGGGCTAGTGTGAGCTTGGCCACAGGAAGGTGGTCCAGAGTACAAGAATCGTTGCCGATCAGACTGATGACCGACGGGAAGTAGGGCCGGTTCCAGCTGGCGATGAACAGTAGGGACGAATTACAATGCACGAGAGGGTTAGGGCAGGTAGGCAACCTACGCACCATCTTTCTCTCTTCAGAATTGTACAAAAGAAATGAACTATATTAACCAAAACAACGATTGACAAAAGTTACCTCTTCAGTGTAGCGAATGAACTAAATTTCCGTTTAGATATTTAAGCTTCAGAAAAGGGCGACGGAGGGAAGAAAATGGAGATTTTCATTGCCGATTAAACTAATATAATAATAAATTGTATTGAAACTAAATTTAATTGGTTAATGCCAGTGAGTTTGGAAAAAGAAAACAATAAAGCCACTGAATCGCAAAGTGAAAGGCAATGAAGAAAGTGTGTGTGAGAGAGAGAGGGTAACTTGGGAATTGGGATTCAAAGCAGCAACGAGAGGAAGAGCAACAGCTAGCTATATAATTTGATATCGTTCTTCAGCAATAGATTTATATCCAAACCCATTTTTGTCTCGTGAAGCGGCAGTAGAAGTAGAACATACCCAAAAATAATTAAAAAAAAATAATTAACTGTCCTTTTCGCCGTTTTCCTCTTTCCTTCTTCGTCTCCGTTACTGTTAGGCTGTTGGTCTCTTTGTCTCTCTCTTTGAACTACAACATACTCACATTCATTCTTTGCTTCGTTCACGAGATCCCCATCTATCTCTCTCGCCTATGCTATGTTCTTTTTTATTTTGATTTCTTTTCTTATTTCCATTTTTCTCGCATTATTATCACCAATCTTAACAACACACATAAACGACTAACAATCCCAATATTCTATCAGGAAAGAGAAGTGGGTGGGTGGGTGAGTGAGAGAGGGAGAGAGAGCCGGATATTGTTTGGTTTCTGAGAAAATGTCACATTCCGGTAACAACCCCTACCTGGGCCTGGACTCACTTACCGATCAACTCCGCGACTCGTTCATATCTCCCGAAGCCAACAAGCCCGACTTCCGAGAACTCAATCTGGGTTCGCCCGTTTCTCCTCTCCGAATACGAGCACCCGCAGCAATAGCCGCCACCACTACCAACACCACCACAAGCTCGAGCTCTAGCTCTTCCGGATCTGTCTCCGGCACCAGAAGCAATGGACACGTCGCAACTACTCAGAAAGCAAACAACAGCCACTCTGGAGAGCTCTCTAACTCCACCGAAACAAGCCCCGCTACCAAAATTCCCAAAACGGGTAACTGCAGATCTGATCCGTTTATATACTCCGGTGGATGTGGGCAAATCAGTAGCAGCGCAACTCAGAGCTCCGTGAACTCTCCAGCAGCTCATAATGTACTTCCCACCGGAAACATCTGCCCCTCCGGTAAGATGTTGAAGGCCGGCTTGGGAATGACTCACCGGAGCTCGAAGAGCGACGTGTTGGGATCGGGAACTGGGAATTACGGGCACGGGAGCATAATGCGGGGTGGTGGAGTCACCAAGGGCGACAGCAGCGTTTCGGTGGTGAGCGGGAACAGTAACGTACGAGGTGGTAACGTTAACGGAGGGTTTCGGAGTTCGAGTGTGGATCCGGAGGAGCTGAAAAGAGCTGGGAATGAGCTGTATAAGAAAGGAAATTTTGGGGAGGCTTTGGGATTGTACGATAGAGCTATTTCTGTGGCGCCAAATAATGCGGCGTATAGAAGTAATCGTGCAGCGGCGTTGATCGGTTTGGGGAAAGTTGCGGAGGCGGTGAAGGAGTGTGAGGAGGCGGTAAGGTTGGATCCTAATTATTGCAGGGCTCATCAGAGATTGGGGTCTTTGCTTATTAGGTGAGTTTGTGGAGGGGATTTTGAACTGCTTTTGATTTGTTTTGCTTTAGTGGTTTTTTGAACGATGGATTTATGTTTAACTCATATTGTTGGGTTCTATATGAACTATTGTATATTCGGACATTTGCTAAAGTTTTTGTTTGTTTAAGGATTGTTTGACTTTCCTTTTTGATATTGAAAGAGTGGGATTGGTGTTTCATCGTCTGTATGTTACCTGTTTCTTGTCAGAACTAGTGGGATTGAGAGTGGTAAGATACGACACTGTTTGGCTTGTGATTATTTAAGCCGTCCATGGACGGCGGGTTAGGTGTTTATGTTTATGGTGAAAAATTGTGTCGACGTTGGCTTAACGTTCTGAGGGAGGCCGCTTGCAAATTATTCAAGCTGAATGCTTCTTGTATTCAAAGCTTACCTTCTTGTAGTTCTCTTTTCTATTTTTCTGTTGGAATGTCGCTATATTATGATTTTCTTAATGGAAATTCTTCTAAGCTTTCTTGGGTCTGATGTAGAGAACATATCATCATTTGTCTCCATTGTTTCGCAGTATGATGCCCAGTGATGGTTGTTTTGTGATTGCTGCTTTGTGAACGTACAATGTTATTGCATGGTATTGCCTTTTTGTTTTACAAGTTTCTATTTTACTAGTCGGACATTTCTCATACTATCTATCTTTTAAATTGCTACACGATTCTTATGTGGGCATGTTGATCACCTTGTTCTATATTGACATAACAAATTTGATTTCCATAAATTTGCTTGGTTCTTTGATGCCAGTTTTTACTCGTTTAATTATTTATGAGTCAAAGTTGAATTTGTTTCTCTTGATTATGTTGCAAAGAATTTGACTTATGTGATACTGGGATCTGCTCATTTGACTTGGTGTTGTTTCAGGCTTGGACAGGTTGAAAATGCCACGAGGCATCTGTACTTTCCAGGGCAACATCCAGATCCTTTCGAGTTACAGAAGTTGCAATTGGTTGAGAAACATCTAACCAACTGTTCTGATGCTAGGAAAAAGAATGATTGGAGAAGTGTATTGCGAGAAGTTGATGCTACTATTGCCGCTGGAGCTGACTATTGTCCTTTGGTAGATATCTATGATTCTTGAATGCTTAAGTGATAATTTGGTCGTTTTATGTCAATTTTTATGTCCTTTTGATTTGAAAAGTTGTAGAATGTAGCTTGTGTATCTGAATAGATGTAAGGCTTGTGTAGTAGTGGTGGATCTTGAGGTCTAAGTGTGTGGGTGGAATTGGAGTGAGTTTATACATAAATACTAAATAGAGGTTTTAGGATTGGGACCAGTCTGTTGTTAAAATGCAGATTGGCTGTGAAATATATGTGTGTGTGTGTGTTTACTATCTTCAAGTACCAAATATTGGTACCGCCTCTGTCAGTAAATTGCCTTGTTTTGTTCTGTTTTTCCTTCTTACATATGCTTTTGCCTTTTCTAGTGCTTGCTTAAGTTGCCAATGCTAAATATGTTAATGTGTCTTTTGCAGCTCTTTATCTGTAGAGCTGAAGCCCTTTTGAAGCTTCATCAACTAGAAGATGCTGAGTCTTGCCTATCAAACATTCTGAAATTAGAATCACATGCAAAGGCCTGCTATCAGACACAATTTTTTGGTATGCTTTCTGAAGCTTATCCTTTCTTGGTTAGAGCTCAGATCGACATGGCTCTCGGAAGGTGAGTTAAGATTTAATACAAATTATTGTCCCATGTTGGATACAGAAGGATATTGCAAAGGTTGATACTTGATTGTGGGCATCTTGCAGGTTTGAAAATGCAGTCACTGCTGCTGAAAAAGCTGGACAGATTGATCCAGTAAATGTCGAAGTAACTGTGCTGCTTAATAATGTCAGGTTGGTGGCAAGAGCTCGTATTCGAGGCAATGATCTCTTCAAATCTGAAAGATTTACAGAAGCCTGCTCAGCATATGGGGAAGGCCTCAGGCTTGATCCTTCAAATTCTGTTCTCTATTGTAACAGAGCAGCGTGTTGGTTTAAACTTGGACTCTGGGAGAGATCTCTGGATGACTGTAACCAAGCATTACGAATCCAGCCTAATTATGTAAAAGCCCTTCTTCGAAGAGCTGCCTCAAACTCTAAGGTAATTGCTAATAAGATACTCTACTCTCGTATTTGTGCATTCATAATCTGCTCAAGCATGTAAATTACATTGTTACAGCTTGACAGATGGGCTGATGCTGTAAGAGATTATGAAATTTTGAGGAGGGAGCTTCCAGATGACAATGATGTTGCTGAATCCCTTTTTCATTCTCAAGTTTCCCTGAAAAAGTCTCGTGGCGAGGAAGTGTACAATCTGAAATTTGGTGGTGAAGTGGAGGAAGTTTCGGGAATTGAGCAGTTCAGAGCTGCAATATCTTCACCGGGTATGCCTTCTATTTGCATTCTGAACATCAAACTTTATTCCTTTTATGAATGTTTTTTCTAATATATTTACACTTTGATTAATGAGCTATTTTTGTTGCAGGCATCTCAGTTGTTCACTTCAAGTCATCCTCTAACTTGCACTGCAATCAAATATCTCCCTTTGTGGACACACTATGTGGTCGCTATCCATCAATAAACTTTCTGAAGGTCAGTGTTGTGCTAGTTAAGTTTATGCTGAAAATATCTTTTAATTTCCAATCTGTCCCTTATTGGGTTGACAAATGAAACATACAGTGCCGTTGTCCTTGACTAACACGTTTGTTTGATAGGTGGATGTTGATGAGAACCCAGTAATTGCAAATTTTCAGAACGTGAGGATTGTTCCAACATTTAAGATATACAAAAATGGTGGCCGAGTGAAGGAGATTGTCTGCCCTAGTCGAGAAATGTTGGAACACTCGGTGAAGCATTACAGCTTTTAGGTCTTATGACTGTACTCTGTAGTACTAGCGTCCCTTTTTTGTTTACAGTTTCTTTGGTCTATACAATTTCTTAAGAACATGAAAAAAAATTTCAGCCCTTCCACCCTGCAAGGATTACTAGACCTACCTGTGACATAACCCAGAGCAATATAATAATTCCATTAACAGCCATTGCTAGAGGAACCCAGAGAAGATATCTTAGTTCTCCATTTCCAGTTTTAGTTTATTCATTCATTCCTCATTGCTCTGTGTTCCGTGTTTCTGTCCTTCAATCTTTTCCAAATATTTTTTTTTTCGTTTTGGAACTTTTTCTTTTCTTTTCTTTTTCCCATTTTCTTGTAGGCCAGTCTGTTCTTGTATCTCTACTATCCAGAAAGAAACAGAAAAGAGGGAGGTATCTGAGGTATGTGCCATTGGTTAAGTTGTCTCCTTGAGAATGAAGCAGCGAGAGGCCAGCAGGCTGGTAGAAGAGGATCTTGTACATTTATATATTGTGATATATGCAGAAACAATGGAAGCGATGAGGGGGATTGGAATGGTGCCTGGTGGGTACTTAAACTGGGTTAGTGAAAGAAGGATGATTATGTTGTCAACTAGATACTCTTGTTTATCATTTCTTATCCATTTTCACCAATAAAAAGGTTCAAAATTTTTTACCCTGCCACGCTATGCTTGTCCTTATTTCTGTGAAATGTTCTTATTCCTATATGTGCATGTAAAATGATTTTTAATAGCGAGTTTAATTGGTCCATTGGATTGGAACGACTTAATTTGGTACGTTGGCATTGGCAAAAAGCAAGTTGGTTTTTAGAAATGAAGAGTTCTTTATTTTTAAACGTATAATAAATAAGTGGAGAGACACCAAAGCTCAATTGATTGTCTTCGTCTTTCATTATTTGTACACATTTGTCCTGAAAAATGGGCCCTCTCCTCTCTAGATGGGCCCCCATACTATAATGTGTTTGTTACCTTGGAGACAACTCATCATGGTATCAGTGACAATACCACAAAGATTCCTATTATTATTTTCGATGCCCCTTTTTCGGAAGAGTTGTATTGCTAATTTGCTATTGTTACCCTTGAAGAATTAATGAGTATTGGATAGTGGCCTCTCAGGAAGGGCATCGAGGAGGTTAACATGTGGGCATTTAAGTGATGTTGCTGTGGGAGACGAAAGCATATTCCCCACCACTACCATCACCTTGACCAAAAACTAGTCCAAAGGATCAAATTGGTCGTTGGAATATGCCGAGGGTCCTGATCGGTGACGTTGGTGACGGTATTTGCGCCTTTTGTTGGATCTCACATCTGATCAAGGCCACGTGTATGTTGCTGTTCTAATGAAATGTCTCATTCTAGTTCTAGTCTTTTCTACCTCTGTTTAAAAATTCGGCTTGTTTATGTCCCGTGTATTTTTTTCAAAATGTCGTTTTAAATATTTTTATTTAAAAATATTAATGGGCGAATTAGGCCATTGACATGCCTATCCATTTTTGCATAAGACAGTAGGATTGACAATTGGCCTTGGCAAGTTAACAAGTCAAGATTAGATTAATTGGACCTCGGATACTGTATCTTGCTTGGGCCAACGGATGTGGACAAAACAATATCTTATCAAAAATGTTGTTTTTGAACTTAAAATTAAAATGTTAGATCAGGCAGGTCAGACTTAAGCCTAAAATTGTATAAATTGACTCAAACTCGATCTAATTCATTGTCATTCTTAAAAGACAAAAAGACATTGACTAATGTGCTTTGATTTGGGAGTGGTGTGGTGGGATTGTGAACCCTTTTAACATGAGATAAGCCTTTAGCCGCACTAGAATCAAATTGTTTTTTATTTGTTGAATTTGGGGCATATAAAGCCAAGAAGTTACCTTAATGGTAACGAGGGAGACCAAGGCATCCAACTTCAATAAGATGATTTGTTAAGGCTAGCTAACTAATACATACCTTATAAGTGAATGAATCTTATTTATTTAGCATGATTAGTATGTTTCATCACCCTTTTGTAAGTTTGTAGGTTCACATAATAGATTGCAAATCTAGTTAAGATAGGACATTTATATAAGAAGATAAATTCCTAATTTAAGATATTTTGACTCCAATTATATGTTT
>JANQBM010000004.1:11517095-11545726 GCA_025594535.1 Erythroxylum domingense | reverse complement strand
TCAAAAATACTTTCAATATTTCTAACCCATCCAAATTGACCAAAATGCCCTTTTCAATTAGTGAGGGGATGTTACATTGATCCGGTGTCGTCTTGGTCTCTGTGAGTGGCGGTTGAACAGTACTTACATTTATGTTGAGGATGATGCTGTAATTGGCGACAAATTGCATACTTCCAAGTGTTGGAAAGATCATTAAAGATACCTTCCATAGTGAAAAATGGATGTAAAAATTGTTTAATGATTTGTAATGCGACTGGAGTAATTGCAGACTTATATGTGGAAATCATTACTTGATTAAATCCTTTGTAATTTATTTTGACTGAAGATTCTGTAGTGATTTGACTTCCTTGTAGAAATACTCCTTCTAAAAAATGAAGATTGAACTGATTCATGAGTTCCCAATCAAATTCATGTTGTGGTGGCTCATCAATACCGAGGTAAATGCTATTGTTGATTCCAATATAAAGAAAAGCAATTCGAGATAATTTGATTGTAACATTCTGCGTTCTTGAGTATCTACAATAGGATATTTTCTTATTTTTTTATCTTGGGACTTGTGGGTTAAGACATAAAGATATACAACCTTGTTGTTCACATTTAGCAGAAGTACCACAACAATATGAATGTGATAAATCCTCATTCAAGAAAAAGAAAAAATCCTATAAACCATATAAATCTTATAAATGGAAAAAATATCTTCGTCATTATTATAGAAAAAGACCATATATCCCATAAAAAACAATTTAGAAAATATAAATATAGACAATTTAAACCTAAAAGAAAAGATTGTCCACAAAAGAAAAAATCTTGTAGATGCTGGTTATGTAAAGAAGAAGGACATTATGCCAATACTTGTCCCAAATGCAAAAATCCCCAAGAAAAATATCAAAACAAACTTCACATCCTAAACTCAGCCTATCAAGCCAACTTAGAACCAATAGAATTAGATTATAATACCGATTCAACTATTTCATCCATTTATCGTTATGAATCTCGTACAGAAAGTAAATCAGGGTTAGAATCGTCAACTGAATCCGAATACAACATTTATTCAAATACTAATTCAGAATAAAAAAGTAAATGCATATATAGATACGGGAGCAACAATTTTTATTACTTCAAAACAATTACTATTGAATTGGAAAAAAACTAGAAAAACCATTACAAATAAGAATAGTAGATGGAACTTTTAAATTTATTTAGTATGTAAGCTATTATAATAATATTATAATAGAAAAATATACTTTTTCAGTTCCTTCTATATATCAACAGGAATCAAGATTACTACTAATTTTAGGCTATAATTTAATTATATAATCCATTTTATCAATATTTACATTATATTAGTTTAAGAACTCCTTATAGTAAAACAATAAATCAAAAATAAATTATTCTTAAAATTCTTATTCATCATACTACTTATTATCAAACTTTACAACTAGTAACAACAAAACTAGACTATCTTTATTTTTATCTTCTTAATGATATGACTATCCAACTAGAAATTGATACGTTATTAGATAATGTTTGTAGTGAAAATCCTCTCGACCCAATAAAAAATACTGATCAACAATTAATCGAAATCAAACTTAAAGATCCGACACAAGAAGTTAATATTCAAAATAATATTCCATATACTCAACAAGATGTACATGAATTTATTACCGAATGTGCAGATTTATTAGATAAACAATTAATTTCTCCTAGTACTAGTAAACATTCAACACGTACATTCTATGTAAATAATTCAGCTGAACAAAAATGTGGAAAAAGAAGATTAGTTATCAATTATAAAAAACTCAATGAAGCCACAATAGGCGATGCATATAAATTACCATGAAAAGATTATATTATTAATAAACTCAAAGGACATAAATGGTTTACAACATTAGGTGCAAAATTCGGATATTGGCAATTAAGATTACACAAAAATACAAAACCCTTAACAACTTTTACATGTCCTCCTCAGAAACATTATCAATAGAATGTATTACCGGTTGGATTAAAACAAGCCCCAAGTATTTATCAACATTTTATGGATAATAATCTTGACGGATTAGAAGAATTTACATTTGTCTATATTGATGACATTATTATTTATTCTAATCAAGATAAAATGGATCATTTAAAAAAGGTTAAAATTATTCTTCAACATTGTAAAGATAAAGGATTAATCCTTAGTAAAAAGAAAGCTAGAATTGCATAACAAAATATAGAATATTTAAGAATTGAATTCCAAAATAGATATTTAAAATTACAACCTAATATCTTAAATAAAATTCAAGAATTTCCTAATCAATTTTCTAATAGAAGACAAGTACAACAATTTTTAGGTATTTTAAATTATATATCAGATCAAGGTTTCTTTAAAAATCTTGCTCAAGAACGCAGAATGTTACAATTAAAATGTACTACTAAATCTCAATAGATTTGGACTGATGTAGATACTCAAACTATTATTAAATTAAAAACGTTGTGCAAGGATCTACCTGTTTTATATTATTATCTTCCGAACGATCAATTGCTGGTTCAAATTGATGTCAGTATGGATACATGGGCTGGTTGCCTTTTGGCATAACCACCCAATCAAAAGAAGTATTTACTTTGCAAGTATATAAATGGGACGTTCAATTCCACTAAATTGAAATATCCAATTCATGAAAAGGAGATATTAGCCTGTCTCAAAACTTTGAGAAAATGACGTATTGATCTATTACCTGTTGAATTCATTATCTAAATAGATTCTAAATATTTATGTGGATTCATTCGCTATAATATCAAAACTAATTATAATTAAGGCAGACTCAACACATGGAAATTGGAGCTCAATCAATATCAATTTCAGGTACAATATATCAAATCTTCTAATAACTTTCTTGCAGATATATTAACCAGAGAATGGAAGCAGCTATTCTAAGTCTAGAAGAAGCACTATCCCAAAAAGAAATAGAGTTAATGAATCTACAACACCAAGTTGGAACCACTACAAAGGAAATCAACCAACTTCGAACTACTATTCAACTCTTGAAACAAAATACAAAAGATTAGTTGGCAACTACAACCATTCCTTCAAATACCAATGTGCCTACAGATATCCCTAAATCCACTACTACCATTTCATTAATCACACCTCAACAAATTACCCAAGCATCTTCTTCCTAACAACCCACTTCTCTTGAATCACAGAAACAAAAAGATGAAGCAGAATCCAAAACTTATGTTATATATAATGGACCCATGGTCGGACTCTACGATGCATGGCACAAAGCAGCAATACATATCACTAGAAGATCAGGTATATTACATAAAAATTTTTCCTCTCGCTCTGAAGCAGAAAAAGCTTTTGCAAATTTTAGAAATCCTATTCTTAAACCTCAGTATAAACAAGTCCTCGAAACACCTACCCAATAAACAAAATGAAATCTTTAGGAAAACTCATCAATATGGACCGTATCAATGCCATACCCACTAAAGCATTACAAGAAGAAGCCCGTAAGCTTACTTCTGAAATGTTTTATGAATGTTTTCAAGCACTAAACAATTGGACCGAAGCCCAAAAAATTTACCAATATTATCCACAAAATAATGGAAATATGGACCTAAAGCAATTATCCTACCAGAAGCAGAACCTTTAACCACCTTCCTCTTTTTTCATAGCAGTCTTATAGACACTATTTATCTTACCAATTTAAATATCCTATCTGAATTTCCTACTGGATTCATTTAAGCTGTTAAAATTGCAAAGATCTATTTGCAAAATATAGAGAAATGTTTATAAAAATCTTCTGCAGCTACCTCATTTTCAAAGAACATGACTCTCTCAAGGATGCAGAAATCAAATTATCTCGAATTGCTTTCCTTCATATTGGAATTAGCAATGGCATTTACCCTGGTATTGATGAACCACCACAACATGAATTTGAATGGGAACTCATGAATCAGTTCAATCTTCATTGTTTAGAAGGAGTATTTCTACAAGGAAGTCGAATCACTGCAGAATCTTCAGTCAAAATAAATTACAAAGGATTTAATCAAGTAATGATTTCCACATATAAGTCTACAATTACTCCAGACGCATTATAAATCATTAAACAATTTTTACATCCATTTTTCACTGTAGAAGGTATCTTTAATGATCTTTCCAACACTTGCAAGTATGCAATTTGTCGCCAATTACAGCATCATCCTCAACATAAATGTAAGTACTGTTCAACCGCCAGTCACGGAGACCAAGACGACACTAGATCAATAGAAGCAATCATTGAAGAATAATCAAATCAAAGGAATCAACCTCATGTAGGCCCCGCACTTTTGTGCAAATCAATAATTATTGTACTATATTCTCTTTTAGTCTTTTCTACTTTTTTTAGTTAGGAATCTTTTAGTCTTATCTACTTTTACTTTATGCATTTAGATTCTCTTTTCTTTTCCATATGTCGGCCACTTCTTTTGGCCCTTTCTTCTTTTCTTTCGCCTATATAATGTAACGAGGCATTTGCCTCCAGAGATATGAAATAAACTACTCTCTTCTAATTCCGTACCTTCTCTCCTTAAGCTCTCAGCCTTCTCAATTGGCGTTTAAGCGTTCCCAGAGACATGTAACTTTAAGAAGTTTTCTTATTTCATCACATCTTTTTATTCTTCAATTCATCATATCTATCTTTCATTTTATCATGCGATCCTATTTTGAACAAAAACGGTTTTTAAAAGAATTAATTGACCTTACTTATCTTCGTAATACTCGTTATGATCATATTATTTAACAACATCAATTGTATATCGCACACACACCTTTTTCATCAGCCAACCAAGTTGATATTTTTCATAAAACTCAAATTATTTTCTACTTTCAAACTATGAAACAAGCAAATCTTTTACACAGAAAAGAACTTTATTAAGAAATTAATCAATTAATCTACTAACATTTTCTTTTACGCAAATTCATCACCAAATTAACTAATTAATCTTTTCCTTCTGTTCCTTCAGACAATGGGTTATTTCGAAACCAAACAAGCATTAAAGAGATCAATCAAGGAACTATATGATAGAGAAAAAGAATTAGATCAACGCATCATCAGATATCATGCATACAACAACCAAGCTCATAGTTCTAAACAATATAATCTCACATATCATTTTGCTAAAATGATCCAGTATAGTACTGAACTGAAAAAGATTACTACCGATCTTAGAAAAATGTATATTAAGCGTATTAAGCAACTGATAGATTAAAGTTTTCTTGTATTATGTTTCCAATAATGAATCTGTTTTTCTTAATGACTTATTTTGAAACCAAAGTCATGTTAAAAAATTTACTCAAAAATTGTAATGAAATCGAAGAAAATCAAAATCATTGGATAACAATCTATGAAGGATTTTTTGAACAAGCTCAAATCCATCAAAATTATCAATTAACAATAGAAGTCACTTAAATGATTTATTTCCTTACACATATCCGATCTAATAATCGACAAAATAAAAAAGAACTTTTGAAAGAAATCAATTATCTTATAGATTAAATTCATTATGTATCCACTATGTTCATTCGCATGCATGTTCTATTCAATAGTTTTATCATTCTTATTTGCACAAATATTTCTGAAATATATTGAAATCTGTTATTTTGTTTTAGATCATGATGTAATCCCTTTCTTACACTCAATATATTTGTCAGGATTTAATCATAGATTACAATATTATCTATATATACAATGTTTAGAATTTAAAGATAGCTTTTTGGCTTGGTTTAGCCAAAACTATCTGGAACATGGTAGATAAATTATATGCAACTAACAAATTACCCAATTAAAAAATTATATGCAACAAAAATTATGAGTATTGGGCAACAATTAATTGAATTACTTCAACAATATAAATTATTTGAAGATAAAATTACTAATTTCCTTCATCAACAAGAAAAACTAAATAGTTCAATTCAAAAATTACTCCAAGAAAATATCACATTGATTTATAATCATATGAATCAAGTAGAAAATCGTCTAGGAAGTATTGAACATTATATAGTAAAAGCAAAAAGTAACCCATCGTCCCATTTGGTATTAGAGCCTAGTATTCCTATGAAAATAGAAGTAAAACCATGGACACTTTAGAAGATATTCCTAATGAATTAATTGAATCAGAAGGAAATATAGAACAAGTTGAAAAAACTATTCAGGTATAATTAAATGACATTATACAATTAGTAAATAGATTAACCTTAAGAGCAGATAGTATTGAAAATACTATAGGAAATGAACAAAATTACAATGTTACAGGAAAAGAAGTGGATAAAGATGAAATTATCTATGGATATGAATCTAATCAAGATATTTTTGTCGAAACTAAAAAACCAAGTACTAGTGGTACAAAAGATTCAAAAGAAAATATAGAGGCAAGTCGAGGATTTAAAAGAAAAAAAGAACATCAACCTAATATATATAGTTGGACACCCAATAACACTGAGGACTTTTTAAATAAACAAGGTTATTATAAAAAAGATCTAAGATTCGAAAATATCCTCTAGAATATCATTCCAAACATACTGCAATAGGACTAAATGGAATATTAGATATAGATTGTGTACTAAATCCAGAACGAATAATTTTAGAGTGGTCAAATAAAATTCAATTGTTATTACAAATAGATAAACCTTTTGGAGACACAATTAATAAAAATCATTTATGGAATTTCATCACTTATAAAACTAAAGGCATAGTTCAAACCTTTTTAACTGATAACGAAGCATCATTAAAAAATACATCACAATATCAAAATGCAGAAACAGATGTACATACTTTTCATGCTGTAGCTAGTGAAATATATAAAGAATTTTTAGGCAAAGATATAATTTTACATCAACAGGAAGTGTCTCAAGAAAATAGACAACAAGCAATATGGCACTTAAATAATATGAAAAATGTAATCTATGTTTTTTAGACCAATAAATTTGTGAATTTAAAAAATATTATTATAAACTAGCCCGAAATGAACAAGAAATGTATATACATATGTTTATACAAAAATTACCCTACCCTATGAATCAAAAAGTAGCAGAACAATTTCAAGAGAAAAGAGATCAAAATAAAATTGCTTATAATTTAGGAGGTGCTATCAAAATAACACAAGATTTATTAGCTGAACAATGTTTTGAAACAAAATTACGAAAAACATTAAAGCATAAAACTAATTTATGGTGTTGTGAAAGAAATGAAGAAGTACCCCAAGAATATGGATGTAATTATCCGAAGAAATATAAATATCATAAATATAGGTATAAGCCATATAAGCCATATAAATGGAAAAAAATATCCTAAATATAAAAAGAAAAAACCTTACTTTTATAGAAGAAAATTTAGACAACAAGGATATAGACATTTTAAACCTAAGAAATTTCAACCTAAACAAAAAGATTGTCCTCAAAATAAGAAAAATTGTAGATATTGGATATGTAAAGAAGAAGGTTATTATGCAAATAATTGTCCCAATAAGAGAAAATCAAAACATCAACCTTAAATTAACATATTACATTCAGCTCTTGAAAATAATTTAGAACCTATAGAATTAGATTATGACACTAATTCCACTATTTCTTCAATTTATTACTATGAATCACAAAGTCACTCATCAGAATCATCAGCTGAATCCCAATACAACATTTATTCAAGTAGTGATTCAGAATAAAATCATTAATGCCTATATAGATACAGGTGCAACTATTTGTATTGCATCAAAAACAGTATTAAATACTTGGAAAAAATTAGAAAAACCTCTGCAAATAAGAATAACAGATGACAGTTTTAAATATATATGCTATGTAAGTTATTACAATAACATCATTATAGAAAAATATACTTTTGCAGTACCATCCATATATCAATAAGAATCAGGTTTACCCTTTATAATAGGGAATAATTTTCTCAAATTATATAATCCATTTTGTCAATATTTACATTACATCACTCTTAAAACTCCATTTATAAAATCAATTAATCAAAAATTGATTATTCTTAAAATTCCTATTTATCATACTTCCTATTTACAAAAATTACACAAGTTAACCACGAAACTAGATTCTCTTCAGTTCTATTTGATTAATAACACTACTTTTCAACAAGAAATTGAGACATTATTAGAATAGGTATTTAGTGAAAACCTATTAGATCCTATTAAAAATACTAATCAAGAATTAATCGAAATTAAATTAAAACATCCCTATCAAGAAGTCAATATTAAAAATAATATTCCTTATTCGCAAATAGACGTTCAAGAATTTATAAGTGAATGTACCGAATTATTAGAAAAAGGATTAATCTCTCCTAGTTATAGTAAACATTCATCACTAGCATTCTATGTAAATAATTCAGCCGAACAGAAAAGAGGAAAAAAACGTATGGTTATTAACTATAAAAAATTAAATGAATCCACGATAGGAGATGCATATAAATTACCAAGAAAATATTATAATATTAATAAATTAAAATGACATAAATGGTTTACTACATTAGATGCAAAATCTAGATACTGACAGCTTAGACTACATGACAATACAAAAGATTTAACAGCATTTTCATGTCCACCACAAAAACATTATCAATGGAATGTATTACCTTTTGAACTAAAACAAGCCCCAAGTATTTATCAACAATTTTTGGATAATAATTTGGCTGGATTAGAACATTTTACATTTGTCTATATTGATGATATTATCATTTATTCTAACCAAGATAAATTTGACCATTTAAAGAAGGTAAAAATTGTATTAGAAAGATGTAAAGAAAAAGGAGTTATTTTAAGTAAAAAGAAAGCTAAACTTGCTAGACAAAATATATAATATTTAGGTATCAAATTTAATAATGGTTATTTATAACTACAACCTAATATACTTAACAAATTACAAGAATTTTCTGATAAGTTAACAAGTACCAAACATGTACAACAATTTTTAGGTCTTTTAAATTATATCTCTGATCAAGGATTCTTAAAAGATTTAGCCAAAGAATGCAAATGCTTATAATTAAAATGCAGCATCAAGCATCAATGGAGTTGGACAGAACAAAATACACTTGCCGTTTAGAAATTAAAAACTCTTTGTACGGATCTTCCACTTTTATATAATTATCTTCCAATGGATTTATTGTTGGTGCAAACCGACGTCAGTACAGATACATAGGTAGGATGCCTTTTGGCACAACCACCCAACACTAAAAAGTATTTACTTTGCAAATATACAAATGGGACTTTCAGTCCGTCCGAACTCAAGTATACAACTCATGAAAAGGAAACATTAGCCCTACTCAAAACTTTGCGGAAGTGGCTTATAGATCTATTACCCATTGCCTTTCAAGTGCAAATGGATTCAAAATATTTATGTGGATTCAACAAGTATACAATTAAAACCAATTATAATCAAGGACAATTGATCTGATGGCAACTTGAGCTTAGCCAATATAATTATACTATTAAATATATCAAATCTTCTGACAATTATCTTGCAGATATTTTAACCAGAGAATAGAAGCAGCTATTTTAAGTTTGGAAGAGGCATAATCACAAAAGGAATTAGAATTGCTGAATCTACAATAGCAAGTTGGAACTACCACCAAAGAAATTAATCAACTGAGAACAACAATTCAGCTCTTGAAACAAACTTGTAAGGAGCAACAGATAACTTCCACTATTATTAACACTCCCAATCTTTCTGAAGCTAAACCAGCAACAGAATCCATTCCTTTAATCACCCCTTCTCAAATTACCAAAAACACTACTTCAATACAACCAACTACTACTCAGTTATCCTAGAAACAACAAGACACCTCTGAAGGAAAAACCTATGTCATATATAATGGACCTATGAGAGGATTATACGACGAATGGCATAAAGTTGCAGTACACATTACAGGTCGCTCAGGTATTTTACATAAAAGCTTTACATCTCGAATTGAAGCAGAGAAAGCATTTGCCGAATTCAAAACTCCAGGATTAAGACCACAATATAAACAAGTATTGGAAGCACCTGCACCTCCAACAAGCAAGATGATTCCTTTAGAAAAGGTTCCTAACATGGATCGTATCAATGCTATACCAACCAAAGCTATACAAATTGAATCTTGCAGATTGACCTCTGAAATGTTTTACGAATGTTTTCAAGCACTCAACAATTGGATTGAAGAAGCCAAAATCTATCAATATTATCCTTAGAATCGTGGCAAGTATGGACCAAAAGCTGTTATTCTTCCAGAAGCAGATCCTCTCACCACATATCTCTTCTTTCATAGTGGACTCATCGACACTATTTATTGGATCCCATTTTTATGATTTTTATATTTTTATTTTATTTTATGTATTTTATTAAATTATCAAGCACAAAAATAAATTAGAATTTATGAATTAGGAATTTTTGGAATTTAATATGGTATATTAGGAATTTTATATGGTGGTAGGAATTAAAAAGAAGGAATTAAAATAAGTGGAGGAGTTAGTGGGAATTTCTTTTATAAGGAAGGGTAAAATTGGAAACTCAAAAATTTTGTCTTAAATTAATAAGACAAACAAAAGAAGGATTCGTGAGTGTCAAGAAAGAAAAGAAAAGAAGGGAGAGTCGTAGAAAAACCTAGAAGGAGAGAAGGAGAAAGAAAGGGAAGAAGAAAGAAAGAAAGAAAGAGAGAAAGAAGAATAAGGAAAAGTTTAGGTGAGTTCTTTTGGTATTCTTTGTCTATTTTTTTTGTTTTGATAGATTAAGGAAGTAGAAAAAGAAGGTTTTATATGAAGAAAATGAAGATGAAGCAAGAAAGAAGAAGAAGAAGAGGTTGATGTTTCTTTAGATTTTTGGAAACCTTATCTAGATCTTAATTTTTGTAGGTAGATAGAATCAAGAATAGATTAAGCTTAAGTTTATTCATGGATAGCTAGGTTTAAGGAAAGTTTCACGCATGTGTGTTGATTAAATAAGATATGATTGTTCTTAGATAATCAAGAACATCAACGTCAAGAGCAAGGAGAAGAGCAAGCTTGATTTTGGAAAATATCAAGTTAAATAGGTGGGTAATATGTTTATAGTTTTGTGATGATGAACTAAAATAATTATGCGTATGTTTGATTAATATGATTGTTTTATTCATTGTGATTGTGGGAAGATATTTCATGAATGTATATTATGATGCTTTGTATGAATTTTGCTACTTTTGTGTGAAGGAAAAACAGAAAATTTAAGAAGCATGAAAGTATGAATAATTATGGAATGTATGAGCATTGAAAATTTTGTTTATGTGGGCAAGAGAGGAACCCGTTTCGTTTGTACGTGCACGATGACTTATAGCCTTCTCCCAGCTGCCCGCTTATGGCCACTAGATCCTGAGAAATCAGACTCGTTTCGTTTCACGGTGTAAACTTCGGTTTCGCCGTTTCGTTCCACGGAACTCTCGAGCCATTATGTTGTTAATTGCATTTTTTATATTTTAAATTATGTTGTAATTAGAGTGTTATGTTTTAATGATAAATTTTCATCCCATATATTCTATGTGATGATGTGTTGAATTTGGTTCATTATTATTGGCTATAAACATATTAGCCGCTGAGCTTTCCGGTTCACCCCATAAATTTTCTACTCCTCAGGTGAAGAATCAGCAGATCATAATTAAGCCTTACAAAGTGTTGGCAATCTCCAAGAATTTCAGACTTTTGTAACTGAGTTAGTGTGAATAATTTCTAGAAGCATATCAGCATAAACATACTGTATATAGTTTGTAACTATGATACTGATACGAAATTTTGATATGAAGTGTGAAAATGTGTATCAACTTTGTTGTTGAAAGTTGACAGTGAAAGTGCAGAAATTTTCTGATATATGTATGTATAGATATATATATGCAGATTTTTCTACTTTTGTTAAGTTAGCTTTGTGTTGAATGTTGGGAGATCTTTGGATGAACTTGTTTGAAGTAAATTGTGTATTAAAGGAGTTTTGGTATTTAGGAATTGAATGTTGGTTCAGGTCCTGTGACATTTGTGTTAGAAATGAATATGAACAGATGAATAAAAACAGAGAAGAGAATAAAAATGTGATTTGAAACTTTAAGGAATAAACTGCATTGATAGAGCTAGAATTAGACTAAGTGATCTTCATAAAAGTTGTAGATTATTCTTTTAGCTTTCTAATGATATAAAGATTGAAATTTTTGGACTTCAGACACAAGAGTTATGGCCTTTATAAGATAGCAGTATTGGTGTGCAATTTTTGCAGAATTAGTGTACAATTTAGACTAAAATGGTAATCTTTACTTAAATGATTAAACTGTATCAATACAGGCCGAATTAGACAAAGTTGGCTTCATGAAATTTGTAGATATTTTTCGTATCTTTCCAATGATATATAATTTGTAATTTTTGGATTTCTGGATTGAAAGTTATGGTGTTTGGAAGTAAGGATGTATAAATGAGGCAGTCGCGGTCGTGACACAGTACGATCGCGACAGTCCCAAAATTTTGAAAAGTCGTGATCACGACCCCATCCTGAAATTTTTCCCAAAATCGCGATCGCGACGGGCTCAAAAATGTCCAGAGTCGTGATCGTTACATGGTGCGATCGCGACTCCTCAGTTTACTTTATCTCTCTCAAGGGCGTGAGAGAGAAAGTCACGCCCGTGACTTTTGTCACCGGCGTGACTATAAGAGTCACACCTGTGACTTTTCTCCTTTTGAATTAAGTTGTTTTAATACTTAATTAAGTTGCAAATTAATTCCTTTTACCCCCAAATCATTTGTTCTTTGTTCATTTTTGTTATGGAAATTAAATTGTTGAGTATTATTTTTACTTCTCCCATAAATTTTATTTATTTAATATAATTAGTATCTATTTCTTTTATTATGATATTATCTATTAATTCTGTATCTTATTAATAATTAATTGTTTATATTAAATCATTTTTTTTGAATAATTTAAATTTTATGTTTAAAATCATTCTATGATATTTTAATTATTAGTTGCTTATATTAGAAAAGTCCCACCACGAATTTTCCTTGTCTAGACCTTACTTAAATTTAAATGTTGTAATGTATTTTATTGCAATGTGAAATATAATAATAATTATTATTTCAAATAAATTCTAATGGTGACACATCTCCATAAAATCCCTATGGAGACCCAGGGCCAACACTATCTATCTACTTCATTTAAATATCCTTTCAGAATTCCCCACTGGTTTTATTCAGGCAGTCAAGAATTATAAGGATCGATTTGCAAAAGATCGAGAAATATTTATCAAAGTATGGAATAGTTATCCCATTTTAACTATAGGAGATCTATAAGATGGAGAAATCAAAGTAGCACGCATTGCTTAATGTCATTAGGAAAAACACAATCACACCGTTCCAATAATGTATGAAGAGTATTTATAGTTACATGGTATAATAAGGGTAAATTAGACAATACACGATATGCTCTAATTATGTCCTATACGCCCTCGCAAGATGGAGGGTCGCTGAGACACACCAATCTTGGAGCGGAGACCCACAAATGGAGAACGAGAAAGTGCTTTAGTTAAGCAGTCCGCAAGCTGATCAGTGGTGGAGACATGGGTAACACGAAGTAAGCCTTGTTGGACCTGTTCACGAACAAAATGGAAATCGAGGGCAATATGCTTCATGCGCGAATGGAAAACGAGATTGGAACAGAGATAAGTTGTGCCGACATTATCACAATATAGGACCGGAGCAGCTGGTAAGGTAACACCAAGTTCAAAAAAAAGTGAACACAGCCAGCGAATCTCAGCAGAAGTTGCAGCAACAGCACGATACTCTGCCTCAGTGGAGGATCGGGCGACAGTGTGCTGCTTCTTAGAGCTCCAGGAAATAGGGGTAGCACCAAGGTAGACGATGTAACCGGATGTGGATGTGTAGTCATCCTTGTTGCCAGCCCAATCAGCATCAGAGAAGGCATGCAGAGAATATGGACCACGACGAAGAACCACTCCAAGATCAGATGTGCCCTTGAGATACCTTAAAAGACGCTTCGCAGCTGCCCAATGAATATTAGTAGGACGATGCATGAACTGGGACAACTTGTTTACAGTAAAGGCAACATCAGGATGAGTGAGAGATAAGTATTGCAAGCTACCAACCACCATGCGATACTCACTCGCATCCGGAAGTGTGGAGCCATTAAGTAATGTGAGGGAAACTGCTGGATCAAGAGGAGTGAGAACCGGATTGGCAGACTCCATGCCAGTGCGCCGCAAAAGGTCAGTAATATATCACTGCTGAGACAGCATCAAACCTGCCGGATGTGGAAGAACCTCCACTCCTAAAAAATAGGATAAGTCACCAAGGTCTTTTAGAGAAAACCTGTGAGAGAGAATATCAATGAAGCGCTGCACAAGAGAGGAGTCAGACCTAGTGATAATAATATCATCCACATACACTAAGACATAGAGAGTGGAGCCAGCATGTTGAAAAATAAATAGAGAGGCATCAGCCTATGAGTTCCGAAAGCCCTGAGAGAGCAGAAAGGAGCGAAGCTCAGAATACCAGGCACGCGGTGCTTGCTTAAGACCATAGAGCACCTTTCGCAATTTGCACACAAAGTGAGGACGATCCTGATCAATAAAGCCTGGTGGCTGAATCATATAAACATCCTCAGAGAGACTTCCCTGCAAAAATGCATTGTGAACATCAAGTTGTTTGACAGATCAATTACGACTGAAGGTAAGAGCAAGGATAAGCCAAATAGTGGAGGGCTTGACGACAGGACTGAATGTGTCATGGTAGTCAACTCTCGGCCTCTAATGAAAGCCTTTAGCAACTAAACGCGCCTTATAGCGATCAACTAAACCATCAAGCAGACGTTTAGTTCTAAAGACCATCTTACAACCAACCAAGTTATGAGCATTAGATGTGGGTACAAGTTTCCAAGCACCATTACGTAAAAGAGCCTCAAATTCTTCCGACATGGCATGACGCCATATGGGATCCTTCAAGGCCTGAGTGACAGTGGATGGTTTGATGTCCGAGGAGGAGGAAACGGTGGCAGAAAAATTGTATTTGGGATTAGGCTTGGAAATACCAGCCTTGGACCGTGTAGTCATATGATGATGAGGGGGAGGAATTGTAGGCGAAACCGGAAACATAGGGGGAGAGGAGATAGGTGAAGATGAGTTACTAGACTAGGAGGAAGTGGGAAGCATGCCCACCTCAGGAGCAGGCGGAGAAGGAGAGGGAAGCGAGGGGGGAGATGAAACCGAGGAAGATTACGTAGGAGTGAGTAGCATGTCGGACGCGGAATGGTGAATGGGAGAGAGGACTGTAGCTATAGGAAATCAACGGTCTTAGTCAGAGAATGGTGGAGTAGAGGACTTACCTGAGAGAGATTGAAAAGGAAACGTGTTTTCCACAAATTTGACATGACGGGAAATGTGCACACGATGAGTAGTGGGATCGAGACACATATAGGCACTTTGGGAAAGGGAGTACCCAACAAAGACACAGGGAATAGAGCGATCCTCGAGTTTGTGAGAGGCATAAGGACACACCCAAGGGTAGCAGAGGCATCCAAAAATGCAAAGTTTAGAGTAATTTGGACTTTGACAAAATATGCATTCAAAGGGAGAAAGCATAGCGAGACCACGAGTAGGCAATCTATTGATTAAATAGACTGCAGTGGAGAAGGCATAAGGCCAATACTGAAGAGGCATAGAAGAGTGATGAAGTAATGCAAGGCCAGTTTCTACTATGTGTCTATGACGACGCTCTGAGTAGCCATTGTGTTCCGGAGTATGAGGTGGAGTGGTAAGGTGGGAAATACCATGTGAAGCTAAGTAGGAGCGAAGAGCAATATACTCCCCGCCATTGTCAGTGTAAAGAATCTTTATTGAACATTCAAAGAATTTTTCTACTAAAGATTTAAAGCGAGCAAAGGTACTTGAGATTTGCGTTGCAAGGGATAAAACCAAACATATTTAGAAAAATGATCAACAAAAATGACATAATACTTAAAATTATCATGAGATATAACAGGAGATGTCCAAACATCAGAATAAACTATTTCCAAGGGCTTTGTAAACCGCATGGATGAAACGAAAAATGGGAGTTTATGACTTTTGATGCAATTACAGGCATTGCACGGAGTTAACGCTTTATTGATTAGAGGTAAACTAAATCTGGAAATCAAGTGAAAGAAACCCTTAAGCGTCCTCTTCAAGGTAGTAGATCTGTCTCTGATTTTATGTATTATGTCAAGAATAAATATGACGAGTTAGCCCTGTTGGGGAAACCCATGGATGAATCTGATGTCATCGACAAAATTCTGGATGGTTTAAACGAGATTTATGCCCCGGTTGTGGAAGCCGTGAAAGCTCGTGAATCTGATATCTCCTTTGATGATGAACGTGTCTCAGTTATGTTCCTCTAACAATCTCACAGTTGAGTTTTCCTCCTCCGGTTTTGTTTTGAAGGATCTTCGCACGGGGGCGTCCCTCCTAACAGGTCCTCTTAAAGATGGTGTCTATGAATGGCCAGTCTCCTTGCCTCCTTCTTCCTCACTGGCCTTTGTCTCTGAGTTTTTCCCCTCTTCCTTTACGTGGCATCATCGTCTTGGTCATCCTGCTGCACCCAAGATGTATATGCCGGGTTGACGGTGATGCCTGCTTCAATGACCACTGTTTCAGGGGGAGCCAAAAGTGAGCCATCAACATAGGGGAGGAGTCCATAGCCACGAAGTGTCGACTGGACGTTGAGTTTCCATGCAAGGAAATTATTGGTGTGAAGTTTAATGCTAGATGAGGGTGATGTGATGATCACCAAAGGCTTATTTGGATTTGCAGGATTGGGGAGGGTTGGGTGAGAAAAGGTTGACGACGACATTGTCAGAAAATTGAAGTGGCGACTGCTAGGGATTGAGGGTGATGGAACGTATGAAGCCCAAGATCATTTCTCTGATACCATAACGTCATTAGGAAAAACACAATCACACTGTTCCAATAATGTATGAAGAGTATTTATAGTTACATGGTATAATAAGGGTAAATTAGACAATACACAATATGCTCTAATTATGTCCTATATTGCTTTCATCCAGATCAGAATAAGTAATGGACTATATCCAGGCATTGATGAATCCCCTAAACATCAATTTGACTAGAAATTAGTCAACCAATTTAACCTTCAGTGTCTCGAAGGAGTTTTTATTCAAGCCAGTCGCATTCAAGCAGATTCAACAGTCAAAATCAATTACAAAGGAAATAATCAAATCATGATTTCTTCCTACAAGACAGCAATTACTTCGGATGCATTCCAGCTGATTCAACAATTTATTAGCCCGGTTATCACCTTAGATGGTATTTTCAAGGAATTAAATAGTAAATGGAAATATGCCATTTGCAAACAATTTCAATATCAGCCTCTGCACAAGTGCCTTTTTTCCCCTACAACTACTCAAACACAATCATCTAGTGATCTCGAAGATACTAGATCTATTGAAGCAATCATCGCGGAGTAAAACAATAAAGCATCAAAAATGTAGCCGCACTCGGCAGTGTCAGTAGGAACCGACAAAATTGTAATAATGTAGATTCTTTTACTTTTGTCATTTCTTCTTTTTGAGTCTTTTTAGAAGAATCTTCTTTTTCTTTTGTCAGATCAGCTTTACTTTTAGTTATGTCTGTTTACTTTTTGCTTTTGCTTTTACCGAATTCTTCGGTAGTAGGTTTAGTTTCTTTTTACGCCTATATAAGGCACTTATTTGTAACTTCTCTAGCATGTTGAAATAAACTACTCTTTCTGCTTACCTCTCTCTAGCCGTTCCACCTGCAGTTTGGTGTTCAGGCAATAGACGATGGTATGGAAATTGTTAGTTATTTCTTCATCACATGATATATCCAGTATTATTATTGTTTATTCATCTTTTACTTATCTATTTCTATCCAACTTTTTTGTTTATTCTCATTCATTATATTCTTTATCTTATACATTATCTTTTACATTCTCTTTGTATCTAGACATGAATTCAAACACTCCATGTTGGTTTTGTAAAGCATTAACTACAAGCATGAAGCTCAAAGAAGATAAACTATCCATACGCAAGCAGTTAACAGAGATAAGATAATAAACAATAATAAACAGATAATTTGGATACATAAGAGTTAGATGAATAATTAATAATATTACTGATAAAAACATTTGATGTGATGAAGAAATAATTACAACTTCCACATACCTGTTATATGCCTTAACACCAAACACAGGTTGAGCGGCTAGAGAGAGGTAAGAGAAAGAGTAGTTTATTTCAACATATCGAAGAGTGTTTACAATGGTGCCTTATATAGGCAGAAAAAGAAACTAAACTGACTACCGAAGGAATTGGTAAAAGAAAAAGAAAATAATAAAAGTAAACAGACATGACTAAAGTGGATTTGACAAAAGAAAAAGAATATGCTCTAAAAAGACTCAAAAAAGAAGAAATGACAAAAGGAAAAGAATCTACATTATTTACAAGTTTGTCAGTTTCTACCGACACTTTGTCAGATGTGACTACATTGCTTTATTCTTCAATAATTGATTCAATCGATCTGGTCTCTTCTTCTTCATTTGATGTTTGTGCTTGATTAGTGGAAGAACAAAGTGAACATTTATGCTGAGGTTGATATTGAAATTGCTTGCAGATAGCATATTTCCATGTATTGTTTAAATCCTTGAAGATTCCGTCTAATGTGATAAACGAAGTGATAAATTGTTGAATAAGCTGAAATGCATTTGAAGTGATTGTGGTCTTATAGGTTGAAATCATGATTTGATTGTTTCCCTTGTAATTGATCTTGACTGTAGAGTCTGTTTGAATTCGGCTAGCTTGGATAAATACACCTTCAAGACATTGAAGATTAAAATGGTTAACTAACTCCCAATCAAATTTAGGAGATTCATCGATGCTTAGATATAATCCATTGCTGATTCCAATCTGAATAAATGCAATGCGTCCAACTTTTATTTCTCCATCTTGTAAATCGTCGATCGTGAAAATAGGATAACTACTCCAAATCTTGATAAATATTTCTCTGTCCTTTGTAAAACGATCTTTGAAATTTTTTACGGCCTGAATAAATCCAGAGGGAAATTATGAAAGGATAGTTAAATGCAGTAGATAGATGGTATCAATGAGTCCACTTTGAAAAAAGAGATAGGTAGTGAATGGGTCGGCAACTGGAAGAATGATTTCTTTTAGTCCATATTTTTCACCATTAGGAGGATAATACTGGTAGATCTTGGATTCTTCGATCCAATTGTTGAGTGTTTGAAAACATTCATAAAACATTTCTGAGGTCAATTTTCGAGATTCTAGTTGTATTTATTTGTTTGGTATTGCATTGATCCGGTCCATGTTTGGAACTTTCCTAATGAAATCATCTTGCTGGTTGTCGGTGCAGGGGTTTCTAGTACTTATTTATATAGAGGTTTCAATCCTGGATTTTTAAATTCTGCAAATGCTTTTTTTGCTTCAAGACGAGAAGTAAAACTTCTATGTAGAATGCCTGAAAGTCCTGTGATGTGTATTGCAACCTTATGCCATTCATCATATAAGCCTACCATGGGTCCATTGTAGATCACGTAGGTTTTTCCTTCGGAATGATCTTGTTTCTTTTAAGATAATTGAATAGAAGTTGATGATATGGAAAGGATATTTTTGGTAATTTGTGGAGTGATTAAAGGAATGGTTTCAGTGGTTGAGGTTATTTTAGAAGTGTCTATAGGTGTGGTAATAGTGGAGGAAGGAATATTTGTAGGACTGGTTGTAACTGATGATTGATCCTTATTATTTTGCTTCAATAGTTGAATTGTTACTCTCAACTGATTAATGTCTTTTGTAGGAGTTCCAATTTGTTGTTGTAGATTTAGTAATTCTAATTCCTTCTGTGATAATGCTTCTTCTAAGCTTAAAATAGCTGCTTCCATTCTTGAGTTAGAATATCTGTAAGATAATTGTCAGAAGATTGAGTATACTTAATAGTATAATTATATTGGCTTAATTCAAGCTGCAACAGGTAATAGATCCATTCTCCACTTCCTCAATGTTTTGAGAATGGCTAATGTTTCCTTTTCATGAGTTGTATACTTGAGTTCAGAGGAACTAAAAGTTCCATTTGTATATTTGCAAAGTAAATGCTTTTTGTATTGGGTGGTTGTGCCAATAGATACCCTGCCCATTTATCCATACTTGCATCGGTTTGCACCAATAATGTATCCATTGGAAGGTAATTATATAAGAGAGGAAGATTCTTACAGAGAGTTTTTAATTTCTGAACTGCAATGGTGTCCTGCTCCGTCCAATTCCATTGATGCTTTATACTGCATTTTAATTGTAAGCATTTTCTTTCTTTGGCTAAATCTTTTAAAAATCCTTGATTAGAAATATAATTTAAAAGACCTAAGAACTGTTGTACATGTTTTGGATTAGTTAGTTTATCGAGGAATTCTTGTAATTTTACTAATATATTAGGTTGTAATTTTAAATAACCATTATTAAATTCAATACCTAAATATTCTATATTTTGTCTAGCAATTTTGGCTTTCTTTTTACTAAGTATTACTCCTTTTTCTTTACAACGTTCCAATACCAGTTTTATCTTTTTTAAATGATCAAATTTATCCTGATTTGAATAAATGATTATATCATCAATATATTCAAACGTAAAATTTTCTAATCCACTGAGATTATTATCCATAAATCTTTGGTAAATACTAAGAGCTTGCTTAAGTCCAAAAAGTAATACATTCCATCGATAATGTTTTTAGGGAGGACATGAAAATGTTGTTAAGTCTTTTGTATTATCATGTAATCTAAGTTGCCAATATCCTGATTTTGCATCTAATATGGTAAACCATTTATGTCCTTTTAATTTATTAATAATGTAATCTTTTCTAGGTAATTTATATGCATCGCATATAGTGGCTTCATTCAATTTCTTATAATTAATAATCATGCGTCTTTTTTCTCTTTTTTGTTCAGTTGAATTGTTTACATAGAAAGTTGGAGAGGAATGTTTACTATAACTTGGAGATATTAATCCTTTATTTAATAAATCAGTACATTCAGTAATAAATTCTTGAACATCTATTTGAGAATAAGGAATATTATTTTTAATATTAATTTTTTGTTGAGGATTTTTCAATTTAATTTCAATTAATAGAGAATTTGTATATTTAATTGGATCTAATAGATTTTCACTACATACTTGATCTAATAATATTTCAATTTCTTGTTGAAAAGAAGTATTATTTAGTAAATAAAATTGAAGAGAATCTAACTTAGTAGTTAAGAGATGCAATTTTTGCCAATAAGATGTATGATAAATAGGAATTTTAAGAATAACAGTTTTTTATTAATGGATTTTATATAAGGAGTTTTTAAGGTAATATAATGCAAATATAGACAAAATTGGTTGTATAATTTTAAGAAATTATTTCCAATTATAAATGATAATCGTGATTCTTGTTGATAAATTGAGGGCACTACAAAAGTATATTTTTCTATAATAATATTATTATAATAACTTACATACCAGATATATTTAAAGCTTCCATCAGCTATTCTTATTTGTAAAGGTTTTTCTAATTTTTTCCAAGTATTTAATATTATTTTTGATGCAATACAGATAGTTACACCCGTATCTATATAGGCATTAATTGTTTTATTCTGAATCACTACTTGAATAAATGTCGTATTGGGATTCAACTGATGATTATGATGATTGAGTTTTTGATTCATAGTAATAAATGGAAGAAATAGTAGAATTAGTGTCATAATCTGATTCAATAGGTTCTAATTTATAATTAAAAGCAGAATTTAGTATGTTGATCTTTGCTTGATATTTTGATCTTTGTTTATTTGTACAATTGTTTGCATAATGACCTTCTTCTTTACAGATCCAACATCGACAATTTTTCTTATTTTGAGGATAGTCTTTTTGTTTAGGGTGAAAAGATTTAGGTCTATTTTGTCTATATCCATATCTCCTAAATTTTCGCCTATAAAATTAAGGTTTGTTCGTTTGATATTTAGAATATTTTTTCTCCATTTATATGGCCTATACCTATAGTGATATTTTTTGTATTTTTTCTTATAAGGGTGATAATTACATCCATATACATGAGGAACGTTTGCATTTCGTTCACAACACCATAAATTAATTTTATGCTTTAATGTTTTTCATAATTTATTTTCCAAGCATTGTTCTGCTAATAAATCTTGTGTTATTTTTATAGCACCTCCTAAATTATAAGCAATTTTGTTTTGAACTCTTTTTTCTTGAAATTGTATGGTTACTTTCTGATTCATAGGATAAGGTAATTTTTGTATAAACACATGTATATACATTTCTTGTTCATTTCGTGCTAATTGGTAATAGTATTTTTTAAATTCACAAATATATTGATCTAAGAAACATAAATTACAGATTTTCATATTATTTAAATGCCAAATTGCTTGTTGTCTAGTTTCTTGAGAAACTTCCTATTGATGTAAAATGATATCTTTTCCTAAAAATTCTTTATATATTTCACTAGCTATAATATGGAAGGTATGGACATCTGTATCAGCATTTTGATATTGAGTTGTACTTTTTAATGTTGTTTCATTATCAGTTAAAAATGTTTGAACTATTCCTTTAGGTTTATAAGTAATAAAATTTCATAGATGAATTTTATTAATTGTTTCTCCAAAAGGTTTATCTATTTGTAATAATAATTGAATTTTATTTGACCATTCTAAAATTAATTTTTCAGGGTTTAATACACAATCTATATCTAGTATTCCATCTGGTCCTAACGATGTATGTTTGGGATGATATTTAAGAGGATATTTTCGAACTTTAGATCCTTTTTTATAATAACCTTGTTTAGAAAATCTTCAGTATTATCTGGTATCCAACTATATATATTTGGTTGATATTCTTTCTTTCTTTTTACACCTGTAGTAGCTTCTATATTTTCTTTTGAATCCTTAATACCACTAGTACTTGGTTGATTTGTAAAAATATCATGATCAGATTCATATCCATAAATAATTTCATCTTTATCTATTTCGTTTCCTGTAACATTATAATTATGTTCGTTTAGTGGTTCACTATTACTATTTTGTTCATTAGTGTCAGTTTTTAATGTTAATATATTAACTAATTGTATAATTTCATTTAATTGTACCTAAATAATTTTTTCTATTTGTTCTATATTGTCTTCAGCTGCTATTAATTTCGTAGGTATTTCTTCTAAAGAGTCCATGGTTTTGATCTTTTTTTCTGAAGACAATTGTTTGCATAATGACCTTCTTTATAAATCCAACATCTACAATTCTTCTTATTTTGAGGGCAATCTTTTTGTTTCGATTGAAACAGTTTTGGCTTATTCTGTCTATATCCATATCTTCTAAATTTTCTACGATAAAAATAAGGTTTGTGCCTTTTATATTTAGAATTTTTTTCCATTTATAGGGTTTGTACCTATATGTATTTTTTTATATTTTTTCTTATACGGATAATTACATATCTGCAAGATAATTGTCAGAAGATTGAATATACTTAATAGTATAATTATATTGGCTTAATTCAAGCTGTCATCGAATAAGCCTGCCTTGATTATAATTTGTCCTTATTGTATACTTATTGAATCCACATAGATACTTTGAATCTGTGTGCAATATAGATTTCACTTGCTATAATATGAAATGTATGTATTATCAGCATTTTGATATTGAGTAGTGTTTTTTAATGCTATTTTGTTATCCGTTAAAAATGTTTGAACTATTCTTTTAGTTTTATATGTAATAAAATTCCATAAATGACTTTTATTAATGGTTTCGCTAAAAGGTTATCTATTTGTAATAATAGTTGAATTTTATTTGACCATTCTAAAATTAATTATTCAGGATTTAATACACAATCGATATCTAAAATTCCATCGGGTCCTAATTATGTATGTTTTAAGTGATATTCAAGAGGGTATTTCCTGACTTTGTATCCTTTTTTATAATAACCTTGTTTATTTAAAAAATCTTCGTCATTATCTGGTGTCCAACTATAGATATTTGGTTGATATTTTGTCTTCCTTTTTATACCTGTAATTGCTTCAATATTTTCTTTCGAATCTTTTAGACCACTTGTACTGGATTGATTAGTAAAAATATCATGATTAGATTCATATCCATAAATAATTTCATCTTTATCAATTTCTTTGCCTGTAATATTATAATTCTGTTCATTTAATGGTTCACTATTAATGTTTGGTTCATCGGTTTTTAATGTTAATCTATTGACTAATTGTATAATATCATTTAATTGTATTTGAATAGTTTTTTCTACTTGCTTTAGATTATCGTCAGGTGCTATTAATTCAGTAGGAATTTCTTTTAAAGAGGATAAAACGGATCATTTGAAAAAAAGTCAAACTTGTATTAGAATGTTGTAAAGCTAAAGGAATAATTCTTAGTAAAAAGAAGGTTAAAATTGCACGAAAAAATATAGAATATTTAAGAATTGAATTTAATAATGGTTATTTAAAGTTACAACCTAATATATTAGTAAAATTACAAGAATTTCTCGATAAACTTACTAGTTCAAAACATGTACATCAATTTTTAGGTCTTTTAAATTATATTTTTGATAAAGGATTTCTTAAAGATTTAGCCAAAGAACGAAAGTGCTTACAATTAAAATGCATTCCTAAGCATCAATGGAACTGGACGGAGCAAGATACCATTGCAATGTAAAAATTAAAAACCTTCTGTAAGCATCTTCCTCTCTTATATAATTATCTTCCCATGGATACATTGTTGGTGCAAACCGACGCAAGTATGGAGACATGGACAAGGTGTCTTTTGGCACAACCACCCAATACAAAGAAGCATCTACTATGCAAATATACAAATGGAACTTTTAGTTCCTCTGAACTTAAGTATACAACTCATGAAAAGGAAACACTAACCCTTCTCAAAGCATTGATGAAGTGGAGAATGGATCTATTACCCGTTGCATTTCATGTGCACACGGATTCAAAGTATCTATGTGGATTCAATAAGTATACAATAAGGACAAATTATAATCAAGGCAGGCTTATTCGATGGCAGCTTGAATTAAGCCAATATAATTATACTATTAAGTATATTAAATCTTCTGACAACTATCTTGCAGATATTCTAACCCGAGAATGGAAGCAACTATCTTAAAATTTGAAGAAGCATTATCGCAAAAGGAACTAGAATTGTTAAACCTACAACAACAAGTTGGATCTACCACAAAAGAAATTAACCAATTGAGAACCACTATTCAACTCTTGAAACAAAACCATACCAATCAACAACCATCTATTTCAACCATTCCTCCTATCACTCATCCGATAGACATTTCTAAAACTACCTTTACAGAAACTATTCCATTAATAACACCACATCACAAATTACCAAACATACTTCAACCACTCCAGTATACATTGTGCAAATATCACAAAAGAAACAAGATCATGCTGAAGGCAAAATCTATGTCATTTATAATGGACCTATAGCAGGAATTTATGATGAATGGCATAAAGTCGTTATACATATTACTGGACGCTCAGGCATTATACACAAGAGTTTTACTTCACGCATTGAAGCAGAAAAAGCCTTTGCAGAATTTAGAAATCCAGGATTGAAACCTCAGTATAAACAAGTATTGGAAATAGCTACACCTACAACCAGCAAGATGATTTCTTTAGGCAAAATTCCAAACATGGATCGAATCAATTTTATACCCAACAAAGAAATACAATTGGAATCGTAAAATTGACTTTTGAGATGTTCTATGAATGTTTTCAAGCACTCAACAATTGGACCGAGAAATCAAAGATTTATCGGTATTATTCGCAAAATCGAGGCAAATATGGACCCAAAGCAATTATTCTTCTAGATGCCGATCCGCTTACTACTTACCTCTTTTTCCAAAACGGACTTATAGATACCATTTACCTATTTCATTTAACTCTTCTTTCCGAATTTCCCTCTGGATTTATTCAAGCCATCAAAAATTACAAGGACCCATTTGCCAAAGATCGTGAAATATTCATCAAGATATGGAGCAGTTATCCTATTTTCACCTCAGGTGATCTACAAAATGGAGAAATTAAAGTTGGAAACATTGCATTTCTTCATCTCGGCATCAACAACGGATTATACCCAAGTATTGATGAATCTCCAAAGCATCAATTCGACTAGGAATTAATCAATCATTTTAATCTCCAATGTCTTGAAGGTGTATTCATTCAAGCAAGTAGAATTCAAGCAAACTCGACTGTCAAGATAAATTATAAGGGAAACAATCAAATTATGATCTCATCATACAAGTCAGCAATCACCCCCGATGCATTACAACTTATTCAGCAATTTATCAAGCTGCTCATTGCTCTCGATGGCATTTTTTAAATATTAAACACTACATGGAAACAGGCAATTTGTCAACAATTTCACTACCAGCCTCTGCACAAATGTTCAAGCATCAACCTTTCAGAATTCCGAAGACAATAAATCAATTGAATCAATTGTTGAAGAATAACTCCATAATAATGTCAACAGATGTAGACAACACAAGAGTGTGGGTAGAAACTGACAACCCTTGTAAATAATGTAGATTCTCTTCTTTAGTCCTTTTCACTTTTGCTTTAGTCTTTTCGTCCTTAAAGACGAATCTTACTGTTTACTTTTGTCTTTTTACTTTTTCTTTTGTCCTGTCACTTTACTTTGTATCTTTTCATTTCTATCCTTAAAAAACGAGAATCTACATTATTTACAAGGGTTGTCGGTTTCTACCGACACTCTTGTGTTGTCTACATCTGCTGACATTGTTATGGAGTTATTCTTCAATAATTGCTTCAATTGATTTATTGTCTTTAGAATTCTGAGAGGTTGATGCTTGAGTCGTGCAAAACGAACATTTGTGCAGAGGCTGGTAGTGAAATTGCTGACAAATTGCCTGTTTCTATGTAGTGCTTAACACTTCAAAAATGCCATCGAAAGCAATGAACGACTTGATAAATTGCTGAATAAGTTATAATACATCAGGGGTGATTGCTGACATGTATGATGAGATCATAATTTGATTGTTTCCCTTATAATTTATCTTGACAGTCAAGTCTGCTTGAATTCTGCTTGCTTGAATGAATACACCTTCGAGACATTGGAGATTAAAACGATTGATTAATTCTCAGTCGAATTGATGCTTTGGAGATTCATCAATACTTGAGTATAATCCGTTGCTGATGCCGAGATGAATAAATGCAATGTGTCCAACTTTAATTTCTCCATTTTGTAGATCGCCTGAGGTGAAAATAAGATAACTGCTTCATATCTTGATGAATATTTCACGATCTTTGGCAAATGAGTCCTTGTAATTTTTGACGGCTTGAATAAATCCAGAGGAAAATTTGGAAAGAAGAGTTAACTAAAGTAGGTAAATGGTATCTATAAGTCCACTTTGAAAAAAGAGGTAAGTAATAAGCGGATCGGCATCTGGAAGAATAATTGCTTTGGGTCCATATTTGCCTCGATTCTGCGGATAATACTAATAAATCTTTGATTCTTCGGTCTAATTGTTGAGTTCTTGAAAACATTCATAGAACATCTCAAAAGTCAATTTGCGCAATTCCAATTGTACTTCTTTGTTGGTATAGAAATGATTTGATCCATGTTTGAAATTTTGCTTAAAGAAATCATCTTGCTGGTTGTAGGTGTAGTTGTTTCCAATACTTGTTTATACTGAGGTTTCAATCTTAGATTTCTAAATTCTGCAAAGGCTTTTTCTGCTTCAATGTGTGAAGTAAAACTTTTGTATATAATGCCTGAGCGTCCAGTAATATGTATAGCAGATTTATGCTATTCATCATAAATTCCTGCCATATGTCCATTATAAATGACATAGGCTTTGCCTTCAGCATGATCTTGTTTCTTTTGTGATGTTTGCACAATGTCTGCTGGAGTGGTTGAAGTTTGTTTGGTAATTTGTGGTGGTGTTATTAACGGAATGATTTCTGTATAAGTAGTTTTAGAAATGTCTATTGTATGAGTGATAGGAGGAATGGTTGAAACAGATGGTTGTTGATTGGTATGGTTTTGTTTCAAGAGTTGAATAGTGATTCTCAACTGGTTAATTTCTTTTGTAGTAGATCCAACTTCTTGTTGTAGGTTTAACAATTCTAGTTCCTTTTGTGATAATGCTTCTTCTAATTTTAAGATAGCTGCTTCCATTCTCAGGTTAGAATATCTGCAAGATAATTTTCTGAAGATTGAATATACTTAATAGTATAATTATATTAGCTTAATTCAAGCTGCCATCAAATAAGCCTGCCTTGATTATAATTTATCCCTATTGTATACTTATTGAATCCACATAGATACTTTGAATCCGTGTGCACATGAAATGCAACAAATATATATATATATATATATATATATATATAGACAAGGTAAGAATTTTTCATATTATGCTCTTACTATATATATATATATATATATATTGAATATACTTAATAGTATAATTATATTGGCTTAATTCAAGTTGCCATCAAATAAGCCTGCCTTGATTATAATTTATCCCTATTGTATACTTATTGAATCCACATAGATACTTTGAATC
>JANQBM010000004.1:11497428-11507708 GCA_025594535.1 Erythroxylum domingense | reverse complement strand
ATGAATTCTTTGTGTCTATTTTCATGCATTCTATATTCTATTTCCTTGTCATTATTATTTGCACAAATCTTTATTAAATTTCTGGAAATCTGTTATTTTGTATTAGATAATGATCTTGTTAGTTTCTTACAAACAATATCCTATTTAGGTTTGACCTAAAGATTACAAAGATATCTATATATACGATGTTTAGTATTTAAAGATAGATTTTTTTCTTGGTTTAGCCAAAACTATCTGAAACATGGTAATGACTACCTGTCCTATTTATAGACAACTATTAGATCATATACAATATATAGAATCACTTAAAAACTAATATTATGATGAATATAAATACTATGAAACTAGATATATTGATTTAATTTTTGTAAATACTAATCCTAAAGGACGTATCCCTATCAAAGAAAGTTTAGATTTAGCACAAAATTTTTATCACTTTTATTCTACTAAATTAGCTTCTTTAAAAAGAATATTAACTCAACATCAAATTACTACTCCTTATCATCAGAATGGCTGAATCTTCATCAAAACCAAAAGATTCAACTATATTAGATGTAGATAATTTAGAATTAACGGAATCTTTAGGAACCTTTCATATAAATACTTTATTATCTAATGATAAACAAAAACAAATTGCTAAAACACAGCTAAATTTAAAATCTGGACAAGATATTCAACACTCTTTATTTCAAAATATATTTAATCAAAAAAATATTATTTATTTTGGTAAATTAGTACATGAAACACCCATTAGAATGGATCAATGTAATGCGCATATTCACATTAGTTTAATTAATCAAGAACAAATTGCAAAAAAATTACAAAACAACCTTAAAGAAAAAAGATCCAAAATAGGTTATATTCATTTATCAACAATACAGATTCTTTTAAAATCTACATTTCAAGAAGGAATAGATTCACCTATAAGAATGGCAATAGTAGATGAAAGAATGACAAATTTAAATGATCAAATAATCGGTATAATGAACAGAAATCTAGCATATGGAAAAATAAAATTTAATACAAGTTTAAAATTAGGTATTCCTCTAAAATCACCTAATCTAGATGATACAATTACTATAGCATGCAAATTTTATAAAGAAGAATTAATGACTCAAGGATAATACCCATTTTCTATTACTTATCAAATCAGTTATGCCTTAACAAATTCTCATCATAGTGTAGAATTTAAAATACTGATAAAATTTATATAGATCAATTATTTACTGAAATTGCTAAATTAGGAACAAGTTTTGAACAAAATTACAAACCTTTCCTGCAATTCAATATCCAATTATATCACCATCAATAGAAAGAAGACATTCTTTTTCGGAACAACCATCTTCTTCCACATCCGTTCTTTTATTAAAATCACGATCTGTACGTCTATCCAAACCCATTCGGTTTCTAGAACTTGGACAAAATATAGAGTCAAATGTTAGAATTACCGATCCTATTTTACCTAATGAAAATTCAATAAAACTAGACGACATTAAAAATCAGATCAGTGAGTTAACTACTTATCTAAAATAGACATTATGAGCGTTACACATTATATTAAAGAATTACGAGATCAACAAAAGAATTTAGAAATAAAAGTTACTGAATTAAGTCAAGTTCAATCTAGTACTGTACAAATAATTCAACAAGTAATAGAAAATATTGAAAAATTAGATGAAAGTCTAGACGAAAAATTAAACAAACTAAAATTAACCCGAGAATCCCCAAAATTGTTTTGCTCAAAAATTGGTTCATACTTTAGTAACGTCAGCAAATAATTGATCTATATAAATTTTATTAGTATTTTTAAATTCTATACTATGATGAGAATTTGTTAAGGCGTAAATGATTTGATAAGTAATAGAAAAAGGGTATTGTCCTTGAGTCATTAATTCTTCTTTATTGGATCGAGAAGATTTTCACTAAAAACATTGTCTAATAAGGTTTCAATTTTTAGTTGAATAGACATATTGTTGAGAAGATAGAACTGAAGATAATATAGTTTGGTGGTTATTAGTTGTAATGTTTTATAAATGTAGTATGATAAATTGGAATTTTGAGGTATTGCATCACGTCCTCAGATCGAATCCTAGCACCAACTAGGAATGGAACACCTCTGTCGTATGGGCACACTAGCGGAGCATGGTGGACGATTCTTAAGAATTTAGGACCGTTAACCTTAACTCGAGTTTTGGTTAGCAAATTGCTCTAATACCACTTGCTAACTAAAACTCGAGTTGAGGTTAACGTTCCCAAATTCCTAAGAATCGTCCGATGTTCTTAAGTATTTAGGACCGCTAACCTCAACTTGAGCTTTAGTTAGCAAAGTGGTATCAGAGCTTAAGGTTGTCCGCAACGTCCCTAGACCGAGTCCCAGCATAACTACTGGGTCCGAAAATTGCGCATTGACGCAGAGGTGTGATGGGTGTTCTTAAGTATTTGGGACCGTTAACCACAACTTGAGTTTTGGTTATATATATATATATATATATATATATATATATATATATAGATATATTGATTTAACTTTTCTTCTATTTTTCTATTTTTTATAATTTTTGTATATATTGATTTTGTTCTTTTATCTCGATTAATAAATCATTGATTAGATTTATTATTTTTGTTTGTTTTTTATTTATACCTTGAAATTGATATTCTAATTGTTTAAAATATTCTTTTAAATCATGAAGTTCTTGAATAATACTCATAATGTTTGTTTTAAATAATTTGTTAAATTGGAAACTTGAGTTTGAATTAAATCTAATTTTCTAGATGTTTCTAAAGTAGAATGAAATATAGTTGGATCAGTAATAGGTGTATCCATTTTTGTTTCATTATCTAAATGTAAATGTCTTTCAATTCTAACTGATTGAATTCTTTTAACAAGTGATGTTCTAAAAACAGGGCCTACTTAAGAAAAAGAATGTCTAGAAGTGACTGGATATTGGATAGGAGGTAAAGATCTAATTTTTGTTCTAAAATTAGTTCCGACTTTAGCTACATCATTAAAAAGTTGATTTATATAGATTTTATCAGTATTTTTAAATTCTATACTATGAAGAGAATTTGTAAGAGCATAACTAATTTTATAAGTAATGGAAAAAGGGAATTGTCCTGGAGTCATTAAATTTTGATTATAAAATTTATAAGCAATAGTTATTTTATCTTCTAAGCCTTTTGATTTTAAAGGAATTCCTAATTTTAATCGAGTATTAAACTTAATTTTTCCATATGCTAAATTACCATTCATAATGCCTATAATTTGATTATTTAAATATGTCATTCTTTCATCTAATATAGCCATTCTGATAGGTGAGTCTATTCCTTCCTGAAAAGTAGATTTTAAAAGTATCTGAATAGTAGAAAGATGAATATATCCAATTTTATGTCGTTTTTCTAAAGAATTTTTTTGTAAATGTTTATAAATTTGTTCTTGATTAATTAAGTTAATTCGAATATGTCCGTTACATTTTTCGATGTTTATAGGTGTCTCATGAATAATTTTTCCAAAATAAATAATATTATTCCTATTAATTAGTCTATTAAAAATAGTAGTTTTATGAATATCTTGTCCTTCTTTTAGATTTAATTGAGTTTTTTTCTATTTGTTTAATCTTTTCATTAGATAGTAAAGAATCTGTATGGAATATTCCGTCTGCTTCATGTAATTCTAAATTATCTACATCTAAAATAGTTGAATCTTTTTCAGTAGTCATTGATGATAAAATTGATGATTTCTTTTAATGTCTTCAAGATTGGCTAATACATAATTACTAAATAATTGGTATAATTGTTGTAGAACAGCTAGATGTTCTTCATAAGGTCTCCTGCCTATTCTATTTATTCCTACAAAGATTAAATAATTAATTCGAGTTTCATTAAATTGTATTAAATCTAGATAGTTTGAAAGTAATCCTTGAATATATTGTATTTGATTTTCTAATTCTTCACAAATAGAACAATTCATTATCTGTTTATTTCTAATTGTTGATATAACACTTAAAAGGTATAACTTAATAGTATAATATTATTCTAGATTATGATAATCTATATTAGGATTGAATATTCTATCTAAAAGAAATTGAAATAACATAGGTGTAAAATTATAAGTGTAGCAAGAATGTAAATAATCAGATAACTGAAACGATGGTAAAGAAATAATACAGCAACATCAATAAAATCTAATGGGAGTAACATAAGAATGAATAAAGAGAGATAGAAATGTAAATAAGCAAATTTGTTGAAATAATTCAATTTTGTTTATCTCGTTGAATAAATTCATTCAATTTTTCAATAATATGAACTAAAAGCTCAATTTTTCGTTCACACTCGATTATATGATGTCTATCATATGGTCCTTCTAGATCTAGATAAATATGCTTGATATATTTATCTAAAGATTTCTTCAGTGCCTGAACTTTATTTCTATGTCCTTCTAATTCTATCATGTATATGCCTTCACCTGCAAGAAATTGATCTTCCATATTAACAGATTAATCTAGAAATCTCTTCAATATCTTGTTTTAGAAGTTGTAAATGACTTTTTCTTATATAAGTAATGATATTTAGACTTTGTTGATATCTTTCTATTTTAGTCGAATTTTTAGTTATCAAGGCGTGATGTAATTTCTAGATTACTTTACTGTGACAATAAGTATGATTTTCTGCTAGTTTTCTATCTAAATCAATCTAAATTTTTAAATGTTGTTTTAACTCAAATTAATGCATTGGAAAGAAACTAATTTTATTGAAAACATTTTATTGAAGAAATAAAATGCTTAACAGATAAGATTTTGAAGCATTCTTTTATACATTTTTCTGGTTTTTTTATGTGCGTGAAGTAGATGAGTGGTGCTATTAATCAAAGTAGCTGTTTCAAGAAAAATTCTATATTGTCGTGCATCTGTTGATCTACGTGCTTGTTTGTTCTGGGCATAATAAATATGCAGTAAATCTTCTAATTCTTCCTCTCGTTGAAGAGATTCTTTGATTGCATTTTTTAACATTTTCTTATAATTGAAATAACTAAAAGCCATAACTGCAATACAGAAGATAAAAAGAATTTAAATGATAAATGATGAATAAAAGTGACGAATAAAAGAACAATTCATTTCTCTTACCTTCTCAAAAAACCTGAGCGTCTTCCTGACTTGAATGGTTAAGATAGAGAAAGATGTAAGAGGAGAGAGAGTTTATTTACTCGTATCCTGAGAAGGCAGAAGAGGCCTTCTTCTATAGGCTCAGACTCTGAAAAAGTAAAAAGGAATATAGACAGGTGGCCAACATTATGGCCGACAACTTTCCTAAAGTAAATAGGAAAAAGCAAAAGTAAGAGAAAACTACAGTGAAAAGTAAAGAAAAAATCTACAAGAAAAGTACTTTACATAAAGTAGAGCAACGGAGACCGTTGCTTTTGAGCCACTTGGGGCCTACATTGTTTAAAGCGGATTCTTTTCTTTATTCTTCAATTATTTCATCAACTGAGTCTTTGTCTGTTTGCTTGCTCTGTGAACTGGATGGGCATTGACTACAATGATGTTTTTTGTGTCCTTGCATTTGTCTACAGATTGCATCCTTCCAGTTTTGGTTAAGTGCTGAAAAACTTCCTTCTAATTGATGGAAAGGTAAAATAAATTGTTGAATTACTTGCATGGTATCCTTTTGGATAGGTTGCTTGTAAACTAATGTCATCAAAACTTGTTGTCCTTTGTAATTGAGTCTCATCATTGACTGTTCATCAATGCGGGATGCTTGCATGTAAACGCCTTCTAAACAGTTGAGGTTAAATTGATTGATTAATTCCCAATCGATGGGATGATTAGGTGGTGCATCTAGTAGAGGATAGGTGCCATGACTGACTCCTATTGTAATAAAAGCGATTTTTGGTAAAATGATGTCTGAATCTTTTGTAGTATCTTGTGCCTTGAAAATAGGGTAACTGCTCCAGATTTTGAGATACATTTCTCGGTCTTTGGCAAATCGATCTTTGTAATTCTTTACTGCTTGAATAAAACCTGCTAGAAACTCAGAGAGTATATGAGTGTTGATAATATATAGGGTATCTATTAAACCGCTTTGGAATAATAGATAAGTGGTTAAAGGTTCTGCTTCTGGTAGCACGATGGCTTTAGGTCCAAAACGACCTCGATTTTGTGGTTAGTAATGAAAAACTTTGTGCTCATCTGTCCAGGAATTGATGTTGTTGAAACAGTCAAGGAACATTTCTGAAGTTAATCTTTTTGCTTCGAAGTGGATGTTTTTTCTAGGAATAGAATTTATTCGGTCAAGATTGACTGGTTTTCCAAGGACGTGCATTTTTGAAGTTGGTGTAGAAGGAGGTGTTTGAAGAACTTGGCTATATTGAGGTTTGAGCATCGGCTTGTTCTTTCTGTAATCTGCTACGGATCTTTCTGCTTCATTTTGGTTGGTAAAACTTTTGTGAAGAATGCCGGAGTGTCCTACTATATGAGTAGCTGCTTTGTGCTAGGCATCAAAAATACCTGCCATTGGTCCATTATATATAACATATACCTTGCCTTCAGAAGTGTCTTCTTGTTTCTATGATGGTGGTTGGGTAAACTGTTAGGGAGTGATTAATGGTGGTGTGGTTAAATGTTCATCTTTGGTGACTGTAGGTATGGGAGTGGAAGAGTTGAGTTCGGTTTTTAAATTGGATTTGAGTACTTGGATTGTAGTTTTGAGTTGGTTTATATCTTTGGTGACGGTGCTTATAAGCTATTGTTGGTTGATCAAGCCAAGCTCTTTTTGGGCTAATGCATCCTCTAAAATTTTTAAAACGGCTTCCATTCTGTGATTAAAATATCTGCAAGAAAATTGTTAGAAGATTTGATATAATGAATAGTAAATTGATATTGATTTAATTCCAATTGCCATCTGATTAATCTTCCTTGGTTAAATTTTGCTTTTATATTATATTTTAAAAATCCAACTAAATATTTAGAATCTGTTTGACTTGAAAGAGTAACTGGTAATAAATCAATTTTCCATTTTCTTAAAGTTTTTAGACAGGCAAGTGTCTCTTTTTCATGAATAGGATATTTGCATTCTATCGGACTAAAAGTCCCGTTGATATATTTACATAGATATAATTGCTTTGATTGTGGTGGTTTTGCCAAGAGGTATCCAGCCCACGTATCATTGCTTGCATCAATTTGTACAATTAGTGCATCATGAGGAAGATAATTATATAAAGCTGGTAATTTTGTGCATAAAGCTTTGGGCTTCCTCATTGCTTTGGTGTCTGCATCAGTCCAATCCCATTGCTTTTTTGTACTGCATTTTAATTGTAAAATTTTTCGTTCTTTTGCAAGATTATGAAAAAAGTCTTGATCTGAAATATAATTTAAAATACCTAAAAATTTTTGTAATTGAATTCTATTTGTTAATTTATCAAGGAAATTCTTTATTTTTTCTAAAATATTGGGTTGTAATTTTAAATATCCATTCTGAAATGCAATTCCTAAATATTCAATATTTTGTTGTGCTATCTTGGCTTTTTTCTTACTTAAAATTAATCATTTTTCACTACATCTTTGCAATACTATTTTAACCTTTTTTAGATGATCAATTTTATCTTGGTTGGAATAAATAATAATATCATCTATATATACAAACGTAAATTCCTCTAATCCTGCTAGGTTATTGTCCATGAATCTCTGATAAAGACTTGGTGCTTGTTTTAAACCAAATGGTAACACATTCCATTGATAGTGTCTTTGAGGGGGACAAGTAAAAGCTGTTAAAGGTTTTGTATTATCATGTAATCTTAATTGCCAATATCCAGATTTTGCATCTAATGTAGAAAACCATATATGTCCTTTTAATCTGTTTATAATGTAATCTTTTCTAGGTAACTTATACGCATCTCCTATTGTAGCTTCATTCATTTTTTTATAATTTATTACCATTCTTCATTTCCCTCTTTTTTGTTCAGCTGCATTGTTTACATAAAAAGGAAATGTTGAATGCTTATTACTATAACTAGGTGTAATTAAACCTCTTGTTAATAACTCATTGCATTCATTTAAGAATGCTTGTACATCGATTTGTGAATATGGAATATTATTAGGAACATTTACTTCTTGTTTTGGATCTTTAAGTTTAATTTCAATTATTTGATTATTATGATTTTTAATAGGATCTAAAGGATTTTCACTACATACTTATTCTAATAATGTATCTATTTTTGTTTGAATAGTTATATTATTTAAGAGATAAAAATGAAGTGAATCTAAGTGACAAACAATTTGTTGTAATTGCTGATAATAACCGGTATGATATATCAGAATTTTTTTTAAATTACGGATTTTTTATTAATAGATTTAATCAAAGGAGTTCGTAAGGTAATAAAATGTAAATATTGACAAAAAGGATTGTAAAGTTTGAGGAAATTATTTCCTAATATTAAAGATAAGCCTGATTCTTGTTAATAAATTATTGGTATAGGAAAAGTATATTTTTCTATTAAAACATTATTATAGTAGTTTACATACCATATTTCTTTGAAACTTCCATCTGCTATTCTTATTTGTAATGGTTTTTCTAATTTTTTCCAATTTTGTAACAATTTTCTAGAAGCTATGCAAATTGTTGCTCCTGTATCAATATAAGCATTTATTATTTTATTCTGAATAGTCACTTGAATAAAGGTAGTGTTTAGATTTGCCTGAGGATTCTGCACTTTCTGTATATGATTCATACTGATATATTGAAGAAATTGTTGAGTCAGTGTTATATTCAGATTCAATAGGTTCTAATTCATTTTCTAAAGCAGAGTTTAATATATTAATTTTTTCTTTAAACTTTGTATTCTTTTTATTTGGACATTCATTTGCATAATGTCCTTCTTCTTTACATATCCAACATCGATAATTCTTTTTTCTTTGTGGACAGTCTATTTTCTTAGGTTTAAATTGTCTATACTTCCTCCTTCGAAAATGTTTTTTGTAAGGTTTAAATGGTCTTTGAGGGTATCGTTTTGGATATTTCCTCCATTTATATTTTTTAAAAGGTCTATATTTTCTTTGTCTAGTTATGGAGTTTGGATAACCATATTATTGTGGGACATCTGCATTTTTAGAACAAAAAAGTTAAAGTTTACGATGTTTTAAGGTTTTTCTTAATTGATTTTCTAAACATTGTTCCGCTAAATATTGTTGAGCTGTAGAAATAGCTCCTCCTAAATTATTGGCTATTTTATTCTCACCTATTAATTGCTGAAATTTTTCTTCCACTTTTTGATTAAAAGGATAAGGTAATTTTTGAATGAAAATATGGGTATAATGTGCTTGTTCTGTCCTAGTTAAATTATAATAGTATTTTTTAAATTCACAAATATAATGTCCTAAATAACAAAGATCATATATTCTCATATTATTTAGATGTTTTAATGTTGTTATTCTATCTGCATCTACAATTTCTTGTTTATTATAACTATAATCTTTTCCAATAAATTCTCTAAAGATTTCAATTGCTATTGCATGAAAAGTAGCACTATCATTAACTGCTTTTGTATAATGAGAAGTATTTTTAATAAATGTTTCATTGTCTAATAAAAATTTTAGAACTATTCCATTTGTTTTATATTTGATAAAATTCCAAAGTGAATTTTTATTTACTATATCTCCAAAAGGTTTTTCAAGTTGTAATAATAATTGTAATTTCTATTTTTTCTATTTTTACAACTTTCAGGTTGTTCTACAAATAATTCTTCATATGATTCATAAGCATGAATAATTTCATCCTGATCAGTTACTTGATTTATTTGTTGATATAAGGTTAATTTATTCACTAATTGAGTAATATCAGTAAGTTGATTATATATATTTCTTTTAACTGTTTCTAAAGATTCTACATTTAATGCTGTATCGGCTTCGTCTATAGGAGTGTTTCCATGGTCTTATTATTATAGTTGATTTAGTTTCCGCCTATATTGGCTCTGATACCACTTTGCTAACTAAAACACGTGTTAGGGTTAACGGATCTCAAATCTATTTATACATCCACCACGCTTCTGCTGTGGAGCGCGCCCATACGCCCCCACTCAGGAGTTAGACCCATTAAAAGCAGCAGAGCCGTGGTGGATGTATAAATAGATTTGAGATCTGTTAACCCTAACACGTGTTTTCGTTAGCAAAGTGGTATCAGAGCTAGCTATACATCAAACACATATGTGGTTCGAGTCCCCAGAACAACTGGGGTTTCGACGGGTCTAACTCCCGAGTGGGGGGGTATGGGCGCGCTCCACAGCAGAAGTATAG
>JANQBM010000004.1:11474583-11485205 GCA_025594535.1 Erythroxylum domingense | reverse complement strand
ATGGAAGAAAGGAATATCCAAGTAGAAGTGGAGACAAACAGAGAAAAGCAAGGTTTAGTTTCGGTGAATATTTGATGCAAAGCTCTGGGTTGAAGGAATTCTAAAGAAAGAAGTTTCAAGAAGGATAAAGACAAGGACAGTAGCTTGTCTTTTAAAGGCAATAAATATCTTAATTAGCTACGACACTTGTCCAATTCTTATCTACTTATCCACTTCCCTTTATCCAAACTCAATTAAGTATAATTTATACTTAAGTTTATGACTCAGTAATACCACTGCAATCACAAGTCATAACCTCTTACTCACTTTCAGATTTTTCTTATAGCACATCATTTCGGATTCTCTTTTTGACCCTGACACTGAAGTCATTTTACAACACTTTCCTCTAGAAAAATATTCCCCTATATCTTATGTCTCCATTGGCACCAACATCATTCAATTTGGTTTGGTCCTCAATCATATTGAACCTTTTTCTATTGGGGTAACAAGCATAACTTTCGTTACAGGTATCGGATCAAGATCCTTGTTAGATGGTGTGAAAGAGGACTTATAGATCTATAACTTTCTTGAAGACCTTAGGAACAAATTCTATCATCTAAAGGGTCAAAGATGGACCAGACGATACAAAATGAACAGTATACAGAAGAAGAAGTTTCGGTCATTTAGGCAGAAAGCAGACGAATGCAAAAGCAGACGAATGCAATAAGCAGAAGAAGCAATAAGTAGATAAATGCAATAAGCAGGCGAATGCAAGAAGCAGACGAAGCAATAAGCAAACGAATGCAAAAGCAGACGAATGCAAGAAGCAGACGAAGCAATAAGCAGACGAATGCAAAAGCAGACAAATGCAAGAAGGAGACGAAGCAATAAGCAGACGAATGCAAGAAGCAAACAAATGCAAAAGGTAGACAAAGCAGAAAGCAGACGAAATAGAAAGCAGATGAAACAAAAAGCAGACGAAGCAGATGGTCAACTTAAGACGAAGCAAAGTCAACTTTAGACGATGTGACATCATCACAGATGATATGTCTTTACAGATGATACATCTTTACAGACGATGCATCTTTATAGACGATGCACCTCTTAAGACGATATGACATCATCACAGACAATACATCTTTACAGACGATGCATCTCTTAAGACAATATGACATCATCACAAACGATGTGATGTCGTCATAGACGATAAGTCTTTATAGACTATACGTCTATGCGCCTGAACATCTTTCCCTTATTAAGACCATAACTTTTTACTCCACCATCTATAACTCCCATACTAAAATTCTCAGTAAACTTCTTCAACACATTTTTCTTCACTAAGTCCAACACTTAAATTTTATTTTAGTCTTCCTAGTCTATTTCATTTTAATCATTCGCTATAACCACAAATTCACTATACCTGAAATGTCAATAAGTGCATGTACAATTATTTTCAGGTGTGCAAAGACTTAAATTCGCATGCATGTATGCTGACATTCCCCTGAGCATATCATGCAAATTTTCCTCTAACTCTCTGATTTCCATTCTCCTCATTATTGAAATCGAGGTTATAACCCTTAGTATAGGGACAGGATGCTACATCCAAGATGGAGGCCGCCTCCGTCATCTGTAACGTTTACCCTTGATATGTCTATTGGAGTAGGGTGGTGGATGTTGCAGGGTTGGTGGATGGTGTAGCAGGGCTGCGGGATGTTATAACAGCAAGTACAAAAGGTTGCTATATAGGGACTATAAGTCGAGAAGATGATGTCTCATCTGGATGTGTTGTAGTTAGACATATAACACCTATTTCTGTAGCATTGGCAAAATGTGATGCTTTACCTAGAAATCGTGGTAACTTGAACCTTGGTTGTAACAAATCCTGTTTTCTCTGTTGTGACATATTTTTAACCTGAAATTCATGAAACACATATAAGATTATAATGTTGATGCAATAATAGATTTATTTATAAAATATTCTATTACAAACATAAATTAATCGTTATCATCACTTAATTGTAAATCAAAATCATCAGCATCTTCTTTTTCTGAAGAATTAGAATCAAACTTAGGCTCCTCTTCAAATTTCTCGCCCTCTTCATCCTCTTTAGATGAAATTTCAACATATTCATTATTTGGATCGTTTAGAAGTTCATTCTTGTCACATATTACACATGAATTTATTTCATAAACATCTTCGTGAAACGCTTCACTTTCAATTCTCTTATTTTCTCCTTTTCCATGTAATTCACAAACACCTCGAAGTTTTACTTTACAAACGGCCATCTAATTTGACTTATTTCATTGTAAGCTGGGAAAGGGATATAATACACCTAGATCACTTTCATCACTAACACAAAAGGTTCAAATTATCTAAATCTTCTTTGTTGGCTGATTTTAACTAGATTGTATCAACTATGCACTTTTGTTCTAACATTAGGATCAATCTAGTCACACTTAAATATCACACTCCGTTTTATTGACAATGTAGGGCACTTAATTTCAAGTATCTAAGTAATTTGACCATAATATTCTATCAATTCTACCTGTATGCAAATCCCACTATTTACTGTTTTCTTTTTATGACCATGATATTTTGTATGAAATTTGTATCCATTAATAAAGGACACCGGATAGGATTTAACAGTTCACAAAGGTCCTTTCTCAAGATTACATATGAACTTGTTCTCTATTGGATTTTTGTAGGCCTACAAAAAAAACATATTAAATAGTATAATGTCATTTAAACACTTTGATATGATAATTCAACCATTTCAATTATTGCAAATGAAAACTTACATATTTCTTGAACCATTGAGGAAAGTGTCTTCCAACTTCTTTATTGATATCATCCTATGTTGTTAAGGGCATTAGCTTGTGTAACCATTTTTCATATAATCTAAAAGAATTATTATGTATTTTAGTTGTGAACAACATTCACTTCATAAACTTAAATAATCAATTTCAAAATAAACTTAAATTTACTACACGAAAGGTTGAACCTTTTGATAATTTAATAAAATGTAACCACAGGCAGCCTTTATTTCTTCTTCTGATAACATTCTTCTTGTTGAACGTCCATATGTTCGTCCTAGATGTGTTAAAATTGATAAGTTACCATCAATATCACCCATTTCGCCCCCATCGTCATTAAGAGGAACTTTTCTTTCTCTTGTGTGCACATGTGACTCAAAATAATGTGAACAAATGTACTTACTTCCCTATACTAAATAAGCATTACATATTGAACCTTCAATTATAGCCTTGTTTTTTACATTTTTCTTCAAATGATGCAAAAACTTACATTACAAATAAGGTTATTAAAATTCTGTGATTAAAACATGTTATAATTTTTATTTAAATATTAACCATAATTACTTCTCAAACGGACACATCCATCGTTATTGAACTGGACTAACAAGTTTATCCTCGTGTGCTAAATGTACAGGTAGATGCTCCATACAGTAAAAAAAACTTGGAGGAAAAATCCCTTCCAATTTGCATAAGATAATTGGAATTTCTCTTTCTAGTTTTTCCATTTCAGCCACCTTTATATCAGATGATGTTAAGCTTTTGAAAAACAAACTTAATTTTGTTATAGCTTCCCAAAACTTATTCGATAGTAACTCCCAAAATGTAATTGAAATTAGCCTTTACATAAACACACGAAAATTATGATTTTTATTCTCAAATAATTTGTAGTTCCTAATGTCCACACACCTTGCCAAGTTTGAAACATAACAATTGGGAAACTTTAGACTTTTCAACCATTTACATCAAATTTCCATTTATTTTTTGTCCAAAGTGTAATATGCTTTTAGGTATTTACCAGTGCAAAGATCTCTATCTAACTCATTCCTTCTACAAAAAAATTTCAAATTAGCTCATGATTTTGCATTGTCCTTTATCCTCCCTTCAATGTTCATTATGGTATTGAACAAAGTGTCACAAATAATTTTTTCCAATATGCATCACATCTAGATTATGACGTATCAAATTAGTTTACTAAAATGGCAAATCCCAAAAGAGACTTCATTTTCTCCAACCAAATTTTTTACTAGTACTTCCATTCACTTTTTTAGCTTTAAGTTCTGTAACTTTCAACAACCCTAATTCATCAATCTCCTGCAATATCTCTTCACCAACTTTGTGAATGGGAGGAGGTGTTTGTACCATCCTATTCTTAATGAACTTTTGTTTATTGTGTCTAAATTGATGAATTGGATGAATAATATAAGGCCCCAAAATATGCCCTAGTTGAAATGATACATGTTCATGAAAGTATATGTGAGATAGAAGTTAAAAATTTTGCTATGATTTGAATGTGAAAGGCATATGACTTAAATTATGGTTTAATGAAACATACTTAGAGAATTGGAATTTATTTGTCATCATTAGAGAATTAAGGTATTAATCTTGGGCCTGGGTCTTGGAATATATGTCATGGATGCTTTACATAAGGTTTGGGTGAAGATTTAGTAAAAAGAAGGCTTGAAAGTACTTAAAAACTCAAGGTTGAAGTGATTTTTGCAAGACTAGTGTGTCACCCTCGTGCACAAGCACTAGGGTGAAATCTAAAGGGTAATAAGGTTTTCACAGGGTGACATCCAGTGTGACTTCTAATGTGATACTTAAACTTGTAAGTGTCATATCTTTTTATTTCGAATACAAGATTTATACCATTGTAAAGCTAAGAGGATAAGCTACAACTTTTATGAAGACAAATTTGTCAAATTCGGCCTAAATCAATACAGTTTATTGATGGTTTATATGTGGACTAATTATTTGGTGACATTTGGCATAATTAAATATGTGACAAATGGACCAATTATTATGTGAAAAGTGGACCAATTTTGGAGTGATTTATGGACTGATTTGTAGGAGACAAATGGCAGCATTTTAAGAAGATTAGTTGCGGCATAAATAATTGACACATGACATTACATGTAAAGTGACATTTGCTTAAGAAGTCTGATGAAACCTAGCATCCAAAGGTGGTGACTCACTTCATCTCATTTGGTATTTCTGCAACCTTCTCTCTCTCCTTTACTCCTCACCACTGACACCTCTCATTTTCCTCTCAACTTCTAGAATATTGCTTAAGTTTTTCTACTTTATTAGGTTAAAATACTGCATTAAGGAAGATAGATCATGTTGTCTTCTATGCTACTGTTTTCTTAGTCACCTTGATTGAAATTGTGTGATTGATTTGTTCTTTGGAGCTAGAATTCGAAATTAAACAAGTAAGGGAATTCTAATAGTATGCATTACTACAAGTGTTATGAGATTTAAATTGGCATGAATATGTGTTAAGATGATGAGAATTGAATGATGAAAAAATGATGGTTATATGATAATTCTGGATTGACTACTGAATTGATTTTGGTAGTTCAGCCATATCTTGACCTGTAGACATCAAAATGGGATAATTTCAATTTCAAATGAAACTAGATACATTTACTACAACTTTCATGAAGGAATTGAATTATATTTCTGTCACTAAGGGTTTTGAAATTTAGTTTGAAGTTGCATTCTAGTTGTTGTCCACAGTTGATAATAGTATGTAGTATTTTAAGTATAACTCATGGAATAATAAACCAAATTAAATGAATTTTGTTTCATTAGAAACTTAGGACATATAGGAACATTTGTTTAGAAGAACTTATTACCCAGAAACCTCACTTTCTATGGTAAAATGGCCATACAAAACTGACCTGAAACTTGTCATGTGAAAAAAACTATTTGGAGGTTTCGGGTCCCTCATCCCACAATTATGAGAAATGGTTAGGAAGGTGAAAATAAATGAGTTTTTGTGCAATTGATGATTGTATAAAGTTAATTGAGAAATAGATAAGTTAATTATGTATAGTTAATTGAGATGATAATGTAAAGGATGTATGGTGTACAATGTTGAATTGCTTGTTGTGATCATGAATGAATGAGTTCCAAAGGCTTATGTATTATGAATTGAATATGGATGTATGTGAATTGGGAATTTCTGTGATAATATTGTGATAATTCTGGACCATTAGTTGTTCGAGGAGTTTCATAGTTGGGATTGTGTTGGAAATGCTTTCTATTTGTGTGATGATACCTAATTGGTGATGACTCAATACCTCTATTGATGCATTATTGCACATACTTGTAATTGTATGATATGTTAGATTATTCGAAAAGTAGTGATTATGTCAAGTTGAACAAAATGGAGTAAAGTAGTATATGTTGCAATAAGTTCCTCATATGAGAATTCTGAAATGAACCTGTTTTATTTTTAAAACTGTCAAGTCCTAGTCGTGGGTAAATAGGCATGCCTAAAAGGGTCTGCAGCTGCTCCTATGACACTTTGGTTTCTCCTAATACTGACACTTTGGTGTCTCTTGTTATTGAAACTTTGGTGTCTTTGGTTATTGAGACTTAAGTCTCTCCTTTTCTGTGATACCGATCACGATATTCCTATATCAGTCCCGTTACCCACTTCTGTATAAAGGATTAATATACTAACTTGTTTTGTATTTTGTTATATGCTCAGTTCTGATATAAATAAGCTTTGATCTGAAATATCTAATAATATTCAATTTTGAAATCGGTGAGTTTTGCGCTGAAGCAAAAGTGTAACTTGTTCTGATATGTTCTGTCTTGTTATGAGGTTCATGATATTTTAGTTTAGTTTGAAAATGGATAAGTAAACAGATTTTTGACTATGTGAATGTTTGGATGACTGTTTGAAACACTTGTCAACTTATATCCTATTTAGTTTATTTTCCTCACTAAGTTATATGCTTATCACGGTGGATTTGCCTCGTGTAAGTTCAGATAGAAGGGTATAAAGACCGGGACAAGGACAACTGCAGTGGCTAAAGAAGATTGAGTTTTGTTTTGACAAAATGTATATTTGAGTTTGTTTTTGAGTTGTTTCTAATAATTGAAATAGTTTGACTATGTAGGAAGGTTTGTAATAACTATAATACATGATGGATTGGGTTTTAAGACATGCTTGTGATAATTTCAATGTGTATAATGTATTTTATTTGTAATCCATCTTGTAATGCAATACAATGTAGGTCTGCCCGATTTAGTTTTTAAGGAAGATTTCAAATGCTTTGGTTTATTTGTCCTGTTTTGTGTGGCATCCATATATTCTTCCAGGGGTATATGGATGTTACATCTTTTGGTATCAAAGCATGGTTTAAGCAATTATGGTGTCATCAACGCTTAACTTATGCTATTACTTTGACGTAAAGGTTGTGTTTGGCCTAATGCGGTTTGTCCCATGTTTTCATTGTAGAATTAACTATGAAAAGGTCTCACGAAGCTGCCGATGAGGTTACTGAGAGTAATACGCCTGAGTGATATTGTCCGTCTAACTTTAGACCTTCTGGGGTCAATCAAGGTGAAGCTAAGATGCCACCTCTTCCTCCAGCTCAGGGTGAGACATTGGTTAAGTTGTCTCAGGATATGATGATATTACTACACCGTATGACTACACCAAAGGCTCCGTTGACCAATTACGGAAGTATGGAGCTGAGGAATTTACTGGGACATCTTTGGAGGAATATGAAAGAACTAAGTTCTGGATAGAGAAAGTGAAAAGGGTATTAGATGAAATTAGTTATCCATCATATCAGATGGTGCACTGTGCTATCTCTCTTCTTGAGGGAGCAACCTACGACTGGTGGAAGTCGTTTTGACAAATCCTCAGCTATCGGTGCCTTTGACTTCGGATTTCTTTACCCAATAGTTCAACTCTAAGTATGTTACAGAGGCATATAGAAAGGAGAAGTGGAAACACTTTCTAAATCTAAGACAAAGGAACTTGTCGGTTGTTGAGTACGACCGGGAATTCAATCAACTCAGCAAGCATGCCCCTAAACTAGTACTTACTGAGGAGTTTCAGTGTCATCAGTTCGAGGATGGTTTGAATGATTCCATCAAGGAGCATCTGGCGACATTTACCTTTTGCAGCAAGTGAATTACCATCAGTTGGTGCAAGCTGCAATGAAAATAGAAAAGCAAGAGTTGGTTAGGAGAGAAAGGAGTCAACGAAGGGGCTTTGTAAGAGGAGGTCAGACCTCGGACAAGTGAAGTCGGGAAGGTACATCCTCTACAGCAAAATTTACTCAGAGATCTGTGGCTCGATGAAGGTGACAAAATTTTCCCTCATCAACTGCTACTAGTAGGGGTTCCTCTGGGGGTCGAGGTTCTGATGCCCTCATTGCTCTAGACATCATTGGGGTATTTGTTAGAGGGCTACGGGTGCATGTTTTTGATGTGGCAACACTGAGCATCTGATCACCAATTGTCCTCTAAGACAGTCTCAGACATCGCAAGCCAGTAGGGAGGTCTCTTATACACCTACTGGAAACAGAGGATGACGTAGAGGTCGTGGAGGATTTAGTCAGATCAAACCTAATCCGAGTACTCATTCAGAAACTGTTGATTGACCTAATGTGTCTTCTACTCCAGCTCTAGCTTATGCTTTGAAAGCTTGTGAGGATCAGGACACACGTGAAGTCATTGCAGGTACTGCTTCTCTCTTTGAATCTGAAATGTATGCTTTGATTGATCCTAAATCTACTCATTCTTATATCTGTGTTAGAGGAATTTATGATAAAGTGATGCCTGTAGATCAGTTAGAGAATGATATTCATCTGATAAAGTGATGCCTGTAGATCAATTAGAGAATGGTAGTAATGTGATTGTTAATCAGGTCTATAGAAACTGTCCTGTTATGATCCAAGGAAAAGAGTATGTTGCAGATTTAATTGAATTACCTTTTAATGAATTTGATTTGATTCTGGGTATAGATTGGTTGTCTAAGCATCAGGCAGTAGTTGATTGTAATGCTAAGACAGTTATGTTTAGGAAGCCTAATCAGCCTGAAATAGTATTGCATGGCATCCGTACTAGTTCTTTAACTAATGTGGTATCTGCTATGCAAGCCCGAAAGCTCCTCAAGAAGGGATGTGAAGCTTATCTAACTTTTGTGATGGACTATAAGAAGGAGGTTGGTAAATTGTAAGAGATTCTAGTGGTGAGTGAATTACCAGATGTATTTCCTGAAGAGTTACCGGGACTCGCTCCTGAAAGGGAAGTGGAGTTATCAATCGAAGTTATGCCTAGCACTGCTCCTATATCCAGAGCACCGTACAGAATGGTTCCTACTGAATTAAAGGAATTGAAAGTGCAGTTGCAAGAGCTACTGGATAAGGGGTTCATTCGATCCAGTGTGTCACTGTGGGGAGCACCAGTCTTGTTTGTTAAGAAGAAGGATGGTACACTACGGATATGTATCGATTACAGGAAATTGAATAGAGTCACAGTGAAGAACAAGTATCCGTTACCAAAGATTGAAGATCTGTTTGATCAATTAAAAGATACAAGAGTGTTTTCAAAGATAGATCTGCGATCAGGGTACTATAGGACCCGTTATAGGCATTATGAATTCTTAGTAATGTCATTCGGGTTAACTAATGTTCCAGCTGCATTCATAGATATGATGAATAGAGTATTCAAGCCTTATTTAGACCACTTTGTTGTGGTATTTATAGATGATATATTGGTCTATTCTAAGAATGAACATGACCATACTGTACATCTTCGAATTGTGTTACAGACCCTGCGAGAAAAACAGTTGTATACTAAGCTGAGCAAGTGTGATTTCTGGCTTCAAGAGGTATCTTTTCTTGGACATGTTGTCTCTTCTCAAGGGATTAGAGTTGATCCTAGTAAGATAGAAGCAATTGTTAACTGGAAGCCACCACATAATGTAATAGAAGTGAGAAGTTTTCTGGGTTTAGCTGGTTATTATCGTCAATTTGTGAAAGGGTTCTCAGTGATAACATCCCTTTTAACTAAATTGTAACGAAAAGGAGTGAAGTATAAATGGTCTGATAGGTGTCAGAATAGTTTTGATCAACTGAAATGTATGCTTACTGAAGCTCATGTATGAGTTTAACCTATTTCTGGTAAGGAGTATGTTTTGTTTAGTGATGCATCTAGAAATGATTTGGGTTATGCCTCTAGGCAACTAAAATCATATGAACATAATTACCCTACACATGATCTGGAGCTTACAGCATTAGTGTTTACCTTGAAAATTTGGCAGCCCTACTTGGATGGTTAAAGGTATAGAATTTTCACAAATCATAAGAGTCTGAAGCATCTGCCTACCCAGAAAGAACTCAATCTAAGACAACGGTGTTGGTTGGAACTGTTTAAAGACTATGATTGTATTGTGGATTACCATCCAGGCAAGGCTAATGTTGTGGCTGATACCTTGAGTCGGAAGACCATTACAACATTATCAATGAAGCAAAGTGAATGGGAACTTGTATCTGATGGAGCTTTAATAGCTCAATTGAAAGCAAGGCCTACTTTGAGACAAGAGATTTGTGATGCTCAAAGAGCTGATGATAAGCTACAACAACTTATCTTGACTACTCAGGATGGTAAACTGTAACACCCCATTCCCGCTGGATCCGAACCCGATATCGATGGTGATACCCAAATCCGTGCCCCGCGAGAATGGCATGTCACATCACTTACCATTTAAAAACTCGGTACAAATTTTTTTTGAATTTAAAACTCTTATCAATGATCATAAATATGGGCCCACTTTTTCTTTTATACAAAACATTTTACAT
>JANQBM010000004.1:11446758-11458454 GCA_025594535.1 Erythroxylum domingense | reverse complement strand
AAAAAAAATTATACCGAGTTTTTAAATGTTAAGTGATGTGACACGGCACCCTCAAGGGCCACGGATTCAGATATCACCATCAGTATCGGGTTCGGGTCCAGCGGGAATGGGGTGTTACATAAGTAAGATGATAGACATAACAAATTAACTCCAAACAAGGCTCTTGTTAAAGGGGTCGTTGAAAGAAGAGGTTATCAATCACATATCAGGAGAAAGTCTGCATGTAGCATGGAAAAAAGAAGATCCAGGAGACTTTTTCATCCCGTGTAGTATAAATGGAGTTAAGATAGATCAAGAATTTGTAGATTTGGGAGTAGGTATCAATATGATGCTGTATTCATTTAGTCAGAAGTTAGGTCTAGAAGAGCCAGAGCCGACTAAGACATTAGTGAGTGATCAATTGAATTCATCGAGATATCTCTTCTAACTCATTGTACAATCCTACTCTAATAATCTTACTCACTCTCTCGATTTATAACAAGAACAAAAATAAAATCAACAATCATCAAAGACAACTTCATTCAATTTAATAAAATAGGAGTTGTAATAAACTAGTTCAAAAAATTCCCTAAAACTAAATCAGCCACTGATGGTCTCCATAACATCATCAACATTAAAATAAACCATTTTACAAAGAATAGAAGTAAAATTGACAGAAAATTAAAAAAAGGAAACTCGTTCTCTTCTTTGCCAAAATCTGGAAACTTTGGTGTTGATATACTATTTTGTCCAATCTTGATGATGATCTTTGACTTCAATCCTTCCTCAAGGCTCCAAACATGTGTTCTTCACTCAAAGATGGTGTTTCTATTGAAGGGTTTCGTCTCCCCCTAATGATGGAGGCTTAATTATGCTTTTATAGTCCAAAAACTCTAAGTTTAATGAAGTCCCGCATTATGACTCAGATTATAATTCCCACGATCATGGGAATTGGCAATAGATGGAATCCTCTTTTCTTCTCCTCTTTAATCTCTAACTCAATCTCCAAGTTGCTCAATCTTCCTACCTACATAAAAGAAAAACAATGGAAATCAAACTAAATGAAAACATATAAAATGAATCCTAAACTATAACAATAATCAACAATTATGCAAGAAAACACATGCCAATTACCTAGAAAAACATATCCTAATGCATAACTATCACTTACTATACATCTTTGGAACATAGAGGGAACATTACATAATCTAAATGACATCCTTCAGTAAACAAACATACCAAATGGACATGTGAATGTGGCCTTCTCCAGATCTTTCATTGCACTCGAGATCTGAAGATAACCTAAAAAGCTATCTAAATAATAATAATAATTATTATTATAGCCAGCCAATCTGTTAAGCATCTGATCAATACAAGGAAAGGCAATTGGTATTTAAGAGTTGCAGAATTTAACTTCCTATAGTCAATACACACTCGCCACCTGGTTTGCACTTAAGTGGGAAGCAACTCACCTTCTTGATTAGTAACAATAGTGATTCTAGACTTCTTTGGAACTACCTAGACAGGACTTACCCACTTACTATTGAAGATCGGGTAAACAACCCCAACATTGAGAAGCTTCATTATTTCCTTCTTTATAGCTTCCATCATTGTTTCAACCTATGCTAAGCTTGCCTTGTTGACTTTACATCCTCCTCTAACAAAATGTGATGTATGCATTTAGATGGGCTTATCCCTTGGATATTTACAATCGTCTATCCGATGGCCTTCTTATGCTCTCTCAACATTCAAACTAACCTGTCCTCTTGATTCAAAGTCAACTCCACCGAAATGATGAATAGTAGAGTTTGCTTATCTCCCAAATAGGCCTTCTTGAGGTGGTTAGGGAGTGGCTTCAGTTCCAATTATGGTGCTTGTACATCAGAACGTAACAACTTCTGGTAAGATTCAAATAGTTTTTTAGAAGTCAAAACATATCTTTTTAGAGAATTCCTCTAATGATTCCAAAGCGGCCATCGCTTCCATTAGCTCTTCTCCCATTTCAACGTCAATGTTGGCTTCCGTTTCCAATTCCTCAGTCAAAATTATTTCTAAATGATCCTTGCTACTTAATTTAAACATTTCTTATACCAAAGGATCAATCATGTCAACAGAAAAAACACAGTAATCCTCAGAAGGATGTTTCAGGGCATTAAAAATATTAAAATAAATTACTTCCCCATCAAATTCCATCATGAGGGTGCCCTTATGAACATCTATCTTAGTTTGAGATATATTGAGAAATGGTCTCAACGAAAAGATAAAAATCAGATTGTATGAATTTTTATCATTCATGTCCTACAGGAGACACTAGTTTATTCACCTACACCAAAACATCCTCAACCACACCATCAGGATAAACATTAGTGTGGTTAGCCAATTATACGATCACACTTATTTCTTTCAAAGGATCCAAATTCAAAGAATCATAAATTAAATGAGGCATCACATTAATTGAAGCTTCCAAATCCAATATAGCTATATTGATCACTATATTAGCAATTTTGTAAGGAATTGTAAACATACCTGGATCCCAGCATTTTGGAGTCATCTTCTTTCTAAATACTGCAGACACATTCTCACAAATCATTACTTTTTCATCACCCCTCAGTTTCCTCTTATGTGTATGCAATTCTTTAAGAAATTTGACGTACCTTGATACTTGCTTAATTGTCTCTAGCAAAGGTATGTTGACTTCCACTATTTAGAAAGTCTCTAATATCTTTTTGTACTTCTCCTCCTTGTTCGGTTTTATCAATCTGCTCAAAAAAGGTGGAGGATTAGTCTTAATAATATTGGGACTTTCTAAATTTACCTTTGTAGCCGATGACGAATTTTCAATAGCTATCTTTGGTGGAGTTCTCTTAGGACCCTCAATCTCCTTTCTACTCCTTAAGGTTATGGCACTAGCATTCTTCAGGTTCACCTTGGGTTGAGATAACAGCTTTCCTCCTTTTTATGATTATAACCAGTTAAGCCTCATTACCATTTGACCTATTTGGTTTTCCAAATTTTGTACTCTTGCTTTTCTCTCTTGCTGGGATTGTTGTATAGTCTGATTAAGCTGCATCATATTCTGTTGAAGCTGAATCATACAAGGATTTCCAAATTCCTTGTACTCCTTGCACCTTTGGTTGAAATCCTTTTGCTCCTTGCTGCCGATTTTGGAAGTAATTCTCCTGTTAGCTCCCTCCGTAACTCAAGTTAGAGTGATCCCTCTAACTTGGGTTATAAGTTTGCGAGTACAAGTTGTATCAATTTGGTAAGTTCCCTCCTGTAGCATTTATATAGTCCATAATCTCATCTTATAGTCCAAATTCAATTTGTCTCAAAAAAGATGTTAGTTCATCTAGACGATGTTCAATAGATGAAGTAATTACCTCGTTTACTCGTTAAACATAATTATAAGTGTTGAATTGTTATATATTAGTAGCCATCTGCTCAAGCAAGATCCTGGCTTCAATAGGAGTCTTCTTGTAAAGTGCCTCATCACTCATTGCATTGACCAAACTCCTCTCCATTGGTAGTAATCCTTTATAGAAATATTGGATGAGAAGTTGCTCCAGTATGTTATAAAGTGAATAACTAGCACATAAATTTTTAAAACGCTCCCAGTATTCATAAAGAGATTCACCATTATGTTGTTTGATGCCACATATTTGCTTCCTAATACTTATTGTCTTTGATGCCGAAAAATATTTCTTCAAGAACAATCTTTTCATATCCAACCAAGTATTCATGCTTCCAACAGGTAAATCGAACATCCAATCCTTCTCTGCATCTTTGAGTGAGAACGTGAAGGCCGTAAACATGATTTACTTGAGATGCTTGTGTATATCCTCACCTACAAGATTATGAAAATTGGGTAATAAATGTATTAATCCAGACCTTAACTTAAAAGTAACATGTTCAATAAATTTCAAAATGTAATGCATAGTGGTCTCTAAGTTAGGTCTAGTGTAGCCAAGTCCCTCAATGTTCTCGAGTTTACCATCGTGTCTTTAAACTCAGATTCTGATTCTGGTACCAAAGTTGTTATTGCTTCCCTACGTAATCTCTACAACGTTCTCTTAATCTCCGAATCGGGTTGCTTAAGTTCTTTATGAGGAGATCTCGTAACTACCATACATCAACACTCACAAATGTTTAAAATTAACAAATAACAAAAAGAAAAAATTATAAAAATGTGCTCACAAATCATCAATTAAAATTAAAAATTAAAATTAAAATACCACACTCGTCGACAATGGTGCTAAAATTTGATAGTGCATATTGAGTACACTGTAAAATTTACCTGACTCTACACACTAAATTTATAGTTATGATGATTCGGGATCGAATCTATAGAGAATGTTTAGTTAATTTCTATAAAAAAATTTAATTGATGCAAGGAAAATATAAAGTAAAAGTATCAAAAACAAATTATAGTAAACAATCAAAATTAAAGTGTCGAAAACAAAAAAAGTCCAGTTATAGGGTCAATCTCAGCCTAAACATAATTAAACATACCCCATTATCCTAACATCTTCAGATCTCTCATTAAACTATTAATCTGAGACTAATATAATATGCTCTGTTAATCCCAATTTTTCCTTAAGTTGTGTGTAATTAAGATACGATTGTTAATTAAACCTAACTAATAAATAACCTAGGATACGATCTCTAAATTCAATTTGACAACCGTATTACAAAGTGGAAAATGATCAATATAGGCAATAACCTCACAGGTTCAAGTTATCTAACCTAAGTTACGTTGTTCCTAATGATTCAAGACCATCAGAAGCTACTAACGAACATCAAATTTAATGATCACAAATTAAATTCAACATTCTAACAATATGTTTATAATAGAACAATACAAATAACGTATTAAGATCATCTATACAAAAACCCAATTCAATCAACACAAACAATAATAACAATCCAAAAATAGAGTATTGACATTAATAAGATGAGATATTTTAACCATAACTCAACATTGATTTCACAGTTGAACCAACGTTAGGAAGTTACCCTTCTATCTCCTTCATCAAGCTTCAAGTAATCCCCATTATTGCCTCTGTCGGCATCAAGAGATAAAGAGAAAATGAAGAGAACAAAGAGAAAATGTTTCTATCTTGAATAAATTCTTTTTATACTATCAAAACCTTCCTCTTTATAGTTAAAAACTAGGGTTAAATGAGATATATATCCATTCTTACACTCGTGAGAATGGACTCACGAGTAAGGCATGCTTTGTCACACCTGTGAGTGTGTGTGTCACAGGTGTGACATAGTGATGAGCCTCTTCTAGCTATGAGAGACTCCTCACGGTTGCGAGAGGAGATGCATTGGTGTGAGAGAAGCTCTCACACCTATGCATACCAATATGTGGCCATGAGATGCTCTCTTCACTCTTCACTCTTCGTGCTCTTCCTTCACAATATATCTTATCTTTTCTTCTTTTAGTCCTCTTCTTCTTCATGCTTTATGAATTAATACAGTATGGAAATTGAGAAGATTGCTTCAATGAACATGCTTTCGGGCTTCACTTCTGAAATGTACTTAAAATCAAATATGAGCTATAGTGAGTATCTTAAGCATTTTTAAGGAATTAATCACTAAATGTAGTCAATCAAATGAATCAACATTTAAGCACATATCACCTTGTGAACTTGACATCCTCCTCTAACAAAATATGATGCATGCATATAAAAGGCCTTATTCCTTGAATATCGCCAATTATCCATCCAGTGGCCTTCTTATGCTCTCTTAACATTTAAGCCAATTTGTCTTCTTGTTTAGAACTCAATTCAACTGAAATGATAAATCGAAGGGCCTGGTTATCTTTCAAATACATATACTTTAAGAAGGTAAGCAGTGATTTTAGTTTCACATCAGGTACCTGCACATCAAAAGGTAACAAACTTTTGTAATATTCGGGTAATTGTGTGGAAGCCAAATCGTACTTTTTAAGAGAGTTTTATAATGATTCTAACGTAGTTGCCATTTCAATCAGCTCTTCTTCCACTTCAACATCATTAATGGTTTTCGATTCCATATGCTTAGTGAAGACTACTTCTAATTGATCCTTGTAATTTAATTTCAACATTTCCTGCACTAAGAGAGAAACAAAATAATCATCATAAGGATGTTTCATTTAATCAAAAATGTTAAAATGAATTACTCCCCCATCAAATTTCATCGTAAAGGTGCCCTCACGAACATTTATCTTAATTTCAAATGTGTTAAGAAGCGATCTCCCTAGCAAGATAGGTATCGGATTATATAAGATTTCATCATTCATATTAACTATATAAAAGTCCACAGGAAATACTAAATTATTCATCTGCACTAAAACATCCTTAACTACACCATCAGGGTAAGCATTAGTACGACTAGCTAATTGTATGAGAACATTTATCTCTTTTAAAGGGATTAGATTTAAGGAAACATAAATTGAACAAGGCATAACATTGATTGAAGCTCCCAAATCTATCATAGCATTGTTGATCTCAGTGTTATCAAATTTACAAGGGATAGTGAACATACTTGGATCTCAGTACTTAGTAGCTATCTTCTTCTTAAAGACTGTAAAAATGTTCTCACTTATCATTACCTTCTCCTCACTTCTTAGCTTTCTTTTATTGGTGCATAATTGTTTAAGGAATTTTGCGTACTTGGGTACTTGCTTGATTGCATCTAGAAAAGGTATATTCAGTTCTACCTTTCGAAAGTCTCTAATATCTCTTTATCTTTTTCCTCTTTGTTTAATTTTGCTAATATGCTAGGAAAAGGTGGAGGATTAGTCTTAACTATACCTAAATGAGGGGCTTTCTTTATTTTCCAGCTCCTCAATTTCTTCTTCATTGGCAATCCTCAGTAGGGTCCTCTTGGGAACCTCAAGCTCCTTTCCACTCCTCAAGGAAATAGCGCTAACCTTTTTTGGGCTCACCTCGGGTTGAGATGACTGCTTTCCTCCACTTTGTGATTCTAAGTAGTTGATAGCCACTGCTATCTTATGCATTTGGCTTTCCAATTTTTGGATGCTCAATTTTACATCATGTTGAAATTGAATATTTTTAGTAGTATGAGACTTATCCAAGTCTTCTAGAGATGTACCTGAGTTCGAGGAAAAGGCTTGTGGTATTGGTTGAAAGTGTTACGCTCCTTGTGGCTTATTCAGGAAGTAGTTCTACTACCTATTTCCCCCATAAATCAGGTTGGGATGGTCTCTCCAACTTGGGTTATATATTTGGGAATACGACTTATAATAGTTAAGAAAATTCCCTCTCGCAACATTGACATATTTTAGACTCCTTTTTTATAAGTTTGGGTACCCTTCAATTAAATGGCTTATATTTGTACATATTCCATATGTCTTTACCTGTGCCCTTTTTACTGCAAGTTTCTAAAAAAAGATATTAGCACATCTAAATAATGTTCAATAGATGAAGTATTTACCTCATTTATGTGATGAACATTATGCAAGTGCTAAATTGTTGGGTATTTGCAGCCAAACGCTTAATTATGATCATGAAATTTGTAGGAATCTTCTCACATAATACCCCACTGCTCACTGCAACGACCAAAATCCTCTCCACAGGTAGTAATCGTTCGTAGAAATATTGGATGAGGAGTTGCTCTAAGATGTTGTTGCGAGGAAAACTAGCATACAACTTCCTAAAGCATTCCCAATATTCGTAAAAGGACTCTTCGTTTTGTTGTTTTAATCCGCAAGTTTCCTTTCTTATGCTAGTTATTTTCGAAGCTAGAAAATATTTCTTCAAAAAAGACCTCTTCATCTCAATCCACGTATTCACACTCCCAACAGGTAAATCAAATAACCAATCATTTGTTGCATCTTTCAGTGAGAATGGGAAAGCCCTTAACATGATTTACTCGTCTAACAACCTTGAAGGTTTCATACTCAGACATACCAGATCAAGCTCCTTGAGATACTTACAAGCATCCTCACCGACAGGTTAATGAAAATTAGGCAACAAATGGGTTAATCCAGACTTAAGTTCAAAAGTAACATGTTCAACAAAATTTGGAAAAGTAATGTGCAATGGCCTTTGAGTTAAGTCTGGTACAACCAACTCCCTTAATATTTGTGGATTAGCCATTATTTCTTCAAATTTAAACTCATGTTGTACCTCCAAAGTTGTTATAGTTTCCTTTCGTAATCTCCACAATCGATCTCTAGATCAAATTGTACATGTTCTCTATGAGGAGATCTTGTTACTATCATACATGAAAGCTACATGTTCTCTATGAGGAGATCTTGTTACTACCATACACGAAAACTAATAAACATGTAAAGATTAATAAATAACTAAAAGAAATGATTATGAAAATATATATACACAAAACACCAATTTGAAATCAAAAGAAAAAACTAAAGCACCACACTCCCTGACAATGCCACCAAAATTCTTGATACATGTCAAATACATCAAAAAATAAACCTGACTTAGCACAACCAAAATTATGGCATTGGTGAGTAGGGATCTTATCTACAGGGAATGTAAGTGTAACTTTTGCAATGAAAATAATTAATGTTTAAGATAAAAGGGGGTTTTGGCTAGATGCAATAGATGAAATAAAGCAAAATTGAATTAAAGAAAGCATTTTAATTCAAGCAGTCAAAAATGATGAAAGTGATTAATGCATTTAGAACTTGGTTCTCGGTTCAATCTCAACCGACACACAATTAAACATATGTAATTGTCATATTGTTTTCACACTTCTCTTAGAAACTATTAATCGTGGGTTAACAATATGCTCTTTTAATCTCGGTTTTACCTTATATTGGGTTTAATCAAAATAAGCCCTTTAACTAAACCTAGCTATCGAACAACCTAGAATAAGCTCTATAGATTTAGTCAGACAACCACATTATGAATAAGGAAAACAAAACAATTTAAGCAATAACGTCACAAGATCAAATCTTTTAACTTATGTTATATTGTTCCTAATGATTCAACTCCATTAGTTGCCACAAATGAATCCAAAACGGAACTATTACATATTGTATTCACGATTCTAGCAATGGGTTTACATAAAAATAACATAATGAACACATTCATACCATCTTTACATAAATAACCAAATTAATAGACATAGAATAATATAAACAATCCATAGAAAGAGAGATTTACAATACACAATGACGATATGCTCAAATGTGATGCTCAGTGTCAATTTCACCCTCGAATTGAAAGAAGGAAGCTTAGCCCTCCATAGGTCTCCAAAGGGTGAGTGTTCTTCTCTTTCACGAGTTCCCAAAATGATTCCTCCTCCTGTGGCTGCTCAAAATGTTGATTTATAGTAAAAACTAAAGTTCTGGTCGTGTATCCAACCGTACATCATCAATAAAATGCATCTTTCGAAAAGATACATAGTTGTGTTAGTATATACATGATGGTCCAAAATAAGAATTCTTCATACATGGTCATGCAAGTATATACATCATTGTACAAACCAAATCTCTAAAATATAAGGCCATACAAGTAAATACATAGTAGTGTAAGTTGCAGGTCATCTTGAAAACTTCATTTTCTTGTCCCATCTTAACCTCTACACATCTCCTTTTTATTCCACAATGATAATTGGGTTCGAACATCAAGATGTTGGCACAAGGAATATGCTTTTAACCCATTTTAGTTCTTATGCTTCAAACTTATACCTGATACCAAATATGAACTAAAATTAGTATCTTAAGCATTTCACAACAATAATCACTAAGTGTTAAGAAGTGAATTTATAAAAAATTAAGCACACATTAGAAAATATGAGTTTTTTATAAAAAATGGATGGAAAAGGTTCAAAGGAAGAGCACAAAGAATGATTTGTGTTAAATCTTGCGCATTGTACATACGGATAGACATAAAATTATAGTAATATTTAAAAGAACTTTAGAGGGAATTAACGAGTTTTTGCCTTAATCATATATTTTTCAATGGATGAGATAGGCAATTGTATAATAATTTTTAGTGTGCAAAGAAATGTGATTATCACTTTGATGTAGAAAAATTAAAATTTTCAAATTTGGGAATGACAATAAATGTGTGAAAATATATGTCACTTCATTTAGTGGGCCTCAATAAAGCTGACATCCATTTGTAAATCTTCAGTCTTACATTGTCATTCATAAATCTAGTTTAAAGGAACTTACCATAAACTCCTTTCTCCTTTCCAAATAAAAGTGCTTGTGTATTATAAAAGGCCTATACATTATTGTACCAATTTGACATCATAAAATTGCCTATGCATAAGTCCATACCAAAATTTATACAAGGACATGATTTACCATAAAGTTGTATAGTTAATTATGTTGAACAAAACCTTTAATGGACACATGCTCATGAATAATTGTGTATTAATCCTTATACTTCATATTTTTATTTCAATTTTTAACAAAAATTAAATTAATTGCATAGTAGCGCACTAAACAATGTTAAACAAAATATGACCATTTAGTCATGGTACTTACATTGTTTCATTAAAATTGTTACTTATTTTAAATGTAACCTCAAAACTTTTTTTTATTGTTGTGGTATTGAATTTCCTCACTATTGGTTTATTTTGTATTAAGGCATTAACTTCTTTCTACTCAATCATTATATTCCTATTTAAAAGTGTAGGTGTTACTTATTTGCAATGAATGATGATATTTTTTTTACATATACATATTATTGAGCAGATAGAGTACCAGTATAGTTTATATTAAAGCAGGGTACGGTCTCTACATATAACTGATATTCTCTTTTACAATAAAGCTATTACTTATTTCAAAATGTCGATAACTTTTTGTTTATAGTGGTAGTATTGAATGTATTGATTGCTAGTATAGTTTGTATTGAAGCTTGGTTTTCTATCCACTCAGTCATTTTATTCCCATATTAAAGTTTACTTATCTAAATTATGATTTTTTTTTGCAAATAGACATGGTATTAAATAGATAGAGTATTAATATAGTTTGTATTTAGGGAGGGTGTGGTCTATATTCAGATATGGTATTCCCTTTTTTCACTAAAGTTGTAACTTTTAAAATGCATTATGGTAATTTTTGTTTCTAATTATATTATTAAATATATTAGGTAGTAGTATAGTTTGTATTGAGACATGGTATTCAGTAAATTTATTCCAATTTAAAAGTATATATCTCCCTTATTTTTAATAAAAATGGTATTTTTATACATAAACATGATATTAAATAAATATAGTACTAGAATATTTTATATTGAGGCAATGTATGGTTTTTACTTAAAGATGATATTTTATTTTTCACTAAAGCTATTACTTATTTGAAAAGTGTAATGGTAACTTTTGTTTATAGTGATAATATTGTATGTACTTATTGCTAATACAATTTGTACAGGGACATGATATTTTTTCTATTCAGTCACTATATTCTCATTAAAAGTGTATCCTTGCTTATCTATAATGAATGACAGTGTCTTTATATATACATACATACATACATACATACATACATACATACATACATATTATATATATATATATATATATATATATATATTGCATTAAAGTAGGGTATAGTTTGTATTCACAACTAATATTTCGATTAAAAAGTGTACGTGAAACTTATTTTTAATGATTGATAGGACCTTTTGTAAATTATGCTAGTATGTCATATATTGAGTACTAGTATGATTTTTATTAAATCATAGTTGAAATGAATAGCCAATGATATTTTTTCTAACATATGC
>JANQBM010000004.1:11421827-11439781 GCA_025594535.1 Erythroxylum domingense | reverse complement strand
TAAAGATATATATTTATATATATATAAATAAACAAAAGATTTTTATCAAGCAAAAATACAGGTATATAGATATATATAAATACCTCCAGAAATATAGATACTTACACACACTATCTAGAACTGAACTGTTAGAGGACTAGGACTAAACAATAACAACTTAAGAGAAATCAACTCATCCAAACTTAAAAGAGTCCTCTGGATTAACACTAGAGGGGCGCTCCGTAGGGATAGAAGCAAAGCTTAATCACAATAACTGAGCCCACTAAGAAATATAAATCCAGTCGCAGAATGGGTAAGCAAGTAAGGTGCAGGAGGGGTAAGGAAAGCGAGATTGTTATTGATCTTAAATATAAAATTGAAATAATAAACCCTAAATAATTAATTATGAAAAGTTCATATTAGAAACCTCAAAAACCCTAAAAATCATATTTAGATCTAATTAATTTTAATTTAAAAAGTTTAGATTTTGTAAAACCTTAGATCTAATTCAATTTAGAATTGAATTGTCAATATGATTAAGAATTGTTTAGGTGTTAAACAATACATAATAAGTTAATATATGGAATTTTAAGTGGCGACATAATAAGGTTTATATATTAAACAATACAAAATAAGTTAAATATGGAATTTTAAGTGGTGACACAATAAGGTTTGTATATTAAGCAATATAGAATAAGTTAAATAAGGAATTTCAAGTGGCGTCATAATAAGGTTTGACCCCCTCTTTATTTTCACTGGTTTGTTGAATTTCTTGGTGTGGAGACATTGTTTATGGAATTCCTATGTTTTTATCACTGGAATTGTGGGTTATGCAATTTTGAAAAGTGTGTATATTTGTCATTGGCGAGGGTTATTTGGTGGTTGTCGTGTTGGAAACGCTGAAGTAGACTAGCAAAGTATAAGATATATAATATTTGTTAGTTAAGATAATTGATTTGATTAAGATTAGATTTTATTCATTGTATCTTTATCACTTCTATATATAAGACTTGTAACTTGTATTATCATCATCACTGTTACTCAATACTTAAACAACCAAAGGCTCTTCTCTTTTATCTAAGTTGGTATCAGAGCCCTGCAATTGTTAATCCAGTTTCTGTGTCTTCTTTGTGAATTTCAACTTCTCCTTCCACCTATTCAGCCTCTCTTCCTATTGTTTCTTCTGGTTCTCTACACAAAAATCCTCATCATATTAGCCAAACCTTCTCAATAAAACTCACCTCTAAAAACTATACCTCTTGGAAGCTTCAATTTTCTCCTCTATTAAATTTCTACAATCTATATGGAATTATTTCTGGTACAGAACTAGCACCCCCTAAAGAATTATTCAACTCCTCTACAAACCAAATGGTACCAAATTCAGCTTATTTGGCTTGGTTTTCTAAAGATCAAATCTTATTTTCTTGGTTGTTATCTTCCATCACCGGGGAAGTTTATCCACATCTAATTGGACTTATAACTTCTGCAAAAATTTGGAACGCTTTAGCTGCTGCATATGGAGTTATGATCCATGCTCAACAAACTCAATTGTTTATCGAACTTCACAACCTTTCCAAGGATGACAAGTTTATCTCTGAATATTTGTATCAAGCTAAATCTATTCCTGATTCTCTGGGTCTTGCAAGTCAATTTATTTCTCCAACTAAATTTAATGCTATTGTCTTTTAAAAACTCGGAGCTAAATATAATGGGATTATTGGCGAATTACAACAAAGACCAACACTGATTTCCTTTAATAAACTACATGGCCAGTTAGTTTCCCATGAATTATTGCTTAAAGCTCAAAAAAACTCTTTACTAATAGTGAATATGGTTCAACGTTCCCATTCTTCTCATTTGCATGGTAGAGGCTATGGGAATAAATGCAGACGGGGTTTTATGTTTTCATCATCTTTTGAAAGCAATTCCTCACGATCGGCTTGTCAACTTTGTGGTTATAATAATCATATAGCTATTGATTGTAGACATCGTTTTGACAATAATTTTGTGCCACGAACTCAGACACAAGGACAACAGTATAATAGACACATGTCACCTCAAGCAATTTATCTAAGACTGCTTCTACCTCTACACAGGATGACCAATCCTTTACTTAGTATCCTGATACTAGTGCAAATCATCATGTCACCCTTGATTTGGAGTCTTTTCATAGTACTGATGAATACAAGGGTAAAGATATGGTACTTGTTGGAGATGGTGCAAGGTTACCAATTTCTCATGTTGGCTCAAGTTCCATTGCATCTTCTTCCAGAATTTTATTTTTACATCAAATTTTAATGTTCCTAACATAACCAAACCTTTGCTCTCTTTTTACAACTTTTTTGTGATAATAACTGTTTTTTTGAATTTCACTCTGATTGTTGTTTTGTGAAGGATCAGATTAGCAAGAGAATTCTGTTACGCCGAACAAGTGAACTGAGGCTTTACAAATTAAATGGTACTCTTCATCAACGACAAAATTTGGATGCTCTAGCTTATTTAGTCACGTTGGAAAGTTGGCATGCTCACCTTGGTCATCCAAACTTTTAGACAATTCGCAATTTAGTCTGTCAATTTCAATTACCGTGTTCTTCTTTAAAGTTGCCCTCTACCAAATGTCTTTCTTATTGTTTAAACAAATTACATAGGATTTCTTTACCTTTTACTCATCATCGTAGTGCTAGAGCTTTAGATTTAATTCATTCAGATGTTTGGAGTCCTGCTCCCATTTGTTCTTCCTCTGGTCATAAATACTTTATTATCTTTATTGATGATTGTTCTTTATTTACAAGATTCTTTTAATCGAAAAACAAAAGTGATGTTTTTCAAATATTTTTCCAGTTTAAAACTCTAGTTGAAAATCAATTGAATTCCACCATTAAGCAATTCCAATTCAACTGGGGTGGTGAATTTCAATCATTACACAAATATTTTCAAACTGTAGGGATTTATCATAAAATTATGTGTCCTCATACTCATGAACAAAATGGCACTGTTGAAAGAAAAATCAGGACTATTATTGACATTGGCCTTGCTCTACTTGGTCGTTGTGGTGCACCTTTCAAATTTTGGCATTTTGCCTTTGAAACAACCATTATTCTTATAAATTATTTGCCTACCAAATCTTTGACAAATCAAATTCCATTCCAAATTCTCTACAATCAAATTCTTGATTATCAATTTCTTCAATTTTTGGGTGTGTTGTTTATCCTCTTCTTCGACCATTTAATAAACATAAGTTTTCATTTCGGACCAAGCAGTGTGTTTTTCTAGGTTATTCTCCTCATTATCTTGGTTACCGTTGCTTAGGTAAAGAAATTAAGTTTTCATTTTGGACCAAGCAGTGTGTTTTTCTAGGTTATTCTCCTCATTATCTTGGTTACCGTTGCTTAGATAAAGAAATTGGAAAAATTATTTATGCGCGCCATGTTGAGTTTGATGAGTCCTTCTTTCCCTTCCATAAACTTTTAGATTCTTAAGAGACCAAATATGCCCAATGTGATCTTGCCAACTCTACTCCATAGCTACAACTTTTTTTATCATGATTCCTCACGTGTTCCACCAATTATCTTCAAGGTATGATATCTGATTTCCCTTTATCTATTCCTTCAAATTCTTAGCAGGATATGTCACCAACAACATTAAACATGTTGTCTAACCATAACCAGATTCTGCATAATCCAAACCAATCTCCATCCACTTCTACTCCTACACATGATTTTGTATCCCACCCAAATCTTGTCCAACCATATTAGTTTTCATGTGACCAACATCATGCACCATTAAATCAGATTTCCTATGATCCTATTCCCAACTCTCCACAATCCTCTAATCTCGGTCCATCTTATCCTTCGTCAAATGATTTGGTCATCACTAACAATCTTGTCCAGCCACTTTCTGAAATAGCTACTATTCAACTTCCTTTGGATTTAAATTCTAATTTGAATGTACATTCAAAACTAGATTCATCTATTCATCCCAACACCTGTCAATTCATCACAACCCACACAACCTAAACGTACCCATTCCATGCTTCTTCGACCTAACCCCAAACCAAAGAAAAGACTTTATTTGACCATTGTTTCCTCTTTTTCCAATATACCTTGTGAACCTAATTCTTTCTCTTAAGCCTAAAAAGACCGTGAATGGAAAGAAGCCATGGAACATGAGTTTAAAGCTCTTCAATGAAACCAAAATTGGGATCTTGTGCCTTGCTCACCAAATACCAGCATTGTCGGTAATAGATGGATTTTTAAAGTAAAAAAAAAGGTGGATGGGACTATGGAACTGTTGAAAGCAAGCCTGGTTGCAAGATGTTATACTAAGGAATATGGGTTAGATTTCACTGACACTTTCAGTCCTGTAGTGAAACCTATGACAATTAGATCTGTTCTTAGTATAGCAGTATTAAGGGGCTGGTCTTTTAGACAATTAGATGTTAGTAATGCTTTCCTTAACGGTGAATTGAATGAAAATATATACATGGTGCAACAGCAAGGCTTTATTGATCCTTCACATCCTCATCACGTCTGCAAATTACGAAAATCGTTATATAGGCTCAAACAGGCACCACGTGCTTGGTATCAGTGATTGAGCAACTTTTTAACCACTATTGGTTTTGTTGGTTCTCGTGCATATTCTTCATTGTTCATTTTTAATGCAGGTGGCAACTTGTGTTTTCTCCTAGTCTACGTTAATGATTTGGTCATCACAGGCAATAATGCTAACCTTGTTTCTTCTATTATTTCTATTATTTCTCAATTGTCACAGGAGTTTTCCTTACGTGGCCTGGGCAATCTTCATCATTTTCTGGGCATAAAAGTGCTACCTCATTCACATGGTCTGCTATTATCTCAAAAAAATTATATTTCTTCTATTTTGGAAAACATGGGGATGATCAATTGTAAACCAAGTTCTATACCAATGGTTACTAGTTCTGTTTTGTCTAAATTATAAGGTACTCCTCTTTCGTAGGATGACGCCACTATGTATCATAAAATTTGTGGTAGCTTATAATACATTACTCTCACCGGTCTAGACATTTCTTTTGCTGTAAATAAGTTATGTCAATTTCTTTATTAACCCACTTCAACTTATTTTCAAGCTCTCAAACGTTTACTCAAATACTTACAGGGTACAGTAACAATGTCAACATTGATTTCTTGTGGAGCTATAGATAAATTAACTGTTTTCAGTGATGCGGATTATACGAGTTGTCCTGATGATCGTCGATCGACTGAAGGATTTTTAATTTTTCTTGGAAATAATTTGATAGCTTGGAAGTCTTCCAAGCAACGCACGGTGGCTTGGTCCTGTACCGAATCTGAATTCAAGGCAGTTGCAAATGTTTATGTTGAGGTTAAGTGGCTTACGAAGCTTATTCATATGACTCTTACTGCTCCTCCTCATATTTGGTGTGACAATGTTAATGTGGTTTTCTTATCCTCCAATCCTGTGTTTCATGCTCACACTAGACATGTGGAAATTGACTTTCACTTTGTCCATGATCTCATTGCTAGAAAAGAAGTTAGTGTTGAAATTTTGTCTTCATCTGATCAACTTGTTGATATCTTAACTAAGCCTCTCTCCAAGCAACTATTTTATCATTTTGCTTCCAAGCTTTAGCTTTCTTCTTCTCATCATTCAGCTTGTGTGGGGCATATTAGATAATATTTGTTAGTTAAGATAATTGATTTGATTAAGATTAGATGTTATTATTTGTATCTTTATCACTTGTATATATTTATGACTTGTAACTTGTATTATCATCATCATTATTACTCAATACTTAAACAACCAAAGGCTTTTCTCTTTTATCTAAGTTAAAGAGATGATATAAGAATCTCTTGGACTTTGTCGACGATGGCATAGCAAGGAGGCGTGTGAGAGCTACATGATTAAGACTTTTCTTTTGTGTACGTTGTGTCATGAGATGGTGTGACTAGTTTGGATAGAGGATGGTTGGGCAGGATTAAGAGCTATGTGTCTTATGTTGTAGCTGGTGTTTTCCAATTGCAAGAAGGATGCGTTTCTAGCAACCACAGTGACAATAGGTTGTGGAAACGTGAGGCGAGTAGCTACGTGGTGGTGACAGATGGCTGCTGTCGTGGCAGCTTGGGAGAGTTACTGCCACGTGGATAGCGATGTAAGCAGTCGACTTTGGGAGGAAGAAGCTGACGAAAATAGCGGCGATTTAGGGTGACGGTGACAGCTTCTTTGACAGTGGCTAGGGTTGGCGGTCATAACGTCTTTATACAGTGGCTAGGGTTTTATCTTTAAGAAACTAAGGTTTCTAAGAAAGATGATAGGGATGTTTGAAGATAGAGTTAAGTTTATTCTAGTATTAGAATAAGAACTATTTGGATACATTAATAACTTTGAGGTGTTTGGACACTAAGATAAGATCTGTCTTGGTTACAAGTTAATGCACCAAATGACATGTCAATGCTTTCCCATCCAAGATTATCTTCCAATTTTAAGTCATTGAAATCTACCAAATTCAACTCTTCAGAAACCTAATCCGCTAAAACATCGATGTTTTCAATGGAAATTGGATCAGGTGAACTACTTGTACTATTAAGACTCCTAGTAAATAATAAAATTTAATTATTAGAAATTATAAAAAATTATATCGAAAATAATAATGATAATAACATATCTTTCCCGATAATTTTCAATAATTTCCATTTTCAGCAATTTCCAATAATCACAAGACATTCATATAATAATTTCTATTTCCAATAATTCCCAACAATTCTAAAACATTCATAAAATAATTTCCAATTCCAATAATTCCCAACAATTCTCATTTTCAGCAATCACAAAACATTCATATAATAATTTCCAATTCGAACAATTCCCAACAATTGTCATTTCCAACAATTACAGACATTCATATAACAATTTTCATTTCTAACAATTCCCAACAATTTTTATCTCCAACAATACAAAACATTCATTAAACAATTTCCAATTCCAACAATTCCCAACAATTCTCATTTCCAACAATCACAAAACATTCATAAAACAATTTCCAATTCTATCAATTCCCAACAATTCTCATTTCTAACAATCACAAAACATTCATAAAACAATTTCCAATTCTAATAATTCCGAACAATTCTCATTTCCAACAATCACAAAACATTCATAAAACAATTTCCAATTCCAACAATTCCCATATCCAACCATCACAAAACATTCATAAAATAAATTCCAATTCCTAACAATTCTTATTTCCAACAATCACAAAACATTCATAAAATAATTTCCAATTCCAACAATTTCCATATCCAACAATCACAAAACATTCATAAAACAAATTCCAATTCCAACAATTCTCATTTCCAACAATCACAAAACATTTATAGAACAATTTCTATTTCCAACAATTCCCAACAATTCCTATTTTCAATAATCATAAAACATTCATAAAACAAATTCCAATTCTCAACAATTCCCATTTCCAACAATCAGAAAACATTCATATAACAATTTCCATTTCCAACAATTCCCAATAATTCCCATTTTCAATAATCATAAAACATTCATAAAACAAATTCCAATTCCCAATAATTCCCACATCCAATAATCACAAAACATTCATAAAACAAATTCCAATTCCAACAATTCCCAACAATTCTCATTTCCAACAATCACAAAATATTCATATAACAATTTCCATTTCTAACAATTCCTAACAATTCTCATTTCTAACAATCATAAAACATTCATAAAACAAATTTCAATTTTCAACAATTCCCATTTCCAACAATAACAAAGCACTCATAAAACAAATTCCAATTCCAAAAATCATAACAAGTCTCATTTCCAACAATCACAAAAAATTCATAAAACAATTTTTAATTCCAACAATTCCCATTTCCAACAATCATAAAATATTTATAAAACAAATTTGAGTTCCAACAATACTCATTCCCAATAATTCCCATTTCTAACAATCATAAAACAAATTCCAATTCCAACAATTCGCATTTCCAACAATCACAAAACATTCATAAAACAAATTTTAATTCCAACAATTCCCATTTTCAATAATCACAAAACATTTATAAAACAATTTCCAATTCCAACAATTCCCAACAATTCTCATTTCTAACAATCACAAAACATTCATATAATGATTTCCATTTCCAACAATTCTCATTTCCAACAATCACAAAAAGTGGGATATAATTTAATTCTTAGAAAATTATAAGAAATTAATAATGATAATAACATACCTTTCTCAAAGCTTTAAATTATATCGAACAAAAACCAAGTCATTCAACCTCTTATGTTCTAATCTATTCCTTTTTTGGAGTGGAAAATTCAAATGTGCTCCAGTTTCTTTCACAGCCTGTTGCACTCACACATTGACTTAAAATTTGAATTGCAAACCTTTTCAATTCTGGAACAACAGTTCCGAATTGATCCCACCAAGAAACTGTAAGTTATAAGATAATAAAAGTAGCGTTATAAACAAAATAAAGTGATAACTAATTTTTCAACAAATAAGAAAAAGGAAATAACTAATACCTGGAGAAAGTTTTCCTCTTTGTCGAATAGCAATCGGCATTCCAAAATCCCCATAAGACATCTTATAAAGCTCCATTTGTGAGCTTAATAGATCTTGCATCGGGTCAATGTTAACAATTATTGTAATTATTAAAAGCATTCCTCGATTAACTTCAGCTTGCTTACTAAGATGCAGTCTAAAATAAATATTAGGATTCAAAAATGTCTTAGCTGCAAATAACAGAGAAGAAAGTTATCTTTCCCTTATCTCATTAATGATTGAAAGATATGGCATGTACAAAGAAGGTCTATGTTTCAGATTAGCCTTGATTGCTTCCGTCGCTCTATCCAAGGCATCAATAATATAACCCATTGTTGGCTTTTTTTCACTATCAGTCAACCGAAGCACCCTCACTAAAGGCTCACAAACTCGGATAACAAATTGACACTGAGACCAAAATTCTCTATCTTCTAGTATAATATTACAAACCTCCACTCCAGCATTAGACCTAGCATGCTGAGATGCAATCCATTTATCACTTGTAAATATTTGTCTTAACTCTTTCTTCAGTGAAAGAAAAGACTGAAGTAATAAGAAATTTGTTGCAAATCTTGTCACAGCAGGGCGACACAAATTCCTGCTATTGGTAAATTCTTTTCTTATCAAATTCAACACCCATGCACGATTATAAATGACCTTTGTGACCTTTTTAGCTTTCTGCATAGTCTCATCAATAACAGGAAAATACTTAGGATCCCCTATATTCTCCAGCATTAGGTCAATGCAATGTGCAACATAAGGAGTCCAAAAAAATGAATTATATGTATTTTACAGTCTTTTTCCTGTCGCTTTATAAACGAAATCATTGTCAGTAATAAACTGAATAATGTTTTTTGGACCTACTTCATTCACAACTTCATCAAATATCTCAAACAAAGTCTCAGCATTTCTAATTAGGCTAGATGCATCAATATATTTCAAAAACATAGAGTCATTTGTAGAATAAACTAAAAAATTAATAATAGGCTCTTGTCTCCTATTCATCTAACCATCACATATGATTGAACATCCATAAGTACCCCAATTCACTCTTCTTTCAGCCAAATAACTTCTAATTTCAGAAACAGAACAACTCAAAAGTTTACCTCTTAAGTCATCCATCGAAGGACTTTTGTATCTCGGATCATAAGAGGCTATTGCATCCATCATAGGTTGATAATAATAAGACTGAGAAGTATTAAATAATGAGCTTGTATTATACCACCATCTAGCTATTGCCATATCAACATTGTGAGCTACATCTCTTGATTGCATTGCACTACAAATTGAAGGTTAGGACCTAGGAATTGTTCGTGGTGCAAAGAAACTAGTTTGCCTTCTTCTCTTCGTCACATCAGGTTCAGATACTTCTTCTTGAACCTAAGATGGAGCATTACTAGCACCACTACCACTACTACCACGACCACCTTCAACATTTCCATAATCATTATGAAAACTAGAAAATGAACTTCTATTACCAATTTAAAAATTCAACCTTTCCCTTCTATCTCTCTCATGTTTATATTCATCAAGTAATGTTTTCATTTGTCACTTCATATCATGACTTACTTTTTTATAGGGTTCTACATCTTTTTTAACCCCAGCTAGATGCTTCTTCAATCAAGTGATTCCTCCGCCTTTTAAATGCTTGTTACAAAACAAGCAAATTGTATGATTTTCTGGCCTGCGACTAATGCAGCATGAGCCCAAGCTGGATCATTATATCTTCCTGAAGTAGTTTGATCAATAGTAGTTGAGCTTCTTTCCATTTATCTATAACAAAAATATAAAGATGTTAGTTTTATCAACAAAATTAGCAAGGATATATAAAGAACCTCCTAAACCATTAGAACATTTTTTTTTACTAATTATCCTCTTAGGCTCTTATAATAATTAAGATGAATTAAAAAGATTAGCGATAATAAAATATTTCATTATAAATTTGGATAAAATTATTAGAATAAAATTGAAATTTAAAAACTAGTATATACCTTAAGCATTGCAATTAATAATGACTTCTTAAACAAACAAAAAATAATTTAATCTAAAATTTAATAAATCAAACTTTAGATATATCTAAAGTAGTCAATTCTAATTGTTGTCTTTCTTCTATATGAATATGATGTCATTTGAGCTCTTTCAATTTAGGTTCTTTTTTGTGTATGTTTAAACAAATTATCTTTTCTTCAAGTAATGGTAATGTAATTGCACTTAGTTACAGCATAGCATGAATAAATCTTCTTATGAATATGATGTCATTTAGCAAAGCATGAATGAACCTTCTTAATTTTCTGTTTTTATTTTTATTTATGTTTTTTTTTAAATTTAGTGAACAAAATTTGTTTGTTTCAAAATTTTAATGTGAACCAATTAAGCAAACCAACCAACAAACCATTACAATTAACCATAATACATTGCAATATATGACTTTGAATTTTCATGAACCAAACAATTAATAAATGAACCAAATACCAAATACCAAATTTCATTTCCAAATAGTCAAATACCAATACCAAACTCATTTTCATTACCAAATACCAACCCATTTTCATTATCAAATACCAATACCAAAACCATTTTCATTACCAAATACAAACCCAATTTTATTACCAAATACCAACCCATTTTTATTACCAAACCCATTTTCATTACCAAACCCATTTTCATTACCAAATACCAACCCATTTTCATTACCAAATACCAACCAACCATATCAATACCAAACACAAATTTCATGTTTTCAATTTTTCATTACAAAACGTAAAACAATAATCCAAGTTCCAACCAAACCAATATCCAACTACAAATTTCACATTTTTGTTACCATTTGCCAACTTCCTCCAACATAAACAATTTACCACAAATCGGTCTTAATTATCAAACACAAACAATTAACCAACTTCAAATCGTCTTAACTACAAACAACTTCAAATCCTTCACAATCTCATAAATTTAATTCCTCGGTCACAACACAAACACAAAGTCACAAATAATTATCAAAAATATTCTAACAAAAATTGAAAAAAACCCACCCAATAATTATCAGAAATATTCACAATAGGTGTCGGGTCTCAAGTGACTTGGGTCCAGATCTGGGTGATTTGTTGGATGTGGTGGTGGTCACTGGTGTTGGTGGTTGTCGGAGATGGTGGTTGGTGGCGACAGGTGGAGGCGTGGAGCGGGCGAGGTGGCAACAGCCGAAAGTGACGACGTCGCGTGGTGGAGGAGCAGCCAAGCACCATCGGAGAGCACCACGAACTGTCAGGAGTGGATGAGAGGACGAAGACAACAGCGAAAGGAGAGGATGAATCGATGCCGGAGGAGCGACAAAGTGAGAGAGAGTGAGAGAGAAAATGAAGAAAAATGAAAGGCTGAGAGCGAGAGAGAAGCAGATCTGGTTCAGGGGGTAGTATTAGGATTTTTTTTTCAATTTAGTCCTCAACTTTTGAGGATTTACGGTACCGGCCCAGTATCGTCCAGTATCGTGAGTACCGACTGGTGCCGAGCGATAAGGCCCGGTATCGACTGGTACTTAGGGTCAGTACCATTATAATAGGTACCGTTCTGTTTTTCGGCCGATACGATACCGTCCGGCTGGTACCGGTCAGTACGGAACGGTACCCACAAGCCTGAAATATTGTATTTTAAACTTGAATAAATTAAATTTTTTACCAAACAAAATTTTAAATTGTTTTAAAATTCAAAAATCAATTTCATAATTATTTCAATTATTTTTCTTAATGTGATTAAGATTAGTAATTAAATTTATTCCTATTTAAATTTTAGAAAAGTGGTTTCCAAAGTTAAAATTAATTATTTTTAATTAGATTAAAAGTAATTAATTAGACTCCTATAATTAAGAAATAATTTTCTCAAGTAATTAAGAAAGATCTTTCTTAATTAAAGTTTATCTATTTCAGAGATTAAAAATAATTAATTAGACTCTTATAATAAAGAAAAATGTTTTCTTAAATAATTAAGAAAGATGTTTTTAATTAAAGTTTATTTATTTTAATTTGATTTAGATAAATTAAATTTATAGCTTTATTTGTTTAGAGAATTATTATTCAATTTATTTAGAATTTTTTCCTTATTTGTGAATATTAAGTTTCTTGATTTATTAGAAAAGGTATTTTTGGTTAAAATTTGAAAAGTGTTTTCATTTATTAATTAAGAAAAGCGAGTTTTCTTTAAAATTTTGAAAATAGTTTTCTAATTTATTAAGAAAATATTTTCAATTAATTAAGAAATTAATCTCTAAATAAATAATATAAATGACTTTCTTAATTAAATTTAAAAGTGTTTTATTTAATTTTAAAAGTAGTTTCCTTTTAATATTATAAAATAGTTTTCTAATTAAGGAAAAGTTATTTCTAGTGAGATTATAAATAGATTTCTAATTGGATTAAAATGTGTTACTTATACAATTTTGGAAAAATGAGTTTTTCTATATTATAATAAGTAAGAAAAGTCATTTATTGAAAATTATTTTCAATTAAATTTTGTTAAAGGAGTCAAAATAATTGGAAATAATTTCCAATTGGATCTAAAATTTGTTTTCAATTCAAATTAAATTTCTATTTAGAACATGAATTTAATTCATTTATAAATCAATGAGTTTAATTTAATTTAATTTTTTCAAATAGTTGAAAAATATTATTTTAGATTACAAAGATCAATAACTATAATCAAACGAAGATTGATGTTTTATGTATTTAGTTTGGTTATGAAGTACATAAGGTGCATACTTTATTTATATGTTTGAAATAAATGTTGGATGCTTGTTAAATTGCATATTTTATGTATGTGATATTATTACATGTAATTTTATGTTTGATGAGATGAACAAAATTAAATCCCTTGTTAAAAAATTAAATATACGTTGTGAATGTGATTGTCGTCTTTCCTTGTTCTAAGAATAAACCAAAGTTGTGTTTATTGTTAAACTTATTGAACAAATTCAAGACCACTTTAGTTTTATAATAATGGGTCCTACTTAACTAAATTTGTGAGATTTAGATGAGCAAACTCATGATCACATAAATTTAGAGGTAGGATTAGGACTAACATATAAGCTATGTTTTGGCAAGAGTTGTCATCTAACAGATCTTGGAGTCAAATGAGATGTGATTGATAAACTTGTTATCTACCTAATTTAAGTTTAGTTGGCAAACTCAAGATCAAATAAATATAAATGGGATCCTAGCCTACTAGAAAGATTAGAGTAATCTTTTCGAATAGTAGTGAGGGCTATTATTCAAATAAAATAGTAGGAGTAACTAAATACATGATTAAAGTCTTAATCTCATTTATTAGTCATGACATGTAATTAATTACTTAATTTTCTTACATTTATATTCTTTTTTAGTGAAATTTACCTTTTTTAGTATTTTTTGAACTAATAATTAATGAACAAAATTTCTTAGACATAGGATTATGGTTGAGAAGAGTTCTCAAAGTTAGAAAGAAAATTGTATGCCTATTATGTAATTTTGCTATAACTCCTATTAAGGATTTGGTGATAAAAGTTTTAGAGATATGTTAAAATCATATAGATGATAACATGTATTAACATTTTGAGCTGAATAATGTCTCATAAACTTTGATGACAATATGTAAGATGTATGTAAACACCATGATAGCAAAATGTAACAGGTTACATAGAGTGGAGCTGAAAGGAATAGTGCATTGATAAAATTGTTTCATTTAATTTACTCTACTAAAAACATAAACATGGACATAAATTAAAGGCTTTGATATAATATGATAATAATTGTCATAAGAAGAAAATGATTGCATGAATTTTCTTGCCTATACGTGATATGATAGAGATCATATGTATTTCTAGTTCATGCTTATGAGTATTTGATATTGAATTTAGATTTAACATTACTATAATGTTTAAAGCATGATAAGAAATAGATTGTTGAGTAAAAGTAATTAATCCAAGTTTGTGCAAATAGTTTTTATATGTTGGATCAAAGGAGGCTTATGCTTAACATAAGTGACAAGAATACAAAGTTAAATGACAAAGGCAATAGTTTTATGTCACACTGGTTAAATCATTATGGTAAGAATTATATAGTTACATATAAGGATATATGTATCATTTTGATTATGAATCTTATGAAAATTGTGAAACTTATTAAGTTGAAGAATAATCAAATCAAGTTTTAATGAAAGGATGATGATGATATTGAATTGTTAAATTTATGCATGATTGGATGGAACAACAATTCATGAAAGGAGGATACTTATATTTCATTAGATTACTAATGACTTTACATGAGATGGTCATATGTATTTAATGAAATATTGATTTAAAATTTTGAAAATTTCAAATTGTTTAAATCTAAGAATGCTCAAGCACTCTAATAAGAGCGATTTGGCTAGTTTTAATTTTTTTCTATAAGAAATGAAAATTTCGCTTAAATACCTTCATAATAAAATTCCATAAGAGTGTGGATTAATACAATATGAGATATTGTATGATGCAATATTATTTTTTTATAGCTATGCCTAGTATAATGACTTACCTTCAGTAGTTCCAATTAAATCAATTAATAGGATTTCATACTAGATATGGAATGCTATTTCATAGTAGATATGAAATGCTAAGTTTTTGAAATAGTCAAAATTAGTGATTTAAGGGTATGATGCTTGATTGAATTACAAATTAGTTATTAAGTTTAAAATTAAATTGGATAATAAAAATTTATGAAATATCCACAAGATTGGATATATTCTTACAGACTTATTAAACAATTTGCTTGTTTCAATGTATACTTATAGGTGAATGGTTCTCAAGATAAGTAGTGAGAGCAAAATAAAATTTGAAAAGTTCAAATCCCATGACAGTAAATCCAATTGGAACTAGTGCCTTTGTTGATAAATTTGATGTATAGTTGAAAGGATACGAGACATTAAAAAAATTCGCTTTCATGATGAATTTAAATAATTTGTTTTGGAGATGATTGTAAATTTATCATTTCTACAAGAAGTTTAGTGAGAGTATAATTGTCCTCTTCATTGAATGTATGTAGAGACATATTGCTCATAGAAGACAACAATTTTAATTTTCAATTATTAAAAAATATAATTGTCTATGAACAACTCTTGTTAGATATAAAAAAGATATTAACTGAATTATGAGAATTAGATCTATAAAGGTAGATGGAAGTTGTTTACCTATTATAAGTCCAAGAACGTAAAATAATGTAATAAATGTGTTTAGTATTTGAGATATCTGACATTTGTTAAGTATTAAAGATATTTATTATTATATGTATGAGTTAAAATTTGAAATCAAAATAATAATGATGTTAACTTTAGAAGTAAATCCTAATTATCATCACATGCATCCATGTATTACTTAGAACTTATAGTAGTATAAGGTTACTGATAATATGATTCGGCACTCACAATTTATTTTTCCAATTGAACGGAGTAGCTTGCGTCTGCTGACTCCATTTTTGAGAGAGATGTTAGTTTATTAAGAGACTTGCTTATTGAGTTTTTAAAATTTGGGAAAACAACCATATTTTTCGTTTTCTTTTGTGTTTGGTATTTTAATCGAGTATTTAATTAACCTTTTAATATAAAAAAGAGATTTGTTATTAACTCCATTAACGACAATGCAAACATAGTATACCACATCAACGCAATCACGTAAGAGACACGACACTATGACACAATAATAAAAATGATGGATATGACAATTTGAGCCCATAACACTTCATGTATGTGCTATATTATTCTGATGTTTGTATGTCATTTACGTGGGTATCAGGTTAATGCTTTAAATTAATATTTTAATAGTATATACCATAAGTACTAAAATTTACTTGTTTTACTTAATAAATCATCCTATTCTAATTTGAAGGACTTTGATTTGAAAATTATTAATAATAAAATGACTTAACTAAAAATATCAAATGTCGGAATAGTTATATATTCTCATTATCTTATGTGACTCTGAAAATAAGAGACATGCTTAAAATATTAACAATTAATAGGATAATATATTACTATGAAAAACAAAGATATTGCATTTTAGCAATGTTTATTTATATTATCAATGATTTAATTAAGCTTCAATATTGGAAAATAAAAAATGCTAACTGTTTTGCAAACTTTCTGCAAACTTCTTGGACACGAACAAAATAAAACTAAACAAAAACGAAATAATAAAAACACCAAAAATTTGTTAATGCAGTTCGGCACTCCTTGCCTACGTCTGCGGAGCTCTCACCCAGATTAAATCTTTCTCTTAAAAAAATAGAATTACTCAAGGCTCAACAGAGCCTACACTACTCACCCTTAAAACTATCTCTCGATCTCACTACCCATGATAGACTTTCACACCCGATAACATGACCAACTCGTGTTATCCTCGTCAGAGAATTTTTCTACCTACTTTCACTCAAGGTAATAACAAATAAAAAATAGCTCAAGTATTTAATCAACTGAAAATTAAATAACAAAATACTTGAGACAAACGAAAGACTTCCCTATGAATTTATCTCCTCAAAATTGCCCAGCTAAAATTCTCCACCATAGCTCACTCTTTCTTTACAGGAAAAAAATAACTCATGATGTTTCTTCAATTAAAAGCCAAAAACCACTTCACCAAAGATGAACTTCACTGTATCATAAACTCCAAACGTGTGCAACGCTTTGCTCACAAAAATAACTTCACCATGGTTCATACAAAGGACATGTTAATCACTGTATAGATGAAAACACTAAGCCTCTACCAAGCTGTCTCACGTATGTGCATCCGATGCTTTGTAAGACTGATTGTAGATGCGTTATACAGCTCTCAACAACATGTGCACAGCCAGCAGTAATAAATCATAGACATGCAACACACCCAACTTCAGTAACTACCAAGACCTACACAGCACTCTACTCACTTTCTCATTGAATAATCAATTCACCATAGCTGCTACTTCAATCTCACGTAACTCAACAATCTTGCATGACATACACACCTCTGAACTCACTAGTAACCACACACACGATAGAGATTTGCTTCAACTAAGAAAGAAAGAGACAAGCCAACAATTATTTTCTTCAGCAACACAACGATGCACACCCTAATTGCCAACACCCCTATACTTTTGGATGCCGCAGACTTCTATATCAAAAAGGACTTCTATGGTGGAGTAAGGATAAGCAAAAATATCACATAATAAGAGTCCCACTTCAATTCAAATATAAGAGTTCCACTTCAACACCATCACTTCAACAGCTTCAGTAATTTTTACCTCAACAGTAACATTAATTTTGTATGTCCAGTTAAAATGTCAAAACAAAATAAAAGATATATATATATATATATATATATATCTATATATATCTATATATAGATATATATATCTATCTATATAGATATATATATATATATATATCTATC
>JANQBM010000004.1:11409083-11421727 GCA_025594535.1 Erythroxylum domingense | reverse complement strand
CGTGCCTTCTTTGTTTTGCAGGAATCCTCAAGCCAGAATTCTCGTGTTCAACAGTTGACTCCATGGATCCAAACGGCTACGTGCAGCCTCGTCAGAATCCGGCTGAACCAACCGCCATTGTCATCATCATCGTTATCCCATACATGAGAAGCCCTTTAAGCACTACCTTTGTCTCTACATTCATTTAACAATTATATCATTCAACACTAGATTTGCAATACCTTGCTCTATCACGTCCATAACCTCTTGTATATTGATAGTGGTCATATTCTAATTTTTCTTTATCACTATCTCAGTTACCTCCAATCCTATAATTGTTGTTACAATCGTCACGACTTCTATTATTCAAAAAATGGTCTCCTCTTTTGTGTCCTCTCTTATAAGAGTTACCACCTTCTTTGCTTATGTCTCCACTTTGATCACCTTTGGTGGAGACTTGGGCTTGCAAAGCTTGCTTTATCAGCTTCTTAGCTTTTTTCTCATTCATACGCTGCTCATGAGCTTGCAAAGTGCCATAAACCTTATCAACATTCATGAGAATAGATCATGATCTTCTTTAATTGCCACCATAATATATTCAAATTCAAGGATCAATACATAATTTTCTCCACTGTAGCCTTTTTTTTTTGGTATTCCTCCTGTATGTTTTCATTTGATTTGTCAAAACAAGAAGATGACTTACATAATTGGTCACTATCTTAGAGGATTCCGTTTGCAAAATTTTATATTGGCTTCAAGGTTTAAAGTCTTACCTTCTTGACTCTCTCCAAAAAAATTTATATATCGTCATGGTATCCCATGCTTGCTTAGATGTGGATGCACTTGCAATCTTATCAAAAATTAGTTATTCACTCCTTAACGAATAAAATACATGACCTTTTTATCCTTTTTCTTATTCTCACAGTGACAGCTTTTTGTGTATCACTTACATTATTACTATCGTCAAGATCAAGGATACCATTCTCCAGCATATCTAGCAACTCGTGGTAGTTAAAAAACACCCTCATATAAATAGTCTAATTGTAATTTTTTTCATCTAAGATAGAAATTGAAACTTGGATCGATCTATTCATTATTATGACTCCAATATCACTAATAATGATAAATAAGAAGTACAAAATATAACAAAAATTTAGAGAAGAAACAAAAAAAAAATGTGGAGAGGAACAATGAAATAGGAACAAATGATTCTTTATTATGAAATATTAGAATAGTATTGCAATACACTTATAGTAAATTAAAAAACCCATTTATAAAATTGAAACATAAAAGACACTATACTATTTTCCTACTATAATAGAAGAATACTAACAACCTTAAAATATGTAAATATTATTAATCCCTAATAATTATTGAGATAAATATTATTCTAACTATTTCAATATAAACAAAATATTGAAGAATAGTTAGGATTAACATTCACAAGTCAGAGATAAATATAAACAAAATAAATAATATTTTGTTTATATTAAAAAGTGAGAGATAAATATTAACAATATAAACAATATATTGAAGAATAGTTAGGATTAACATTAACAAGTGCGAGATAAATGTTAGACTTTATATTAAAAAGGAGATAGAAAGGTATAAAAATTTAGTAGAGATTACTAATTAATTTTTAACCATTTTTAAGTTTATCTTTTCTAAAGACAAATTAGAAATGTTATTACATCAATATAAAATTAAGAGGTTTATGGTCTACACAGAATAGCAGGTTAAATTTGTAAGACACTCTTGAAGATTGACAAACTCTCATTTTAGTTTTTTATTTTTAAAACCTATCAAATGTCATTCCTTTATCTTAGTTAAGATATCATCCGACTCCTCTTTGGTCAAGTGTTGTTAAAAACCTTATTTATACACATAAAAATGACATCGTTTTGAAGTTTGTAGTTTTACGTATTATCAATATATCTTTTAACTCTAAAAAATTATCAATAACTTTTTATAGTTTTTTAAAACGACGTTGTCAAGTTTTGAGTCAAATGGTTGAATCCTTTCTCTTTATATTCATTCTCTTAAATAGAATTTCTGTACAACCTATTTTGTGCATTAATTTCTAATATACAACCAATTAGCCTTTCATACACCTAGTGAATTAATTACTAATATTCTATCCTAAGCATGTACATGTGCACAAATTAAGTCTATGCAAATAGCTAATTTTATAATTGATAAGCAAACATTGGGATATGGGTTCTGCCATAACCTTTATCATTGATATCCCCCCTCAAATTGATGCTAGGTGATCAACATAGATCAATTTGTCAACAAGGAAGTTATGTCGATGTTTGAAAAGATCCTTAGTAAACACATTAGAAATTTAGAGATTAGTGGTAATATGTGGAAGAGAATTGACATGAGCACCATATGTTACCCAAATAATTTCAAAACATGCAGAAGACATAAATCTATATTCAGACTTAGTGGAGGACTTAGACACCCGAGCTTGCTTCTTGTTTTTTAAAGAAATAAGAGAGGTTCTAAGAAACATGCACCAATCAGTAATAAAACGTCTAGTATCAAAACAACAAGCCCAATCAACATCACTATATGCAGCTGGGTGAATATGAGTGTTTATAGGGAAAAAATAGACTTCCGGCTAAGGTGCTTTTCAAATAGCGAATAATGTGTCTAACAGTTGCCAAGTGGAGATGTCGAGGTGCTTGCATAAATTGACTAACTTATTGAATGACAAAGGAAATATCAAGCCTAGTAATCATCAGATAATTTAGACTTCCCACAAGTTGCCTATATAAAGAAGGGTTAGAGAGAAACTCACCCTCATCATTATGATATTTAACAATCATCTCTAAGGAAGCATCCACTGAACGACCATCTTATAGACCAACCAAAGCAATCAAGTCATTAAGATAATTATGCTGGTGTAAGAAAATACCAGCTAAAGTAGAGTGCACTTGAAAACCCAAACAATATTGTAAAGGAGCTAAATCTTTCATATGAAAAGACTTTTGAAGGTGCATTTTAAGCTTAGAAATCAATTCAAAATCAGTCCCAATAACAACAATATCATTAATATAAACAAGAAGCAGGACAATGCCTTTAGGGGGCTTGCAAAGAAACAAAGAGGAATCATATTGACTTTGGACAAATAAGAAATTGATAAACGTAGAGTGTAAGTTATTAAACCAAGCACATGGAGCCTGTTTTAAGTCATAGAGAGATCGCTTTAGCTTACAAACATCAAGCGAATGTGTAGAAAATAAACCTGATGGTGGAGTCGTATAAATTTTTCCTTTAAGATCCCCGTATACAAAAGCGTTCTTAACATTCATTTGTTGCATTAGAAGCAACAATAGCTAGAACAAGTTATATTGTTGTTAACTTTGCCATAGGGCAAATGTCTTTTAATAATTTACTCTATTAGATAATATTTATTAGTTAAGATAATTGATTTGATTAAGATTAGATTTTATTCATTGTATCTTTATCACTTGTATATATATGTGACTTGTAACTTGTATTATAATTATCACCGTTACTTAATACTTAAACAACTAAAGGCTCTTCTCTTTTATCTAAGTTGGTATCAGAGCCCTGCAATGGCTAATCCAATTTATGTTTCTTCTTCGTCAATTTCAACTTCTCCTTCCACCTATTCAGCCTCTCTTCCTATTCTTTCCTTTATTGTTTCTTCTGGTTCTCTATATACAAATCCTCTTCATATTAGCCAAACATTCTCAATAAAACTCACCTCTAAAAACTATACCTCTTGGAAGCTTCAATTTTCTCCTCTGTTAAATTTATGCAATCTATATTCTGGTACAGAGCCAACACCCCCTAAAGAATTATTCAACTCCTCTACGAACCAAATGGAACCAAATTCAGCTTATTTAGCTTGGTTTTCTAAAGATCAAATCCTGTTTTCTTGGCTGTTATCTTCCATCACCGAGGAAGTTTATCCACATCTGATTGGAGTTACACCTTCTGCAGAAATTTGGAATGCTTTAGCTGCTGCATATGGAGTTGTGAGCCATGCTCAACGAACTCAATTGTTTATCGAACTTCACAACCTTTCCAAGGATGACAAGTACGTCTTTGAATATTTGTATCAAGCTAAATCTATTGCTAATTCTTTAAGTCTCGCAGGTCAATTTATTTCCCCAGCTGAATTTAATGCTATCGTCTTTCGAAAACTCGGAGCTGAATATAATGGGATTGAAAAATCGTAAGGTATAGGTGTTTTGCAAACTTTCCAATTTTACCGTGATCATCTCTAGCATAAATAAAAACAAAAACAATTAAAAGCGAAATAACAAATAACACCAAAAATTTGGTAACGTAGTTTGGCACACCTTGCCTACATCTACGGAGGCCTCAACCAGATTAATACTTTCACTGAAGTATAATAGATTTACCCAAGGCTTTACTGAGTCGACACTACTCAACCCTTGATACTATCTCTTAACCTCACTTTTCGTGAAAGATTTTCACTCCTAATAACAAGAACGAATCGTGTTAATCTCGTCTTAGGATTTTTCTAAACAACTATTAATTAAAAGACAATTAATAAATCACACAGATGACTAAATAAACAATTCACCACTCAAGTAGACACTTGAGTAAGAGACAAAGAACAATTTTCTTCACAACCAAGAAATCATACGCAACTAAATAACCATATCGATATCATCACTTGATCTGCCCATTCACCATCGATAAGAACACTCCAAAGACGCAAACTAAGAGACACTCACAAATCTTCTTCAATTCAGCCTCTAACAAATGAAAAATAGATATCATGTAGAACCCATTAATTAAACACTCACCCAAAACCTTCACAAAGTAAAAATAACCCTTCCAATGAAAGAGTTGGGTCACGCAGATGTCAACACCTCTTCAACTGTGTTTTTCCAAAAATACAATTAACGCATAACACAATTGACGCCACACCTGTAGATTTACTTTTTTCAACAGATAGATACTTACGCAATTTCTATGCTTAAAGAGCCATATACGTGTACACCAAAACCAATTCACGTGATCCTCATCCCAAAAATCTAGCAATACTATATAGCCATGTTTTCACTGCACAACTCCAATATACCTTCAACTCTTTTTCCCAAATCAAGCAACACTTACACAAAGAAAATTTTCATTTACTGCCCTTTAGCCCATATGGCCATAATCAACCAAAACTCTAGTCAAGATATACATCAATTAGAGATATAACTCTATCACAACTAGAAGATTATCCCCAATAGCTTTTTGAATCCAAGTTAAACAAAGATACATGATTAGCTATCATCATCCAATCAATATCTTATAGGTCCAATTAATAATAAATATGCCAAAACAAAATAAGAAGATATATATCTAACTAGGATTATTGACGAATTACAGCAAAGACCAACATTGGTTCCCTTCAATGAACTACATGGCCAGTTAGTTGCCCATGAATTATTGCTTAAAGCTCAACAAGTCTCTTTACCAACAGTGAATATGGTTCAACGTTCCCATTATTCCCATTTGTGTGGTAGAGGCCATGGGAACAAAGGTAGACGAGGTTTTATGTCTTCATCATCTTCCGAAAGCAATTCTTCATGACTAGCTTGTCAAATTTGTGGTTATAATAATCATATAGCTATTGATTGTAGACATCGTTTTTACAATAATTTTGTGCCATGAACTCAGACACAAGGATAACAGTATAATAGACACATGCCACCTCAAGCAATTTATCTATGACTGCTCTTATCTCTTCTCAGGATGACCAATCCTTTACTTAGTACCTTGATACTGGTGCAAATCATCATGTCACCCCTGATTTGGAGTCTCTTCATATTACTGATGAATACAAAGGTAAAGATATGGTACTTATTGGAGACGGTGCAAGGTTACGAATTTCTCAAGTTGGCTCAAGTTCCATCGCATCTTCTTCCAGACCTTTATTTTTACATCAAATTTTACATGTTCATAACATAACCAAACATTTGCTCTCTGTTTAAAAATTTTGTCGTGATAACAATTGTTTCTTTGAATTTTACTCTGATTGTTGTTTTGTGAAGGATCAGATTACCAAGAGAATTCTGTTGTGTGGAACAAGTGAACTGGGGCTTTATAAATTATGCGGTACTCTTCATTAATAGCAAAATTTGGATGCTCTAGCTTATTTATTCACGTCGGAAAGTTGGCATGCTCACCTTGGTCATCCAAATTTTCAGATAGTTCGCAATTTAGTCCGTCAATTTCAGTTACCATGTTCTTCTTCAAAGTTACCTCTACCAAATGGCCTTCTTGTTGTTTAGGCAAACTACATAGGATTTCTTTACCTCTTACTCATTATGGCTAGACCTTTAGATTTAATTCACTCAAATGTTTAGGGTCTTACTCCCATTTGTTCTTTCTCTGGTCATAAATACTTTGTTATCTTTATTGATGATTGTTCTTTATTTACATAGTTCTTTCCATGGAAAAATAAAAATGATGTTTTTCAAATATTTTGCCAGTTTAAAACTCTAGTTGAAAAACAATTCAATTTCACCATTAAGCAATTCCAATCCAATTGGGGTGGTGAATTTCGATCATTACACAATTATTTTCAAACTGTAGGGATTCATCATAGAATTATGTATCCTCATACTCATGAACAAAATGGCATTGCTGAAAGAAAAATTAGGAATATTGTTGATAATGGTCTTGCTCTACTTGATCATTGTGGTGCACATTTCAAATTTTGGCATATTTCCTTTGAAAATAGACATTTTTCTTATAAATTATCTGCCAACCAAATCTTTGACAAATTAAATTCCATTCTAAATTCTCTACAATCAAATTCCTGATTATCAATTTCTTCGAGTTTTTGGAAGTGTTGTTTATCCTCTACTTCGGCCATTTAATAAACATAAGTTTTCATTTTGAACCAAGTAGTGTGTTTTTTTGGGTTATTCTCCTTATTATCTGGGATACCATTGCTTAGATAAAGAAACTGAAAAAAATTATTTATGTGCATCATGTTGTGTTTGATGAGTCCTTTTTTTCCCTTCCATAAAATTTCAGATTCTTAAGAGACCAAATCTGCCCAACGTGATCTTGCCAACTCCACTCGATGGCTACAATTTTTTCATCATGATTCCTGACGTGTTCCGTCAACTCAGGATTCTCAAGGTATGATATTTGTTTTCCCTTTATCTATTCCTTCAAATTCTCAGTAGGATATGTCACCAACAACATCAAACATGTTGCCTAACTATGACCAGATTCTGCAAAATCCAAACTAATCTCTACCCACTTCTACACACATGATTCTATATCCCACTCAAATCTTGTCCAACCATATCAGTTTTCATATGACCAACATCATGCACCATTAAATCAGATATCTAGTGATCCTATTCCCAACTCTCCACAATCCTCTAATTTCGGTCCATCTTTCCCTCCATCAAATGATTTGATCAACACTCACAATCTTGTCTGGCCACTTTCTGAAACAGCTGCTATTCAACTTCCTTTGGATTTAAATTCTAATTTGAATTTACATTCAAAACTAGATTCATCCATTCATCCCACACTCGCCAATTCCTCACAACCCACACCACTTAAATGTACCCATTCCATGCTTCCTCGACCTAACCCCAAACCAAAGAAAAGACTTTATTTGACCATTGTTTCCTCTTCTTCCAATATACCTTGTGACCCTAATTCTTTCTCTCAAGCCTACAAAGACCCTACTGGAAAGAAGCCATGGAACATGGGTTTCAAGCTCTTCAACGAAACCAATCTTGGGACCTTTTACCTTGCCCACCAAATACCAACATTGTCGGTAATAGATGGATTTTTAAAGTCAAGAGAAAGGCAGATGGGACTGTGGAACGGTTGAAAGAACAACTGGTTGCAAGAGGTTATACTTAAGAATATGGGTTAGATTTCACTGACACTTTCAATCCTATAGTTATGACAATTCGATCTGTTCTCAGTATAGCAGTATCAAAGGGTTGGTCTCTTAGATAATTAGATGTTAGTAATGCTTTCCTGAATGATGAACTGAATGAAACTATATACATGGTGCAACCGTAAGGCTTTATTGATCCTTCACATCCTCATCACGGTTGCAAATTATGAAAATCGTTATATGGGCTCAAACAGGCACCACGTGCTTGGTATCAGCGACTAAGGAGCTTTTTAACCACTATTGATTTTGTTGGTTCTTATGCAGATTCTTCATTGTTCATTTTTATTGTAGGTGGCAACTTGTATTTTCTCCTAGTCTACGTTGATGATTTGGTCATCACCGACAATAATGCTCACCTTGTTTCATTTGTTATTTCTCAATTTTCACAAGAGTTTTCCTTACGTGACCTGGGCAATCTTCATCATTTTCTGGGCATAGAAGTGCTACCTCATTTACATGGTCTGCTATTATCTCATAAAAATTATATTTCTTTTGTTTTGGAAAACATGGGGATGATCAATTGTAAACTAAGTTCTACACTAATGGTTACTGGTTTCATTTTGTCCAAATTATAAGGTACTCCTCTTTCACAGGATGACACTACTATGTATCGTAAAATTTGTGGTAGCTTACAATACATTACTCTCACCCATCTAGACACTTCTTTTGCTATAAATAAGTTATGCCAATTTCTTCATTAACCCACTTCAACTCATTTTCTAGCACTCGAACGTTTACTCAGATACTTATAGGGTACAATAACAATGTCATCATTGATTTCTCGTGGAGCTATAGATAAATTGACTATTTTCAGTGATGTAGATTGGGCGGGTTGTCCTGATGATCATCGATTGATTGGAGGATTTTTAATTTTTCTTGGCAATAATTTGTTAGCATGGAAGTCTGCCAAGCAATGCCCAGTGGCTCAACCCTCTACCGAATCTGAATTCAAGGCGGTTGTGAATGCTTATGTTGAGGTTAAGTGGCTTACGAAGCTTCTTCGTGAATTACATGTGACTCTTACTGCTCCTCCTCATATTTGGTGTGACAATGTTGGTGCGGTTTTCTTATCCTCCAATCCTGTATTTCATGCTCACACTAGACATGTGAAAATTGACCTTCACTTTGTCCATGATCTCATTGCTAGAAAAGAAGTTAGTGTCGGAATTTTGTCTTCATCTGATCAACTTGCTGATATGTTAACTAAGCCTCTCTCCAAGCAACTGTTTTATCATTTTGCTTCCAAGCTTTGACTTTCTTTTTCTCATCCTTCAGCTTGTGCGGGGCATATTAGATAATATTTGTTAGTTAAGATAATTGATTTGATTAAGATTAGAATTTATTCATTGTATCTTTATCACTTGTATATATATATATGACTTGTAACTCGTATTATAATTATCACCATTACTTAATACCTAAACAACCAAAGGCTCTTCTCTTTTATCTAAGTTACTCCATATTCTTGTCGATTGCTGAGTGCCACCAACCTTCTTTTATATCTATCAAGTGACCCATCAGACTATAGATTGATGGAATGTACCCATTTACAACCAATGGGCTTAACTCCACTAAGACATGGAACAATATCCTAAGTATGGTTCTCTTGGAGAGCTTGAAGTTCTTCTTGCATAGCTTTCACTTAACATGCATATTTAATTGCTTGAGAATAAGAAGTAAGAACGATATTATCAACTAAATTAGCAGAGTAGCCATACTTATCAAGAGGCTTAATGGTACTAAAAGATATGCGAAGAACCATTAGAGTAGGCATTAGATCAAGGTTGGGAAGGTTTTGTGGTGATGATAATGGAGGAGGGGGTCATCGTCGTTGATAGACAATATTGGGTTGCAACTACTAAGTTAATGGAGAGATATCATCAAAGTGAGGAAGGAGAATCATGTTAGAAAAGGAAATATGATGTTGAAAATAGTAGTCATGCTCAAAGAAAATTACATTTATAGAAATATGAAAACGATTAACAACAACTTCATAATGCAAAAATCCCTTATGTGCTATAACCCATGAAAGCACATATAATCGATTAGGCTGTAAGCTTGTTACGCTTATGCGGTGGCAAGTGAACAAACCAAACATAACCAAATGTGTGTAGTATGTGATAATCATGATATACACCAAACAGACAATAATAAGGAGAATCAAAACTCAATTATTAAAAAGGTAAACGATTAATTAGATACACTACAATTGACAAAGCTTCAACCCAAAATTTAGACGACATCGAAGATTGTAAAAGCAATATTCAAACCACATATAACAAGTGACAATTTTTTTCTTACAATAACCTTAATATGTTGAGCGGTATAAGGACAAGTTGGTTAAGATACAATTCCTTTATGCTGCAGGAATTCTTAAAATTCATGTGACACATATTCTTCACCATTATCAGATCGTAAAATCTTAATACAGATGGCAAATTATATCTCAATACATGCCACGAAAATTTTGAAAATAGTAAACACCTCAGTTTTGGTAAACAAAAAATATATCCATGTGAAACATTTGTAGTCATCAATGAATGTTATAAAATTTTTATATTGTGCATGTGAAATGATAGGAGAAATTCCCCAAACATCACTATGTTTAATCTCAAAACAGGCATTAGAACAACCACCGGAATTAGGAAAAGGTAAGGTTTTACTCTTCCCTAATTTACAAGTAGAACAATCAGGAGACAATGCACGAGGAGAGCATTCTTCTTTGTTATAAGAAAACCATGCTTCATTAAATTAGACAAAATTACACGGTTAGGATAGCCTAATTGTCTATGCCAGACTTCAGCCTTATTTTCAACAACCATAGAAGATAAATATAAAGTTTTAGAAATAGTAAATTGTAATGGAAACATTCTGCCCACTTTAGACCCCCTCGTGATCACCTTCTCTGATACTTGATCCTGCACAAGACGATCACCACGAGAGAAATGGACATCACAGTTATCCTCCACTAATTGACCAATAGAGATTAAACTAGTAGTCTAAAAGAAGGTCCAATATCTACAATGGCTGTAATTGGAATCTTACTACCATTGGCAATCTCAATATTTTTATTACCAATATACTATTGCAAGCTTTGTAATGAATCTGGCAAACCAATCATAAGATTAGATTCTCTAGAATTAACAAACTAAGTAGAAGAATGGTAGAAAATGCTGTGAGAATCGTTTGTTGAACCATTTTAAGAGTAACAATAACTTAGTTGTTAGTATCCTTGGTTCCAATGGATGTAGAGGTAGGGGCAATACTAGTAAAAATTGGAACAATAGCTTGAAAAGCTTGGGCTCGCCTATTTTCTGGGTGTATAGGATAGTGTTTGATAATGTGTCCACTCTGCTTACAATAACTACAAAATTTCCTACCATAATTACAGGTAATATGTCTATACTCCTTGTAACTATAACATTGCATCAGGCCCTTTTCTCTATTTCTCCCTTGTGCAGTTTAAGCAACATTGACAACCTCTAATGTCGCACTGGATGCACTTATAACAAATTGTGTAGCTGATCGTTGTTCTTTAATTCACCCAAACATAAATTCATAGAAGGAACTAGATTTCTATTCAGCAATCCTCCCTAGGCAACTTCAAATTCTGATCTTAGTTTCATTAGGAATTAATCACGCGTACTCTCTTCATGAATCTTTCGAAGACAGGGTAAGACCTCCTTAGATATCTTAAAGTAGACAACACTAGAATATTTGCTCCACATATTAATAAAGCCAGAATAATGTTGCTCAATAGCAAGATTACCTTGACCAAAGTTGAGTATCTCAAGTTTAAGTTGAATTCTCCTGACAACATTATTTTGATGATATATGAGCTTCAAATAATCCCATATCTCTTTAGCTGTGCCAAACGAGCATAAATTGTTCACCACATAAGCCTCAATAGATGCAAAAATCTGAGAGATAATTTGAGCATCCTTTGTTTTCCATTGACTAAGTTCTTTCCTAGATTCAGGAGCAGGAGAATACCCATCAAAATGACCCCAAAGCTCCTTCCCTTTCAAAAACATTCCGAATTAAAATTCCCATGCCACAATTTTTTCCAGTAAATTTGATAGCCAAAGTCTCTGAACACATTCTGAAAGGATACAAAGGCATAAAGAAAAAATCTCTGTGCACGACTAAAACCACAAAGTGGATTGACTGAAAAAATCTTAACGCGAAAATGTTGATTAGGAAATAATCAACCCAGAAAATTAGAAAAAAATCACAATAATTCGAAAATGTCATTATAGCTCTAATACTATGTCAAGTTTTGAGTCAAATGGATGAATCCTTTCTCTTTATATCCATTCTCATAAATAGAATTTCTATACAACATATTTTGTGCATTAATTTCTAATATACAACTAATTAGCCTTACATATAGCTTGTGAATTAATTACTAATATTCTATCCTGATCACGTATATGTGCACAAAATAAGTCTATATACATAGCTAATTTTATGACTGATTTGCGTGGGTTCTACCCACTGTAATGTATACCGTACCGTACCGGCCGGTACCGGCCAGAAGGTACCGTACTGGCCGAAAAATGGTACGGGAAATGAAGCATCGGTACCGGCCAAAAATACCGGCTAGTACCGGCATTTTTCGTTAGGTACCGGACGGTACCTAACATACCGGTTAATTCCGGAAAATTGGAAACGTTGAGGGACCTATTTGCAATTTCTGAAAATTTAAACCTAATACTACCCCCGTCCCCCC
>JANQBM010000004.1:11388947-11399760 GCA_025594535.1 Erythroxylum domingense | reverse complement strand
ATCATTCGCTTGTATGTCTTCAAGTAGCTCGAATTCTCCTCTACGAAGCTGTCATGAAATTTAGCCAAAATTTTGGGGATTAGTTTTGAGACTTTAGAGAACACTAATCTTAAACTTTTTTTATACATATGGAGTTGTAAAGCATTTCCCTAAGTTCAATTTTTTGAAAGATAGGAGGATAAAAAAAACCAATTGAAAGTTTTTAATTTATCAATCATTATCATTTTATTATGCTTGTAGCGAAGCTAACCCCCATCCAAACTCCATTTAGGTTTGGTTTGCAATTTGGATCTGCCTGCAAATTCTAACTAATTTAGGGTCATGGATGACCTCTTCCTAAAGAACTGCTACATTGACGCATTGTCCACTATAATATGCAAGAGTTCAGGCATGTGAGACAGAGTCTGCTGGTTTATTTTTCCCTCCTGGCTTATATTCTATCTCAAAATTGTGTCCAAATAACTTGGTTAACCATTGTTGATGCTCTTCAGTGATAGAGTCCTTGCTCAAGTAGGTGTTTCAAGCTGCGTTGGTTGGGTCTTACCAAAAATTTTCTACCTAATAGACAATGCCGCTACTTTTGGATTGTGAATACAATAGCCATGAGTTCCCTTTCATAAGCCGACTTTCCAAATCTTGATTGAAGAAAGCTGGGGGTTGGTTTAGTTGCATCAGTACTGCCCCTAGTCTCGAGCTTGATGTGTCTGTCTCGATAACAAATTGTTCATCAAAATTAGGAAGAGCTGCACCATGGCATTCTTAAGATGTATTGTTGTAGTCGCTTCTTCACTCCACTTCAATGCATCCTTCTTTAGCAGGCCTGTTAATGGTGGGACTATCTTACCATAGTCTTTGACAAATCATCGGTACTATCCCGTTAATCCAAGGAAGCTTTGTAATTCTTTCAAAAAAAATTAGGACCCCCTTTTGCAACATTGGTTTCAAAAAGGTTGTAATGATAGACTGAATTGTTGATGGTGCATTGGTTAAGTCGAAGGGCATGACCAAAAACTTGTAGTGGCTCTCATGACTGTGGAATGCAGTTTTTTGGACATCCTCAATTTTTACACGAATTTGATGGTATCCTGACTTTAAATTTAGCTTGAAAAACAATTGAGCACCTTGCAACTTATCAAATAACTCGTCTACTTTAGGAATGGGAAATCGGTCAGGGATTGTAGCCTTATTCAAGGCTTGTTAGTTTAGAAAAATTCTCCAGCTACCATCCTTCTTCTTGACTGTTAGTACTGGGCTCAAAAAAGGACTTACGCTAGGTTGGATGTTCCCCACAGTTAACATCTCATTTACCAACCTTTCCATCTCATTCTTCTGATTATGAGGGTACTAATAATGTTGGACATTGATGGAAGCCATTTTGGGTCTTAAATTGATTTCGTGACTTTTTTCTCGCCATGGAGGTAGCTCCCTCGACCAACGGGAAACTTCTTGGAATTCGTCTACAAGCTCTCGCACCTCCTTCAAAAATTGATCCTTTTGATCCTCCTCCGAAATAGTTACCCTATACATTTCAATCATCGTTCTTTGGCCTTCTTGGACAATAATCTTGGCCATGGTTTTTGGGGATACGACTTTATTGAGGCTATGGTCCATACACAACACTATCGTCTTCCTCTCAATGGGTATCGTCATTGTTAGAGAGTGCCAATCAAAGTCAATGTGTCATATTGCAAACAACCACTTGAGCCCTAAGATCACATAAGACCCACCAAGATTGAAAGGTAGGAAATCCTCTACTATCGTGAATTAGCAGATTCCTATAACTGGTATAGGGGTGCCAATTCCCATTTTCACCCCATAGCTTGCCATCTTTGTGACTGGAATGTGTAGTTTTGCCACCAGCTTGTCACTGATGAAGTTATGTGTAGCCCCACAATCATTAAGGACTGTTAACTCCTGGCTCCCTATTATTCCTTACAGTTTCATTGATTGTGGAGAGTTGAATCTGATGACTGAATTTAGTGTCAATTGAATTTCTGGCAATGCTTCAGCGTCTGAATGCCCTTTGATTGATTCCAACTCGGTTTCTACTTTGTCATCAAACATAGCTAATATTTACACCTGTGCCCCATATGATATTTTTCATTACACTTGAAGCATAACCCCTTCTTCCTTTTAGCCTGAATTTCAGTCGCAGGCATTCATTTGAATGGTGAAACAAGGGTGAAAAAAGGTTGCTTGGTGTACTATTCGTGAATTTTGGGAGTGGGTTGACAATTTCAGTTGCAGACACTTGTTTGAAAGGTGAAACAAGGTTCCTTGGTGTACTAGTAGTGAATTTTTGGAGTAGGGTGGGTTGTTAGATTAAAATTAGGTTGGGCTCGTGTAGGTTGGGTCCAGCTGGTGTATCAGTTTGGGTTATAGACAAAAGTTGACCGTGTCATTGTCCTAGACCGGTTTCAGAACCATATTGCCCTTCTTTATCCTCTTGATTGACTCAACTAACTTTGGTAACCTAGAGCATTTCATCTCCATTAATTTCCCTTTGACACCTTCAAGCCCATTAAGAAAAACTGCCATTAATGTGTCATTGCTGAGGTGTTTTAGTGGAATAGTTAACATCTCAAACCCTTTCCTATATTGTACCACAGAAGATGTTTATCACAGTGACAGGAGATGTTGGTGATTAGTCTCTTTACATTTTAGCAAGTACCTTCCTAGAAGTTGGGTCTTTAACTCATCTCATGTTAGAATAGGTCGTCGATTCTCCTCCCATTGTAACCAGGCTAAGGCGGCGCCTCGAAAGCACATCCCTACTCCTTCCAACTTTTCTGTTTCACCCAATTTGTTTACAACAAAGTATATTTCTACTTTAAAACCCATGAGGTAGGGTCATCCTCACCATCGTAAGTGAGCATCTCCAATTTACGATCACACCTGTTATGGCATATTGGAATATGAGTGCTAGACCCTTCTGTTCCATAAGTTGCCTCTGTCACTGGGCTGGTGACTGGGCTGGGAATCTCGTCTCCATTTGATTCTGCTATATTTTTTTCCAACAGATAAGATGCTCTTGTGAAGGGTATTTAGGACCTCGTCCAACTTTTGGTTTTAAAAAAATTGAGTCGAGATGAGACGGATGACTCGAGATCACTGGCAGCTTCTCTTCCTCATTTTTTCCTTTTGCATTCATCCTTGTCGTTGGCATTCTCCAGGTTCTAGAGCCGGCTTTGATACCAAATTTCTAAGGTTAATAGAAAAATAGAAGATACATGCTTAGTAGTGTAGAGCCTTTATTCAGGTGGAAATCAATGATGAGGAAATTATTGACAACATTCGAGACACTGTCATTATCTCCATAGACATTCCCATTCCAGCACATTTTGCTTGCCACTTTTTACTCCCAATTGCCAGTTAAATTTTCCTGAATTCACATCCATAACAATCATGCCACCTCAGCCTTCTAAAATCTTGCTAAAAACAAACAAGTAAACCTTGTTTAGGAATGGCCGCTATTTTTAATGACTCATTAATTATTACTTTCTTTTTTCAGAGCGACCAGTTATGTATTCAGGAAGTGGGGCATCAGCATGGGGACAAATAAGACTTCCTCATCAGGTTAAAATCTACCCCTCTCTCTCTCTCTCTCTCTCTCTCTCGTTTAACATGTTATTTGGATTGCTTTCAGTTTATGCCACCGGGAAACAACAATATAGGAGCTCCAAGTTCACAAATCGACTTCTTAAGTGAACTTTGCCGAGCAGTGCGCAATGCCAATGTCAGCTCTGACAACTAACAGTTGCACATCACTACTGGGATGGATTTTGTATGAGATTCTAGTCTTACATAATGCTTTTGAAATTTTGGGTGCCAGGAGTATCTGATGTATTTGCTTACTAAAACTTAACGGAGATTGCTTTATTTATGACGTAGACGTGCTACTTACTGCAATATAGCCCAGTGCAATTCATTTTCAGTCTTGTTTCTGAGTTGATGAGACTAAGAGGATAGCTAAATGTTTATGTGATGTATTTGTTAACGTTACCATTGACAACAACAGACCTCTTCGGATATTAATGGAAAGCTAGGAAAGTACATGGTAAAAGAATTTCAAAGCAACATGAAAGTTTAGCAACGAAACTTCTGGGAAATATTTAGTTATTTCCTTCTTGAATTTTACTAATTGGTGTTTGAATTGAAAGCAAAATCGGCCTAGTTCCTGAACAGCACAGAAGGCAGTTGTGGAACATTTTTAGTACTTTTTTCCCTTTCTTGTTGTCTCTTATTTGTTAGTTGAATCTTATTGAAAACTTTCAAAGTCATGTGAGATTTTCACTTAGATGACTCGACTTTTAAGAAGAATTGGAGCATTTTAAATAGGTTTAATATTATATTAAAATAAATAATATAATTAAAAATATGCATGTTCTGGGGTTCTTTTGAAGTAAATAACTAGGAGGACAAAGTTGGGATTAGATCATGATGTTTAAAGATTTGCTTGAATGCATACGTAGAACATTGTTAAAATTTGTAAAATTTATCTCTAGAAAATTCTTACATCACTTAAATAGGTAAAACCATTGTTTTAAAAACTAGACTGTTAAAATTTGTAAAATTTATCTCTAGAAAATTCTTACATCACTTAAATAGGTAAAACCATTGTTTTAAAAACTAGACTCAACATCAAATCGGTCAAAGAAAAGTCTAAGGGTTAAAGGTTCAATCGATATTAAACCAGTATAAAACCGTTATATAGTAAATAAGAAGTACAAATTATAAGAATAAGTAAAAATATAGTATAAAATAAAATACCTTATTAAAATAAAAATGCACTAATACTGTCTATTAATATATAATTGACTAATAATAAATATAATAATTTAAACTAAGATTGAATCTAACATAAATTTTAAATAAAAATAATAATAATAATAATAATAATAATAATAATAGTATTTTGATATTATAATTTATTTAAAAACTTATAAAAGTTGAAGTATATTTAAAGAAAGTCAATAGAAAAAACTTTACGTTTATTCTAATTTCTTTTTAAATGTCCTTTAAATATACTTCTTTATATTTTAAATATTATTTTTAAAGCATTCTTAATTATTTTAAGCAAAATTACTCATATATACTAACTATTATTTTAATTTATTAAACAAATTTATGATAAAAATAATAATTAGATTCTAACAATAAAAATTAAATGGTAATTCGTTTTATTGTTAGAATCTAATTTATTAAGAATCTAAATTTTCACAAATATAATTTATTACTGAGATTAAATAAATTTAGTTTTTTTAAGAATAAAATGGTAATTCGTTTTAAAAATAATAATTTAAACTAAAATTTGATTATAATATAAATAATATAAAATTTGGAAAATATAACTTTTAGTTAAAAAGAAAAAATTTATTGAAAATTTAAAAGATTTATGAGTCTACCCTTTAAAATATTAACTTTCATTATAATGCATTATACTAAAACTTAAAAGATTTACAACTACAAGTAACGATTGGTGTGTGTGGCTAAAAGAGGAACTTAAATGTTGGTAATGAGTCCCGCATCATTAAAAAGATAGTATGTCTCATATTATTAAATAGACCATCAGTCCCATATAATTTAAAAACGTTGACTTAACCAGTTTCTAGGAAAATTGGGCGACCTTTAAAAAAATTGGCTGGTTTATTACTTAATCGGTCGGGTTTTTCCCAGAGAGGTTATGGGCACAAACCAGACCAGAAACCTAGCCATTTCATATTTATTCTAGTCGATCCGATCCTGTTTTAAAATTATTGGGTCAAACTATATTTTAATTTTTAATATTTATATTGTTTATTTGGAATTTATAATAATGTATAACTAATTTGGGAAACTAAATCTCAAGATTTATTAAAATTAAGTTGGAGAAATTATGAATAATTAAAATATTCTTATTGAATATGTGAGAATATTAAAAACAATTTGCATTTAAAATTAATTTCACATATATTTCAAATGACAATGTAAATTTAATTTAAGTAAAACAATTATATCTTTTTCAAAAAAATTAACTTTAAAATAAAATTCATAACTTTTTCATAATGACCCTGAACTAAATCATAAATGAATTTAGAACTTATCAAGTTAACTAAAACATTCAAGTTAGTTTAAATATTATTTTAATTGCTAAGTTGGTAGATTTCAATAGATCGTGACTCGATTGAAATAAATAAGAAATATAAGAGAAATAAGCAATATAAAAATATTTGACTTTTAAAAATAGTTACCCATGTTAATGTATTGAAATATCTAATGCCTTATGCAATAATTTTATACTCTAAAATAAGTAGGGTAAGTAAAGTATAAAGTTGACACTTTTTGAATACTTATCTTTATTTATTTTAATTTATTGGTGATTGGATCTCTTTTTAAATTATAAACGTTTACATTTTTCAAAGTAGTCAATCTACCAACATTAGTTAATTGTCAAATAATTAAATTTAACTTTAGTTAGTTATTAATGACAAAGTTTATAAATATAATTATTTATATACAAAATTTTAACTAGAGTCATCTCTTTGTTTGGTCTTATTATATATATATGTATATATATAAAGAGATGACTCTATTTTTTCTAATATAAGACTTAAACTTCTACAATTTGTAAGAATGGGTTTTAAATTGCTAATATTACATCAATTCTTATGATGTGAAATAAGAAAGTAAATTTAAAAGAATTTCATGATGTTAATTCTAAACTAGCAAATTTTCAATTGTAACGAGAGTGTAACAGTATATTTCAAAACATTTCTCACTTGAACAAAGTTTTAATATATATTATGCAATGTAAACAAACTTTATCTAGTTTTTAAAGGTTCCTAACAACTTTTTACTGTTAGACCAAGTGAGATTTTAACCTATAATTTTGATGATAACAAAACATATTATTATTATAAGTTATCCTTTTGTTGAGATCTAATTGGTGAAAGATGATGCTCTCACCTCTCTCTGAGTTTTTGTCTTCTCATAGTCATTTCCTTACTTTCTTCTTGCTATATCTCCTTCTTAGTCTTCTTTAATAACACCTCTTGTAAGTGTTTGTTTCTGGTTTTCTTTGGTACTAGCTTTGAGCTTTGCATTCTACTCCCCACTTATTCCTCAATATTGAATTGCTGGTTAGTTTTTTTTTTACTTTGCTCTTTTTGCCTCTTTGAACACTCATTTTCTGTTATCATTTTAAGAATGAAAATTTAGACTTTCAACTATTGTCTTCAACATTTTTCCCTTTTCAAAACATTGTGCCTAGTTCCTTGATTGTTAGTCAAGAATCTTTTGTTGATTTTGCTTTCCGACCCTCCCTTCTAGCTCTTCCTCTAAGCTTACACCTTCCTCTGCATGTACACCTCTATTGTCTCCAGGTCCTTCGATTAGAGTCACTCTTTCTACCTCAATATCTTGGCTCGCAACAAGGAGAGTCTAAAGGGTCTATAATCCCCATATCCTTTCTTTCCACAAAAGTTAATTCTAGTCAAAACTAGAAGAAGGTGGTAAATGAATGTTTTAAAGTTTCTGTAAAGTTTTGCCCCTTTTGGTAGTAGAAGGTCACTCCATTGTTACCCCTAAACTATATGTTCTAAATGATGGTGAAGGAGCTATGCTTCAACATTTTTTAGTTTCTTTTTAGTAAACAATCTCGCTTCCTAATAATTAATAATTAGGTGATAGAACTATAAAAAAAGAAGTGGTTTGAAGAAGGCACTACTATTGTAAGATAATCTTAATCTTTTCAAGTTTGCCACCAATAATGGAGTTAAGGAGATTTTGGGTGCTGGTCCTTGGCATGTCCAAAAATATCTTTTGTTCTTGCAATTTTGAAAATTGGGAATATGTTTGAAGAGCATTTAAACATGTAAACATCCCAACATGGATCAATATATATAGATTCCCTTTTGAATATTGGTTAACCAAAAGATTAAGCATGTTAACAAGCTACATCAAGGAACAAACTTGTAACATCCCATTACCTTTGGGAGGTTAGAATAGTAAATATGAGTGATTAATGAGAGCTTAGAAATACATTTTTCATGCTCATGCATAATATGACATACGCATCCAAATGAATAGTGAAATGTTGTACATTTAAAATGACTGTATATGCATTCATTAACATTCCGGGTATAATTGTTTATAAATGTGAGTATATTGGGAAATTTGGTTTTTATATGTTGAAAATTGATTTGGGAAGTGTATAAATTGATTTAGAATTTTTGGATTTTTTGGAGAAATTTCTGGAAATTGTTGGGCATTTTTTAAACTAGGAAAATTTGCCAAGTAGCAAAACAATTGTTAAACGGTAGTAGAAATTACTATCCAATGGCAATGAAAATTTTTATAAATGAATTTAGGATTTATTGACAAGTGCCGTTGAAAATTGGGGACCAATTAGAGTAGGAATTGAAATTGATGGGACCAGTTAAATGAAAGAACCTATCAAATGCTTAGGAATGGACATTTGGCAAGTGACAAATATCACTTGCCAAACAATGCCTTAAGTTCACTAACCTTTAAAATTAAAAGCCTCCCCCCTTTTTGGTTTTGTCTTTCATGAAGCTTCTCTCAAAAAGGGCTATTGGGGTTTATTTTGGATCTCTCCATCATTTTCGTAACTCCTCCTCTCTTCCTCTCTTCTTCTTGATTTTTGATTCTTCAAAAATCCATTCATGTTAAACCCAACCCTCTCATCTTTCATGCTACTCTTTCATCTTGCCTTTTTTTTCCATTCTCACCAAAAAACCCAAACTTTTCAACCTCAAGACAATGATGATCGTGGGATGTTGATGAAGTTAAGGATTTTTGAGTTTCTTGAAGATTTTGAAGAATTGGAAGCTAAATCAAGTAAGTATCTTGTCAAATATCATGAGTTTTGGTTAAATGAAGTATTTGTGATGATATTTAGAGGTTAATCTCATGAAATTATGTTTTGGGTATGTGGGTGTCGTGAATGGTAAAGAGTGTGTAATTTTCTTGCTTTTATTGATGAGCTGTAAATCTTGTGGAGGTTGAATGATCATGATAAGGAGTTTTGTATATACTAGACTGTTGGTAAAGAAATTAGCATATATATATGTATATATTGATGTTTGCTTCATGTAAATGTTAAATAATGGGCTAGGAGTTATTTATGGATGATTGATGTTGTATATGATGAGAAATAAACTATGAGTTATGCTAAACATTTTTTAAAGATGAATTGGTTGTGAAATGGATGTTTTAATGAGAATTGGAAGTTGATGAGCATAGAAATGCGTATATAACCTGTTTATGTTAATGGTTGAGTGTAGAAATGAGTTGAAATGGAGTTGAGAATGAGGAGTAGATGGAGTAGAAAAGGATGATCTTTGTACAAATGTGTTAGGTGTAAAAACCTGGAAAAACTTGAAGATGATAGATTGGAAAATATTCACTGCATATGCTTCAGTGTTTTATCCATAACTTATTCTATAGTTGTTAAATTGAGATGATTCTTAATTTTGATTAAACTAGAGGCATATGGCTACATTTCTTGTGAAGAAAGTAAATTTAAATTCGGTATTTAAGAGTATCAAAATTTGACATGAAATTAGGAACTGGGTGCAGCAAAATTTTTTGATGAATGTAAATGTTGTGTTTTGTTTTGAATGTATGAGAATGTGTTATACCTTGGGTTTTTATGATCAAGTGGGAAATATGAAATGTGTATGGATGATGTTGAGTTGAATTTGGGTATAGTTGAAGAAGTTATCCATTTGAGATGATGAATCAAAAGAGTTGAGAATTGGGAGTGAATGAAATACAATTGGTGTTTGAATGGTTTTGAGTGATATGAAATATAATTGATGTTTGAATGGTTTTGAGTGATATTTTGAATTAATTGTGTGGAAATTAATTTTTGGAAAATGACAGTAGAGAGAGAAAAAAAATTATGCTTGGTGAAGAAGATGAAGATTTACGTGCTAGAGAGAGAAGAAAAGTGGTAGTTACATATATGGGTTATGAACTAGAGTATTTCATTGAACAACCCTAAGTCTTTGGCTATAACTTTTTCATCCTAACTCCGAATGACTTGAAACTTGAATCAATGGATTCCTAAGACATTTTTATTTCTCTCAATAAAAATTTAGATCTATATGAATTAAATTGAAAGTGATTGATAAGATGAAAGTGTGGAAGTCTATTGCAATGTTATGAATTGGAAAATTTTCATGAATATGCTTCGGTATTCTGATTATAAATTGATATATAGATTTTCAAATAAGTTGATTATTAGTTCAGATTAAACTAGAGACATAAGTATACAACTTCCTTAAAGAAGTCGAATTTTAATTCTGTCTCTAAGACTTTCAAATTTGGCATGAAACTGCATCTTAGCTTAGACTGTAGCATTACCAGGGACAGAAATCATGTCCTGTAGTTATTGAATAAATTGTATTGATGTAGGCCAAATTAAACTGAGGTGTCTTCACCAAAGTTGTAGTTTTTTTTCTCTTAGCTTTAGATTGGTATAAAGTTTGTAATTTCTGGATATCTGAGCTGAAAATATATGGATTGTACTATTCGAGAGTATGATCATGTACTAGCCAAATGTTCAAATATACACAGTCTGTGATATTGTGAGCATAATTCATAGAATACCTAACCAAATTGAATGATTTTGGTGTCAATAGAAACATAAGACATAGAGAAACACTTTTTTATAAGAGGATATGACCAAATTACATCAGTTTCACTTTCTAATTGAATGTGAACAGTAGACTCAAAAGTGTGACTTGGAAAAATCTGAAGTGAGTCAATGAGAAAGGAATAGAGATTTTAATGGTTTTAGTGAGGCATA
>JANQBM010000004.1:11355235-11366334 GCA_025594535.1 Erythroxylum domingense | reverse complement strand
GCCACCCTCGCGGGGCACGGACTCGGGTATCACTGTCGATATCGGGTTCGGGTTCGGCGGGAGTGGGGTGTTACAAGCCACTCTAATCATAATGCCTTTATCTGATCGCACATTTAATGTAATGCATCAAATCAAAAAATATGCCATGAATAACATTTACTTATGATGCACAGTCAGAGTCTTATGTTCATTAGATCTCAGTCCAGCATTCAACTTTTGTTGAGTATACACATAACATTTAGATTCATATGCATACAAAACACTCCCAATACATTCATTCCTAAATATCAAACTCCTTGGACTATTTATGTCCAAAATTACCACAATCAGTCATTAACAAATCAATATATAGGAGTTAAACAGAAATAAATCAATTCTAGTGAGAGCATCTAGGTTGACTCACAGTATGCTCCAGTATACGCTATTGCTTGGATGATCTGGCAATGTAAGGATGATTACATTCGATTTGAGCATCTAAAATCATAAAATCCGCACATAATTCACATTACAAAGTCGATCATTCAAATATATATTCAATCATGCACATATGTATGTGCCATATTCAATGCATGCTCAATGACTTTCCCCGGTATGTTTCCTTAATCACAATTCATAACCGTCTAAACATTGCCATTTGAATATGTCTTGTTTGTACTTAGGTTTACATCTCATTTAACTTGATTATTCTAAGTTCATCAATCAATTTTTCAATCAACTTATTCAACATCCAATTAGGTTCATTTCAAGCTTCATTCAAGCCTAAATACATTATATGAAAGTACCTTAGCATTTGTTGTTTCAAACATTACTTAAAAGACAACATTTCACTCTTTATGCTAGCCCACGATCGTGGTATACCTTGCAATGATTGTGACAGGACCAAATGCAATAGGCCACGATTATGCACTAATGGCCACGATCGTGCCCTGTATGTTTTCTCCCAATTCTTCATGAATTTATCAAACTTAGACACATCATTTACACTTCCAGTTTTTCCATAATTCATACTCATTATGCATCCTCATTTATACCTAAATTATACTCCAATTCTACCTGAAAATTATGTAAGTGATAGCTCACAAATCATAGTCTTTTATACATCAAGAATCAAACTAGAAACTATCATTGAACATTATTTTCCAGAACTCATTTCATCATCAACATCATATATATTTCATTCGAATTCATTCATCATCATCATATTGTTAAACCATGCTATAAAGATAATATGTCTACTTACTTATTAAGCTCTAATTCCATATCAAAACATCAAGTTAATCAAGCCCTCCATGCTTGCAAGATCATCACAAATTCAGGGTACAAATGAGTTAGTTTTTCAGTAGGGATGGAAGATAACAATCAACTGGTTCTTAAGCTACCTTCTAAAGGATAAAAGGCTAACTTTGATGTAGTAATTAAACAAGGATAAACCAAATACAGAGAAGGAAGTTAAGAGTAATTTTCGGTGGAGAGCAAGGAAGAAGATGAAGAAAGTTCTATTAGAAACTTTGCTACCTTAGCTTCAAGCAATGCAAGATGTCTTCATCTCCTAATGACATGTCATTAGGTATGTCTTTCATTTGTCCACTAAATATGATGCCATTTGTCTCCTAGTTATTGATCCACATGTCACACATTAATTAGTCCACTTGTCACTCCATAATTAATCCATTTGTCATTTAATTCCTAGTCTATTTGTCACTCTTTTAACTATGCGAAAAGTCATTCAATTATATGCTAAATCATCCTAATTTGTCATATATCAAATAGTATTGCCACTTGGCATTTTTCAAAGACTAAATGTACATATTAATTTATCAATCTCCTAATTGTAAAAATTAATTCCAAGTTGTTAATTATAATCCATCAATTCTTATAATTGGTTAACCAAAGTACAAGACATTGGAAAAGCACATTCATATCGCATATCACCTTCATTTATAGTTTCAAACCCTGGAATATGCCAATTGAGTGCAATTGTCTAACTTACAATTCATGTGTGTATGCTCATATTACGTATTTGAATACAATTATGAAATCATCTCATAAATTTACCAATTTTGTTCTATATAATACCACTCATAGGACTCATTAGTCTAACATGATAAGTCCTTAAACAATTAGAGAGACCAGATGCTATAAGCTGAGTTAGAACTAGCATATACTTTAGATAACATAATAAGATCATCAACAAAACAAAGGTCGGTGAGTTTAAGTTTTCTACATTTAAAGTGGAATTTGAATCCTTTAATCCTTTTAACAATCCTTGAAAGTAGCCTGTGGAAAACTTCTATGAAACTTACAAAGAGGTAGGGAGAGATAGGATCCCCCTGATGAATTCCGTTACAACTTTTAAAGAACTTGGTAGGTTGTCCATTTACAAGAATGTTATAAGAAAGTGTCATGATACGTTGCCCAATCTAATGAATGAAAGAAGGTAGAAAATCCATAGTATTAAGGATGTCAATTATAAATCCCCAATCAATGTTATCACTTGTCTTCTTAAGATCATTTTCGATGCAAAAATTAGGATTGCCTCTCTTCTTGGAGGATAAACTCTTGAAGAATCAATATATTGTCTCTAATCACTCTACTAGGTATGTATACACCTTGAGTAGGAATAATGTGGTTATAAAGCATCCTTCTCAGTTTATGAGCATCTTTGAAATTACCTTGTAGATGGAGTTACAATAAGCAATGGGGAGAAAGTTAGTTTGGGAATAAGAGTAATATATGTCTTGTTGATTTCTGCAAGTAGAGAACCATTAGTAAAAAACTCTAGAACAACTTTAGATACTAGATTACCTGTAAAAGGCTAGGTCTTATTAAAGAAGTTGACATTGAATCCATCTAAACTAAAGACCCTGAGGGGATGTAGAGATCTCAAGATTTTTTTTTTTGAAGAGTGACTGCTCTTCATAAAATTTCAACTTCTTAAGCTGAAATCATCTCTTGTAAGATTTCTCTCTAAAAGAGTTTAAAGGATTGAGCCTCAGGGGTTTTATTCATCAAGTCACTTAAGTGATTAAAGGCCTCTTGCAATAATAATGGATATGTATCAAGCTTGATATTGTTAAGCTCGAGATAGATGATATTATTTTTTGCTTTCCTATAAACATTAACTTTATGAAAAATTGATGTGTTTCTATCCCCATTTCTTAACCAATCAACTCTTGCCCTTTGCTTCATAAGATAGAACTCATAAAGGAGTGCTTTCGAATAATTGTACAAGGCATCTCTTTCTAAGATCTATAGATGTGAGGAATTAGAATTGAGATAGATTGCTTATTGAATGCTATCCGGGTCCTTTTTGGCAGCACTGACAAGGTAGTGAGTGTTGCCAATGTTAGACTTGAACAACACCTTCATTTTTTTATGAGATTAAACTTCTTTGCAAAGATGAATTATTTGTTGCATCTTATATTGGATATCAAAGCTTTCTAGATTCCAATTTTAAAAGCTATTAGATCCACCAGGAAATAGTTGAATCTAAAGGGAAATTTAGGGTTAACTGCTTCGGTAGAACTTATAATAGGAGAGTGATTAAATAAGTTCTTTTTTAAAATAAAAAGGAATTAATTGAATATATAAATGCGTTTACAGCAGTTAGTCTTACAAAGATACCCATCCTAAAATGATATAATTTTGACCAGCAGACTAAAATGCACTATTGAGAAAAGCAACATTCAACAGATGGTATTCACAGATCAATCTGTCTAATCCTACAGAAAGGATAACCAAATTAGGCCATCCATCCTCTAGGTTGTCTCCGACGGGCATGCATTGTCTTAGTGCTCAACAAGTGAGAGTTTCATCATTTTTTGATTGTGCGGTTACGATATATGCTTAATTGATTGTATAATTATTCCATAATACTTAGTGATTAATGACATGAAATTACTTAAGATACTCACTTTGACTCATATATGGTTTTAGGCACAATTCAGAAGCAAAAAAGTTAAAGTGAGTCGAAAGCACTACAATTAGGTCATTTTCTAAAGATCCACATTCCTTTGTCATCATAGAGCAAGAATGATAAATAATGGAGTAAGTAAAGACAAGAAAATCAAGATGATGAAGCAATAGAGCTCACAGATTGCTGAACAAAAAAAATTACTGCACAACTATGAGTAATCACTCTTGGCTGTGTATGGAGATTTCATGTGATAGCCCCATGCAACGTGAATTTAATGACTAGATGGTTGAACAAAAATAGAAGCATTGCATGGTGAGGAAGGATCTAAACGCAGCACAACAGGCAGAAGAATGGAGGTAAGATGCAGCAGATGGCGAGCACGTATACTAAAACGCAAACAACATTTGTAAAAACAACAAACATTTGCATAAATGTAGAGTAACAGAGCCAAAAGACCAACATGCAAGTAACACATGAATAATACACAGGAGTATAGACAAGTAAGAAAAGCAAAATGCATACATTGAAAGGATGAGACCAAAACGCGTAATAGTAAGAGATAATAAGTAGACAGTAAAGAAAGGTTTACGAGAAGCGTTGGTTTTAATAAAAAGAAGAAGAGGGAGGCACAGGAGTATTATTAGTCGGACATAATAGAGATAGGAGGGGGGTTTCTTCTGTGGAGGCTCTTAGGGGCTGAAGAAATTTCTTAGTTGGGAGCTCTTGGTCCCAATGAAGATGAGGAGCAAAGCTCTCAACCTTGGGAGATCCATAGAGGGGTAGCTTCCCGACATGAGTTCGGAGGCAATATTGATGTTGATGTCTTGGTTAAGCATTCCTTCACTGTTTTTTTTTGTTTCTTTCTCTCTTTAGAAATTGTTTAGGTTATCTAATGTGTATGGATTTTGGGTATTGCAAAAATATGATTTTAATGCATTCATTTGATCATTTATTTGCAAACCCAATGCCAGAATTTTGATATAATCTGAATTGTTATTTTTGAAATTCATGCGTAGCGACTAATGATTCATAATCATTAGGAGTAACATAACCTAGGTTAAATGACACATCGTATGTGGTTGTTGCCTTGATTAATCAAATTTTCTAATTGTAATGCGGTTGCATAATTGAATTTAAACATCATATCCTAGGTTATTTGGTGACTAGATTTAATTAACGATCATAATTAGATTAAACACTACCTAAGGGAAAACTCAACTTAATTATTAACCCATAATTAATAGTTGCTAGGAGAGATTTGAGAACAACAAGTCATTGAAATATGTATAATTAGGGTGTAGGCTGAGATTGAACAAAAGAACTAGGTCCCTATCGAATTCCCCACTTTTATAATTTTTTATATGTTTTCTTTAAATTACTTTTTGTTAGTTAGTTTAGCTTTATTTTATTTTCTTATTTTTAAAACCAAAACCCCGCAAAAACCTAAACACTAATTAATTTCATTTTATAAACTTTGCACACACTCTCTGTGGGATCGACCTAGACCTACCACTGTTATAATAGTAGGTCTAGTTTATTTTGAATAGTGTTATGACGTGTTGTCAAGTTATCTAGGTCTAAATCTTAATCTCCATTCTCTTTCAAAAACTTCTTTATAGATATAAATAGAGATTACACCACAGCACCAGTAGATCAGGAAGAGAGTCAAATCCTCCCTGGATGATAACTTAACATCTCCATGCAAAGCTTGATTGTTCTTCAGGTAAGAGATTTTCTTCACTCACGTATCTACCTTAAGAATGTAAAATATTCCTTAGATGTTTAAGGAAAGTAGTATACTAGTTATATAATTCAATGTAAGGTTCTTCAGAATAATAATTTCTCTAGTCCCATTGATAACTTCTGTGATAAGTTCTGCAATTGATTTATACTTGGCCTGAAACCTTTTAGCATTCCTCTCTTTCTAGATTGTTTGCACACAAAGAACCATTACTATTGAGTATATCTATTTCTCAATCTTAGGAATAGAATTTTGTGTAGCTAACCAGTGAATGATACTGGTTATGGAATTTTCTGAAACATTTTAGAGACATTTTTGCTTCACCTATTCCCAAATATTCTTAGACACTGAACACATAAAGAATAAGTGATTCCTGGATTCTTCATATGTAGAAGATAGAGAGTTGTAACTATTTATTTATAGATACGTGAGTCTGTCAGTTGTATTTAGTCTATTCCTAATGATGAGCCAAAGAAGAAAGGAAACCTTGGGGGGTAAAGTTTAGTGCCAAATGATTTTGTGCCACTCAACCACAGGATTCCTCTGTCTGATTAGGTCCTTATGAGCCTATTCAACAGCCTGGAAATTGGTTGAACCTTTCAATAAAAGGTATCAACCCTGGATGGATCTAGGAGATATTGTGGTTGTAAATGCTTGAGAATATCAAGGAATAACCAGGAATTACCATTAATGAAGAAACTAAGCTTAGTCTGAAAGGAAAAAGTGAGGAGTTCATAGTTGCAGCTTAGAGATAGGGTATTTAGTAATTGTTTTTTCATAGATAAATTTAGATCTTATTTTCTTTCTTTTAAATTTATTATGTATTCTAACTATGCAATATTGAAATACCTTTTAGTAAAGATGGAGTCCAAATTGAGGTTGATATGATGGATTTTGTTACTTCAAGAATTTGACTTAACAATAAGAGCTTGAGAAGGAGCAGAAAATTTAATGGCAGACCATTTAAGTAAGTAAGTTAGTAAGGAATGAAGATATTTTACCTATTTCTAAAACTTTTTTTAATGAGCAATTATTCCAAACAAATGTTATAGTTCCTTGGTGCACAATATTTGTTAACTATTTAGTTACGAAAACTATACCTAACTATATTTGTTATTATAGGAAAGAAGAGATAAGGAATATGGTAAAATATTATATTTGGGATGAACCTTACTTCTGAAAGTTTTGCTCAAATCATGTTATTAGATGTTTTATGCTAAAGAGTGAATATCGTTATATTTTAACTTTTTATCACAATTATACATATAGAGGATACTTTGGTCTTAAACGTACTACTATAAATGTTATGGACATCGGTTTGTATTATAAAACTCTATTTAGAGAATGTTTATTCAACGCCCAAAAGGAAGGTAGGTACCTTGTTTGATGGAAATCAAATACCCCAAAGCCCGCCATTCTTATAGCTAAGACATCTTATGTATATGGTGTTGAATTTATAGGCCTTTTCCTTCATCATTTTGTGGTTTCTCTTATATACTTTTATTGGTTGATTATGTTCAAAGTAGTTGAAAGCAAAAGCCACTAGGACTAAAGATTCCATGGTTGTTGTAAGCTTTATAAAGTCTAAACATTTTTAATACATTTAGAGTTCTAAAAGGTACTATTAGTGATCCAAAGAGTCATTTTTGTAATAAAGCAGGTAGTATAGATGCATATTTGTTCATGTTTATTGTTAGGACCCCACCCTTGTGAGTCACATACTCGACATCCTAAGCGACATCTGGACGCGCATCCTACAAGGGTGGCGTGCCCACACTAGTCAATCATCAAAAAGAAATCACTTTTCCTATTTCCGAACAGATTTTGGGAAAACTCAAAATGGAATTTCAATTGGGACTCTTCAGAACATTTGTTCCCCATTGTCTTAAGTCTCTAATGACACCAAAAGCATTCAATTTGGTCCAAAAATCTGAAAGTTATAGTCCAAACATTTTTGGACTGTTTTTACACTGAAATAGTACACTATACCCAACTTCACTCCAGGAATTGAAAGTCTTATGGACTGAATTAAAATTGGATTCCTTTAGATAATTTGTAGCTCTATGTCTCTAACTTATTTAGAAACAATAATCATCTCATTTGAAGCTCCAAAGATCAAGATATCATCAAAATATTGAAGCTTGTTCAGTAAAAATGTCCAATTTATGTTCTTCCAATTGATACCCTCACTTTGATTCGATCAATCTTTTCGGAATCAATACCAAAAGCTTCAAATTTTTATAAAAAGGTAGAGAAATGTATTTCAAATCCAATGCTTCAAAAATCAGGTCATTTGGAGGTTGGAAGACAAAGTTATGATAAAAAAAAAGAGAGATGTTCAAGTCTAAGAACCAGCAAAGTCACGATCGCGACCTGCGGCGCGGCTGCAAAGTCGCGACTTGCTTCCCTTCTTCCTCCTTTGCTTTTCTTCCTCAGACCTGGTTTAGAAAAAAAGGGCATAATTCTTACTACAAATATTGGATTAAGGTCATTCAAAGACCATTTTAAAGAAGACTTCTAGATCTACAACTTCCATGAAAACCTCAAAAACAAAATTTGCCTCTTAATGAGTCAAAATTTCAAAATACTGTAGCTGTCCCGAAAGTCCATCCTATGCAACATCTCAAACTTCTAATAATAATATCTCTAAACTACAATGTCAAAAAATTTCATACTATATATTATTGGAAAGATAGAAAAATATTATACAATTTCCAAGAAGGCAACTTCATCCAATTCAGCCTAGATCAATACAGTATTTCCCTCGAAGCCAGAACATAAATTCTCACCCTTATGGAAAACCTGAAAAATGCAATGAACAAATTTGACATATCATCGACAAAACACAAACATGCTTCATTAACATCAAAATATAAGATTTTTACAAAGCTTTAGTGGGCATTTTCAACCATAATACATCAATATCTCAAAATGCTCAAAATACAAAAAGATACATGAACAATAATTTGCTCAAAATGCAACTAAAGCCTTATGGTTACAAATCTAGCTTAAAATGCAAAAGACGCAAATTTTGGAGTGATGCCTCGATTCTCTTTCACTCGATCTCTTGCTCGTCACCTGCAGATGGGAAGGAAGGGGGTGAGCTTAAAGCTCGTGGGTAACAAGTTTATAACGAATAACAAGCAAAACCATTTAAGATGTTCATTATCATAGAAAGTTCTTATTGAATCATAAAACACATGGTTCTTAAATTTTCAACCAAAATTCACAATAAAAAAAACATGTATTCATCAATCTTATCAACATATCATGAACACATAATCACATCAGAATGGTTTGGGTTAGTCCAAAAACAGAACGTACTACACATTTCCTATAAGGGTCCTGTATAGCTGTGAACAGAGCGGACTATCGCAGGCCCACAAAATGATTTTGCCTAGCCGTGAACTTATGGGAGTCCATGAAAGAGCTCCATACCACTAGCAGGCAGGCGGAAGAAGCCTTTTGTCAAAGTGCACTTGACGTACTTAAGGGACCTAACCAAACCCACATAACATGCATTTCATAACTTGTAAACATGTTACCCAAATGGCACATTTTCAAGACATGTCTTTCGTGAACATGCAATATTTTATATGCACTTCCATCATCTTTTCACAATTAAACAACCAAATTAAAATATCAAGCCTATTGAAATTTCTCAAATCATTCAAAAGCAACAAATGCCACAATTATACAGCAATGAAAAATCATTTCATTTTCTTGACTAAAAAGGAAACATAATGGCTCATTATCTAATTATAAACATGAAACTCACCTTGAAATCTTTGCTTAGGAATTGACTTAAGGATGTCTTTCCTTTTGCTCCCCTTGCCTCTCTTGATCTCCTCCTTGATTTACTTCATAAAAGACAAAATTTCCATTCAATAGGAATTCAAATTTGAGAACCCATAAAGCACATTCACTGAAATTTGACTCTAGATTGTTTAAGCCCATGTATTTCCTAAACTTCATGAACCAAAACCCTTTTATATATCCAAAGTATAAAAATCAAACTTACCTTGAATCTTCAACAATTTATGAGATTATTTTATCTAAAGAAAGCTCTTCCTTACCTCTTTCTTTTTCCCTTCTTGAGCAATCTCAAACTCTCTCTTTAAGACTAAGAAAAGATGTAACCTAACCCAAAATTCTATTCTTTTCTCAACTTCACCAAAACCTCTCTTTCTCACTTTTGATTTTCGTATTTCACTTCTTCCTTCACCTATTCCACATTTTTCTTCTTCTTCTCAAGCATAAAACAACACCTTTCCTTTCCCATTTTGCCCTTAATGAATGAGAAAAGTCCATCTTGCCCTTCCTTTAATGTTTTAGCGCTTCTAATCTTAAGTAAATTACCCAAAATACCCCTTTATGAATTTCTATCACATTTAATTCAACTAACCCATGAAATAAATTCTTCTAACATATACATAAATAAAAATAAATAAAAAAATAAAAAAATTTAACTCCCAAAAATTCACTTATCGAAGCCTTATAATTATCTAAATTATGCTTAACTGAAAAAACAAAAAACATTTGGGGGCTAATGTTTATGCCCATATTTGATGTGTTTTTGCTTGATATTTTATACTCCTATTGTATGTTTGGTACTTGATATGTGTTTAATTTTTTATAAATTTAATTATTTACACTTAGCGATTATTGACATGAAATTGCATAAGATACTTACTTTAATTCATTTATAATTTTAGGTACAATTTGAGAGCAAAGAAATTAAAGTATAGATTAATTTTTACTTGTTTTCATCCAGCAAGAAGAAGAAAATAAAATAAAAAGACAAGGAAACATATCAAAGTACAAAGAATAAGAATGCTTGCTGAAAAAAATGAAAAAAAGAAGAATAGCAGTCAAGGCATGAAACGACGCAGCACAAACGTTAGAAGCCAAGGCAAAAATGCTGCACATAGGGAAGACTAAAGAGAAGCAAAATGGCATCATAGACCAAGAGAAAATGACACCTTTGCACTGCCAACAACTCCCTTATTGCAAATAACATTTCATGTTAATTATTTCCTGCACTAGCCAAAAACGATGTAGCATGGCCATAATACACTACAACCAAAATGTTAGCTACTGGGACGTTAAACGCAGACATTTTTTGAGAAGAAAGAGAGAATGTAACATCCCCTCACTAATAGGAAGGGTATAGTGGTAAATTGCCGTGTTTGGGAGTGTTTAAAATGTGTAGTTACATATGCATGCATTAATATATGCACATGCATAGTAATTAGTGAATTTTTGCACATGAAATATTTGTACATGCATGCATGACATTTTTCCAGTTTTTAATTGTGATAAATTGAGCTAAATAGAAAAAGTGTCTTGAGTGATTTTAGAATTAAAATTGGAGAGGTTTATTAGGGTTTTCCTAATTTTAGAGAATTATAGGAATTTTTCAGGAATTTTCTGGAATTGTTT
>JANQBM010000004.1:11201973-11223477 GCA_025594535.1 Erythroxylum domingense | reverse complement strand
TTGTGTGTTCTAATTCTTTGTTTTTTATAGCACTTTACGAAAAAGTTTAAAAGATCTATTCAACCCCCCTTCTAGATTGTTTTCAGCAACTAGTGATTCGTAATCATTAGGGATAACATAACCTAGGTTAAATGATGCATCGTATGTGATTGTTTCCTTGATTAATTGGTTTTCCTAATTCCTAATGCTACTGCCTAACTAAATCTAGAGATCGTATCCTAATTTATTCGATGGTTAGTTTAATTAATGATCGCATCTTGATTAAACAAAAGCTAATGAAAAACTTAGGTTAATTATTAACTCACGATTAACAGTTTTTACGAGAGGTTTGAGAACAACAAATCAATGAAATATGTTTAATTAGGGTGTAAATCGAGATTGAACTAAAGAATTGGATCCCTACCGAATTCTCCACTTTTATCAAATTTTCACATGGTTTCTTTAAATTTTTTATTAGTTTAATTTTATTTTATTTTCTTGTTTGAAAAATCTAAAACCTCCTTTAAAGGTAAACACCAATTACTTTCATTTCGGAAACTTTACATACACTCTTTGTGGAATCAACCTAGACTCACCACTGTTATAGTAGTAATCTAGTTATTTTATTTTGGAAAGTGTTACGATGCACTGTCGATTTTCCAGGGAGTGCGGTGTTTTAGTTTTTGTTTGTGATTATAATTAGTATTTTGAATATATTTTTTCGTAGTTGGTTTCTTTTAAGTTATTTTATGATCCTTTATTTATTTTGTTTCGTTTTTGTGATTTATAAAAAAAATTCATGGATGGAAGTAATTTTTTCTTTAACTTGTATTCATAATCCTATAACTAGGTTGGATTGATCAACCTAACTTTGGTTATGGATGGGATAACTGTCAGAATTACTTCTATGATAGTTTTCAGGACACAAAACAATTCCTGTATGGACCAAAAACTTTTTATCAAAAATCAAGTACATATTTGGAAGAAATGATGAATGTTGTGATTGCTAATAATCTTCAATTTCAATAGGGTATGCAACAATTTCAACAGAGTATGCAACAACTTCAACAGAATACCCAACAGTTCCAATAAGAAATGAGGCATATAACGTCTAGAAACCAAAACTTGTTCAGCCAAATAGGTGAAATGGAAGTTAGGATCGACTACCTAGAATTACAAATAGAAGAGGAGCAGCCATATCAACCCGAGGAGTACCTAATAAACGTTAGTGTGAAAACCTTATAAAGTGATGAGGAACTTGAGAATCTTGAGATGACTACTCAACGAATTGCTTGTGTGAAAGAAGTTGAGGAGGAGCTCGAAGTAGAAAAAGATACATCTTTTAGCTCTGAGGTAAAAACTGAGTTCATAATTATTGTTGAGACTAACTCTTTACCTTTACCTAGCAGGTTACAGGAATTAAATGAAGAAGAAAAATGAAAAGAGACGTTGGAAATATTTCCAAAGTGTATGAACTCAATCGAGATTGAGAATCTGATGATAGGGAGGATGCTAGAAGTGAGCGATTATCAACCAAGGCCCCATCCGAAAGAACCTCATGTGGAGGAACTACATATGCCACCAAAAGATCATAATTTTGTCATGTAAGGAGAAGTTTGGAGTCAAGCCAGCGACCCTAAACAAAGACGCTTCTTAAGAGGTAACCCAAAGGAAGTAAATTTCTTTCCTTCACATTTCCGCAATACTTTTTATATGCATGTGTGTTTTTGAAGTTTTTTTTATTTGTTTTAAGTTTTCAATCAAAATGAGAGAAAGAATAAAACAAACAAAACAAACATTTTCTCTTTTATGTTGATTTTGGGATTATATAGTCATGATTAGAGTGTGAACTGACTAGAGAATTTCATAGCAACTTTAGCATGTATTTTTACTCTTGTGATTGGTCAATGTGCATTATCTTTATAATAGTAGTGAGTAGTAGTAGACAAAGCTAGTGAGATTTTTAACCTTATTTGACAAACACATTCATATCAGTCTTATTGTCTTTTAATAATGTGTGACCTTTATGACATGTACATCCTGATTTTTCCTTGAATTTCTATTTGAGACCACATTTTTTTATCACATGCATTAACATGGATATTATAGGCATTCGTTGCTTTTCAAAACTACATTAGCCAAATAGCCTACCCATTATATGATTTTCCGTTTTGATAAGCCCTCTTGAGCTTTATTTGTCTTTTATGTATTTATTAGCCACATTACATGCTTTAACCAAACCAAATGTCCTTCTTAAGCTTTAAAGCTAGTGGAACATTTATGGATTGTTGAGTTTGTAGATAAAAAAAAATGCAAGTGTGGGGGTATCCATATGTGTGAATTGGTTATAATGTTGAGATGTTATTTAATGCCTTATCATTGAAATTCCCATGTTGACGTAGTTTATTTTAATTTTTATAAGAGAGAAAAAAAGGGAAAGAAAGAAAGAAAAGAGAAAAACAAAAGAAAAGAAAAGAAAAAGAAAGAGAAAAAGAAAAAGAAAAGGAGAAGGAATGAAAAAAACAGTTTGCATAAATGTATCGAGGAGGAAATGTACATATGGTTTGCAAAGTTATTCATGACAATGCATCCTCCTAAAGTTGTATTGAATGGGTTATTAAAGTGTGTTGAAGATGAGGTATATGTTGGTTTAGATGGTTCACTATTTATGGCTTCAATGTGTTGTCATCAATTGTATGAGTGATTCCTTTAGATTGGCATATGCTTCATGTGCTTTGTGTGTAAGAGCTGAATTGGATTGTGAAATATAAATGTTGCATTCGTCATAGCTGACTGTACCCATTTTTTGATGAGTGTTAACTTGTGCACTTGATGTCACATTGAGTATTGCTTTTGTTTCACTAACTTTGATGGCTTTCATGCCACTTTATCCAAATACATCTCACCTTGCCTTTACCCACATTACAACCTTGAAAATTCCTTTGATTCATAATTTAAATGTGAATTTTAATAGTGGAGAAATGAAATGATATGCAAAGGTGTGGATTGTCATGATAATGAATAATGTTGAGTGTACCCGTGGATATATTTTAGTTCAAACACATTTTCCAAATCTACCATTAGACTGCTCATTTTTTGAAAATGATAAATGTTGATTGATCATGAGTAAAAGCTTTGAATGTTAACTTTTTGCTATGATTTTTGAAAGTCATTTATCTTTATTTATGATTATGTATTCTTGGAACATATGGAAAATGAGTCAATATTTTTGGGTCTTTGAGCTTAATTTTAATGTTTTGCGTGAGGACAGCCAAAAGCTAATAAGTGCTTAATTGATTATTTAATTATTTCATAACATTTAGTGATTAAGGTTAATAAATTGTTTAAGATACTCACTTTGACTCGTAAGTTAAAGTGGGTCGAAAGCACGATAATTGGACCATTTTCTAAAGGCTAATAATCGCTTGTCTTTATGGAGCAAAAGAAGACAAGAAAAAGCCAAGAAAGGAGATATATGTTAAAAATACAAAGAAGATTAAGGCATGAAATGGGGCAGGCCCATTCATATGAATTTATTGATGACCAATACGATAGTGCATAAGCTAACAGTTGGAAGAGAAGCGAAACGACAGTGAAGTATGAAGAAGACGCACAGTAAGAAGCAAGCAAAAATGACAAGACGTGCATCGCAAAAAGCACATCATCAAGACGTTGCAGATGTTGTGTGTGAATGCAAACCATGTCTGTGTTTCATACAGACGTTGTATGTAAACGCAGACGTAGGGAGCATTTTTGGCTTAAAATACACAGTAGCAGAATAGAGAGGAGGGTTTTAAATTATACGTGAATAGTGACAGTGGACTATGTATTATTTTGCCACATCATAGAACAGTGGAGAGAATAGTAGCGTAAAAAGGAGGCACAATAGGTAAGAGCAAATTAGGGGTCTTTGATAGGGGTTGTTAATAGGGGCTGAAGCATTTTTTTGAGAGAGACTCATAGAGGGCTAGGCATTTCAACGTCAGTTCAGAGATGACATTGACGTCGATGACCTAGATTTAGTGTATTTCACTATTTTTGTTTTTTCTTTCTCTCATTAGGAATTGCTTATGTTATATTGTATTGATTGAATTAGTTATTATGAAAAGATGATTTTAATGCATTCATTGAATTGTTTATTTACAAACCCATTACTAGAATTTCGATATAATTCGTAATTGTTATGTTGAAATTCATTTATAGAGACTAATGATTCGTAATCATTAGAGACAACATAACCTAGGTTAAATGATGCATCGTATGTGGTTGTTGCCTTGACTAATCGGTTTTCCTAATTCCCAACGCTACTGCCTAATTAAATTTAGAGATTGTATCCTAGGTTATTCGGTGGTTAGGTTTAATTAATGATCGTATCTTAATTAAACAAAAGCTAAGGGAAACTCAGGTTAATTATTAACCCACAATTAATTATTGCTAGGAGAGGTTTGAGAATAGCAAATCAATGAAATATGTTTAATTAGGGTGTAGGTTGAGATTGAACTTAAAAATCAAGTCCCTACCAAATTGCCCATTTTTATCATTTTTTTCCATGTTTTCTTTAATTTATTTTCATTAGTTTAGTTTCGTTTATGTTCTTTTTTGAAAAATTCAAAACCCCCATTAAACCTAAACACCAATTACTTTTATTTCGGCAACTTTACATACACTCTTTGTGAGATCGACCTGAACTCATCTCTACTATAGTAGTAGTCTATTTATTTTATTTTGATAAACGTTACAATGTGCTGTCAGTTTTGACTCCGTCACGAGGGAATGTGGTGTTTTTGTTTTTGATTTTAATTGGTGTTTTGTATATATTTGTTCGTAATTGGTTTCTTTTTAATTATTTAGTGTTTGTGATTTATAAAAAAAATTCATGGTTGGAAGTAATTTTTTTAACTCTTATTCTCAATCCTATAACCAAGGTTGGACTGATTAGCCTAACTTTTTTATAGATGGGATAACCATCAGAATTACTTCTATGATAGTTTTCAGGATACACAACAATTCTCCTATGGACCAGAAGCTTCTTGTCAAAACTGAGGTACATCTTTGAAAGAACTGATGAATGTTGTGATTACTAACAATCTTCAATTTCTACTGGGTATACAGTAACTTTAAGAGGGTATGCAACAACTTCAATAGGATACCCAACAGTTATAATAGGAAATGAGGCATATAACATCTAGAAACTAGAACTTGCTACGCCAAATGGGTGAAATGGTAGTGAGGATCGACTATCTAAAATCACAAACGGAAGAGGAGCAGCCATATCAACCCGAGGAGTACTCAATATACATTAGTGTGAAATCCTTACAAAGTGATGGGGAACTTGAGAATCTTAAGATGATTGCTCAAGGAAATGCTTGTTTGGAAGAAGTTGAGTTGGAAGCAGAAAAAGATACATCTTTTAGATCGGAGGTAAAAACTGAGTTCATATTTATTGTTGAGATTGACTATTTACCTTTACCTAGCAGGTTACAAGAATTAAATGAAGAAAAAAAAAGGAAAAAAGACGTTTAAAATATTTCCAAAGTGTATAAACTCAATCGAGATTGAGAATGTAAAGATAGGGAGGAAGCTGGAGGTGAACGATTATCAACCAAGGCCCTATCTAGAACAACCTTACGTGGAAGAACCGCATGTGCCACCAGACGATCATAATTTGGTCACGTGAGGAGAAGTATGGAGTCGAGCCAGCAATTCTAAACAAAGGTACTTCTTGGGAGGCAACTCAAGAGAAGTAAATTTCTTTTCTTTACATTTCCGCATTACTTTTTATATGCACGTGTGTTTTTGAAAGTTGTTTCTTTTACTTGTTTTAAGTTTTCAATCAAAATGAGAGAGAAAAAAAACAAAAATTTTATCTTTTCTGTTGATTTTGGGATTATGTAGTCATGATTAGAGTGTGAACTGACTAGAGAATTTCATAGCAACTTTAGCATGTATTTTTACTCTTGTGATTGGTCAATGCGCATTATCTTTAGAAGAGTAGTGACTAGCGGTGACAAAGTCGGTGAGATTTGAGCCTTATTTGATTGACACATTCATATCAGTCTCATTGCCTTTTGATAATGTGTGACCTTCACGACATGTACGTCCTGATTTTTCCTTGAATTTTTATTTGAGACCATATTTTTTATCACTTGCATTGATATGGATATGATTAGACATTCTTTGCTTTTCCGAACTACATTAAATAGGCTACCTATTATATGATTTTCCTTTTTAATAAGCCCCCTTGAGCAGTATTTGTCTTTTATTTGTGTATTAGCCACATTACATGTTTTAACCAAACCAAATGTCCTTCCCAAGCTTTAAAGCTAGCAGAACATTTGTGATTTTTGAGTTTGGGGATATACAAAAATATAAATGTGGGGTTATGCAGATGTGCAAGTTGGTTATAATGTTGAGATGTTATTTTACGCCTTATCATTGAAATTCCCATGTTGATGTGGTTTATTTTAATTTTTATAAGAGAGAAAAAAAGGAAAGAAAGAAAGAAAAGAGAAAAAGAAAATAAAATAAAATAAAAAGAAAAAAATAAAAAATAAAAAGAAAGAAAAAAGATACACAAAAGAAATGAAAAAAAGATTTTGCATAAATGTATCGAGGAGGAAATGCAAATGTGATTTGCAAAGTTATTTATGATTAATGCATCCTCATAAAGTTGTATTGAAAGGGTTATTAGAGTGTGATGAATATGAGGTAGATGTTGTCTTTGAAGGTTCACTCTTTGTGGCTTCAATGTATTGTCATCAATTGTATGAGTGATTCCTTTGGATTGGTATATGCTTCATTTTCTTTATGTATGAGAGTTGAATTGGGTTGTGAAATATAAATGTTGCATTCATCATAGCTAACTGTACCCAATTTTTGGTGAGTGTTAACTTGTGCACTTGATGTCATATTGAGTGTTACTTTTGTTTCACTAGCTTTGATAGCTTTCATGCTACTTGACCCAAATACATCTCACCTTAACTTACCCACATTACAATCTTGAAAAGTTCTTTGATTCATAATTTTACATGTGAATTTTAGTGGTGGAGAAATGAAATGATATGAAAGATTATGGATTGTCATGATCATGAATAATGTTGAGTGTACCCGTAGATATATTTTAGTTTAAATACAATTTCCAAGTTTACCATTAGATTACTCAATTTTTGAAAATAATGAATGTTGATTGATCATGAGTAAAAGCTTTGAATTTTAACTTCTTGCTATGATTTTTGAAAGTCATTCATCTTTATTTATGATTATGTATTCTTGGAACATATAGGAAATGAATCAATGTTTTTAGGTCTTTGAACTTAATTTTAATACTTTGCCCGAGGATGATCAAAAGCTAAGTGTGGGGGAATTTGATAGATGCTTAATTGATTATTTAATTATTTCATAACACTTAGCGAGTAAAGACAATAAATTGCTTAAGATACTTATTTTGACTCGTATGTGACTTTGGGCACAATTCGGAAGAAAAGAAGTTAAAGTGTGTGTCTAAAACACCATAATTGGACCATTTTTTGAAGGTTAATACTCACTTGTCTTCATGGAGCGAGAAGAAGACAAGAAAATACCAAGAAAGGAGATATATGTTGAAAATACAAAGAAGATTAAGGCATGAGATAGGATAGGCCCATGCATGTAAATTTAATGATGACCAATACGACAGTGCATAAGCCAACAATTGGAAGAGAAAAAAATGATAGTGAAGCATGAAGAAGACACACAGCAAGAAGCAAGTAAAAATGACAATATGTACAATACAAAATGCACAGCACTAAGACGTTGCAGATGTTGTATGTGAATGTAAACCATATCTATTTTTCACTTAGACATTATGCGTAAATGTAGACGACGTCTATATAACATAGATGTAGGGAGCGTTTTTGACTTAAAATGCACAGTAGCATAATAAAGAGGAGGACTTTAAATTAGACGTAAACAATGACGATGGATGACATATTAATTCATCATATTATAGAATAGTGGAGAGAACAGTAACATAGAAAGGAGGCATAATAGGGAAAGTAGATAGGGGTCTTCAGTAGGGGTTATTAATGGGGCTGAAGCATTTTTTCGAGAGAGGCCTGTGGAGCGCTAGACATTCCGACGTCAGTTCGGAGGTAACATCGATGCCAATGACCCTAGTTAAATGTATTTCACTATTTTTGTTATTTCTTTCTCTTATTAGGAATTGATTGTGTAATCTTGTGTTGATTGAATTGGGTATTGTGAAAAGATGATTTTAATGCATTCATTGAATCGTTTATGTGTAAACCCATTGCTAGAATTTTGAAATAATTTGTAATTGTTATGTTGAAATTCATATGTAGCGATTAATGATTCGTAATCATTAAGGATAGCATAACCTAGGTTAAATGACACATCGTATATGGTTATTGCCTTGATCAATCGATTTTCCTAATTCGTAATGCTACTACTTAATTAAATCTAGAGATAGTATCTTAGGTTATTTGGTGGTTAGGTTTAATTAATAATCGTATCTTGATTAAACAAAAACTAAGGGAAAACTTAAGTTAATTATTAACACACGATTAATAGTTGTCATGAAAGGTTTGAGAACAGCAACTCAATGAAATATGTTTAATTAGGGTGTAGGTCGAAATTGAACCAAAGAACTGGGTCCCTACCAAATTCCCCACTTTTATCATTTTTTATATGTTTTCTTTAATTTTTTATTAGTCTAGTTTCATTTTATTTTCTTGTTTAAACATCCAGAACCCTCATAAAACCTAAACACCAGTTACTTTCATTTCTAAAACTTTGCACACTCTCTGTGGGATCGACCTAGACTCACCACTACTATAGTAGTAGTCTAGTTATTTTATTTTGACTAGCATTACAATGCGCTGTCAATTTTGGCTTGTTGCCTTGATTAATCGATTTTCCTAATTCGTAATGCTACTCTCTAATTAAATTTGGAGATCGTATCCTAGGTTATTCGGTGATTAGGTTTAATTAACGATCATATCTTGATTAAACACTACCTAAAGGAAAAATCAAGTTAATTATTAACCACGATTAATAGTTGCTAGGAGAGGATTTAAGAATAACAAATTAATGAAATATGTTTGATTAGGGTATAGGCTGAGATTGAACTAAAGAATCGGGTCCCTACCGAATTCCCCACTTTTATTATTTTTCGCATGTTTTCCTTAATTTATTTTTATTAGTCTACTTTCATTTTATTTTCTTATTTCCAAAATCCAAAACCCCCTTAACCTAAACACCGATTAATTTCATTTCAACAACTTTACACACACTCTTTGTAAGATTATCCTAGACTCACCACTGTTATAATAGTATGTTTAGTTATTTTATTTTGACTGGCATTATGAGGTGCAGTCATATACTATGGAACATTAAAGCCATTGGGCATGCAAAAAGAGTTGAGGTCTCATCAAAGATCTAAATATGTATTTAAGTAAATTTTCTTAATTATGATGATAATGGAAGTTGTAGGATTTAAGAAAGTTCCCACTATAGAGAATCTTGTGGAATTCTCTCATTAAGCCTTTGTCCCAATAGTAGCATGATCGTTATATGATGATATGGTATATGATATTTAAATGATTGGCTTAGTGGAAGTGGGAGAATCTCCCAATTTATACCTTACAGTCAATCTGTTGGTTGTAGATTATTAATAAAATAATTTAAAGGCATTTTTTATCTTGTATATGTTTGGATATATATTATAAAGTTCATAGGATAATTATACATTGCAAATGAAATTATAATTATAAAATTCATATTGCATTTATGTATTATCCCTAAATTATTCCTGGTCACTTTTTTATTAAGACTGGACATCAATACAAAGTAAAAATACTAGCACACGTTATGTTTTTCCTTGTGAAGGAAGTGGCTAATCTTATAGGCTAAAGTATGAAGATACTTAAAAAACTGTGTAGGTGTTTGATAGAGAACAAGTTCACTAAATTGACCCAATATGAAAATCCCATTTGGAATATTACTTGTATCTCTATGGAAATTCTCATTGTGATGAATGTATAAGTGATCTTTTGACTTGAGGTCTTTAATATTATATAGGGATTGCTATGTGATACAAATTATGACCTATTTAATCATAAGTCATTCAGTTGGTAGTTAATATATATAGCAGGAATTATATGAAGGTAGTTGAGATATCAAAACAAGATACTTCACCTTAAAATAAATAGGGAGAATGTTCTGTTGTCCTTGATTAGTATTGATTTGAAAAATCCTTAACTAAGGTGGAATGACATTTTGTAAATAGTTTACAAATGTCACTAATTGAATTGATAACTAATAGCAGAGAACTAATATGATTGGACTCAAAATATAGTAGACATTAATTCTATACTTTATGTCTAATAGTAATATTGTACAATGAAATGATTGAATTATATGGAAAAATTAGGAATAGAAAGGTTAGCCAAAACCATTTTGACATTCCTAAATATTTTAGTGGCCATGATGCGTTGTTAGATGCCAATCTTGATATATAATTATAAATTGTTTAATTAGAGAATTAACGATAAATTAAAAGGAGTTTAATTTATCTAATTCTAATTACAAATTAGAATTTTAATTTTAATTTATAATCATTTCCAACATCTTGAGGAACCTAATGGGTCACACATAAAGAAAGGGTTATAGAGAGCAAAATTATTTTAATCAAGTTGGAGTTGATCGTAAAGCTTGTGAAATGTTTAGATTAAATATGATATATTTAATAAATAAGGGTCAATATGAAATATTGGAACTTATTTAGTCATAATTGGTATAAGTTTAAGTGAAATTAGAATTTAATTTCTATTAAATTACTAAAACGTCCAAAACTTATTATAAATAGTTTTAAGCTCGAATGACGCTATCACTTCTTGCTTAACCCTTTATGTAAAAGTTATAGAGTTCTTCCAACCTGTTCTACGGATACTGTCAGAGGATGAACACTTATATGGCTACGGTGGTTAAGATGGATCAGCTTCAGAAATAATTTGAGGGATGTAACAAGAATATAGTCAATCTTTGGAATAAGGTAACAATTACAATTCATGCTTTATTACGATTTATGCGTTAATCATTTTACATAATTAAAGTGATATTGGTTTGGGAAATCAAAATACAAAAAGTTTTATAATTATTTCACTGTAGTTGGGATTTGATCCCATCTTGATTTCCCAACATATCAATCAAAATATTCTGAAAGATTTGTTTGTTATAGGTAATTGAATTATGATTTTATCTACTGTCAATTTTTGGTACTAATCCCTACTTTAACTATTTTCGCATTTACAATATTTAATTTTCTTCCTAACATTTTAATGCTTTAATTTTTACTTTCTTAAATTTCTAGTTCTTAAATTTATGTAAAAAGAAAAAAATATTTTGAAACTAGGAAAAAAATAGATAGGGAGCTGAATCTCTTCCTCTTTTCTCCGCCATTATTGCTATTATTGTAACTCTCTTATAATTGCTTTTGTTTTCGAGTCGTATATCCATAGCAAACTCAACTGTCCTTAGTAGCCTTCTCCAAAAGCTCTAATTTGGCTAGTCACCATATAAGAACTCTATTTTAGTTGCTTTTGGCCTATCTATTGCAGTTACCCAAGCACCGCTAGTCGCTTATGTAATAACTCTAACGTGCCTAATCTTTATATATGAATGTAAACTAAATAATTCCCCTCACTTTCTTTTGCTAGCCACTAAGTTTGATGCTACTAGAGATGCCAATGGGTTAAGCCGAGTCTGGGTTGCTCCTGACTCGACCCGGCCTACCCCATGCTTGGGTGGCCCGTGGCTCAGTCCAGTATACAATTTTTAAAAGAAAAACATCAGAAACGATGTTTGTGGCTCAACCTACCATACCTTTTTTTAAAGAAAAACGTTAAAAAATACATCTTGAAATAACTTTAGGGCTACAGGCTGGGATAGACTGGCCCATGGCTCGTCAGCCCGTTGTCTGCTTGGGCGACCATAGTTTGGGCCAAAATTGGGCCGGGTCAGGGGAACCGAGCCTTTTTTGACATCCTTAGATACTACCCTCTTTAATAACCCCCTTCTCTCTCTCTTATCTACTATATTTTGCTTATTTATAGAAAGAGTGTACTAAAGTTCCTAAATTTTCTTTTGAAGTTTTCTAGTAGAGTTTTGTACATCCTTTGATTTTGTGTTTCATTTGGGATTTTTTTTACTAGTTACATATTTTGGAATGTCTTCAACAAAGTAAATTTTTTTAATTTGAAAATTTATTTAATATGTGTAAAATTTTTATGAATTTTATTTGATAGCCTTATATTCTTATTTGTCTAATAAATTTATAAACATATTTTTTATTTTTCCTTAAATTATTTTTGTAGTTCAGGGTAAATTATAACATATAATCATATTAAGTTTTACAAATATGTGCTCGTTGCATCAACATATATGTTATAAGTTTCATTATTTAGTAAAATTTTAAGTATATCTCAATATGATTCTAACTAAATTTTGTTAGAGTAGTGCTCTAAAGGCAATCACCTTTAGCATTTTTTTATAAACTTTATTTTGATTAATAAAGTGAAAGACAATTTTTCATTAATTTGATGTTTTTTTATTTATGAATTGAAGTCGATAGACCATGATACAAAATATAGCATGAAGAAAATCATGATGAGATCATGACAATTAGGTTCTTATTGTGTACAATTATGTTAATATCTAAATTATCCCTAGTCATAGGATTAATAAGACAGGACATTATTAATCCGGATAGACTAGCACATGTTATACTTTTGATTTGATCAAGTAGTGGATCTCACAAACTGTAAGGATGAGATGTTTAGAGTTAACATGTAGATGCTTACTAAGAGTAGTAAGTACATTGTACCAATATTGCAAATATCCTTAGACTTGAGTTACTCAAGGATATCTTGGATACTGATCCTATGCTTTGACATCATTCCTTGTTGCCTCAAGACGAGGTCGCTCATAGGGTGGCGATTAGGTACTACTATTAGTATTCGAAGGTTATTGGGTATCCAATAAAGGATTCACCACTCCTAATAGAAGGAGATGATACCCACAGCCTCTTGTTGGGATCATTACTAAGGAGTCTCTGGTCGGAGCTGTTATGTTTCATGAAGAGGGTCTTCAATGACATATAGAGTAATAAGATCTTAGGACAAGAACTAACATCACTTGGACTAGATGTCACATAGTCAGTCTAGTGGGAGTTAACACATAGCTCATATTCCGAGCTAAGTGGGGTATAGAATGGTGAAGGAACGAATTGCATAGTAGTTTTCTATGGAAAGGTTCGTAAGTCAGATAATTAACTATCGAAGAGTTCGTGTGTTAATGTACTTATATTAGGGTAAATTGGCATCATGAAACCCTTCATGATTTGCTTGAACTAAGAGTTAATTCAAGTGGCATAAAAACATCCATGATTTGCTCAGATTAAGAGTTAATTCAAGTACCCAAAATAATCAGGAACCTAAGGGTCACATGTATAAAAGATCAAATGAAAAACAAAGCATACATGGCTGTCATTAGAGTAAACCATGATCGTGACCAAAGGTACGACATATGATGCATAAGTGAGTTCTTCACTTATTTACACATGAAATGATAACCTAAAATTACACTTAAGTGAGAGGATAAGGGGTCTAGAAGTGTTTTGGAGTTAGAGAAAAGTGGTCTTGAGTCTTGTTCATGGAATTTATGCAATTATTGCATGAATCTAATTGCATACAACATAATTTTGATCTGTCTCTCCATTGGAGCATCTACTTGAACTCATCTTGTTTGGTGCTCTAACCACCCTTACACACTATTTTTCTTCATCTTTGTATGTTGAGTGATTAAGGAACGTGTTTGGTATTTGCTATAACCAAAACAAGGAGAAGATTAAAGAAAGAAGGAGCATTATGAAAGGTACAAGTGCTGAAATTTCATGTTCTTATAATTTGTGTATGCATAGAAGGAGCATTATCAAAGGTACATGCTGAAATTTCATGTTCTTATAATCTGTGTATGCATGCATCTAAGATTCTGGATTTTTAGGGATGTTGTGGGGTTGGAATTTAGATTTTGACACTTCCGTTGCCTTGTTATGCATGTGATGCATGAAACCATGGCTAGCCCTTCAAGTGGTATCAGAGCAAGTTGTGCATGTATAAGGTGATCTATTGAACATGTGCAAACTATTTGCTGGGTTGTGACTGACATGCATGTTGATTCCAAAATTTTTTATAAATTGTGTAATTTTTTTCTGGTTTTCTTTTGCATAAATGTTTATAAGGTGATATATTATTTTTCTGTCAAAGGAAATTTCAATTGAATGTCATTTGCTATTTTATTACGAATTAAACTCTAGTCTATTCATATGTTGGTTTACGGGAATTTCTAGAAAACTGAATGCATATACTGATTTTGAAAATTTTTTAATAATTATAGAAAATTTTTTTTTCTAATTTTCTTTCACAAAAATGTTTATAAGGTATTATGATATGTTTCTGTCAAAGTAAAATGTAATTAAAAGTCATTTTCTATTTTATTATGATTTTAGTTTCAGCCTAACGCATGTATGAAATTCTGGGAAATTCTAGAAATATGATGAACTTGTGTGCTTGTAAATTCCATATTAATTTTTATAAAAATTGTTTTTATGAATTTTCTGCATGGACATGCAAGCTAAGATGTTTCCAAGTGTATGAGATGCATGAAACTTGTTGTTAAAGTGATTACCTTATGCATGCATGATGTATAGTATGACTAGTGTTAGAAGTAATATGACAAGTGTCATAAACATGTGATATACTGGCTAATTCCACTAAGTTAATAAATAATTCCTAGGAATTAGTTCCTAAAATTTTTTATTGGGCACATTCAGAATGTGTATAAAACTTTGGAATATTTCTAGAATTAATTGAATTTGATTAATTAATAAATTAGGTCAAAGTCATGGTCAGCTTTTTGAAAGTTGATGGAGTTGACTTATGTGTATGTGTTTCGGTTATAAGACCTTAAAAAAAATTTATGAGATAAGAAATGTATTATTTTGATGCTAGTAGCATGCTAAGTGCATGAGTTTAAAATTAGGGCTTCAGAAAATTTTCGGACATCAAATCACTCTCCTTAGTGTCTAGTAGGTTAACTCATTTATCTTGATGATTTTAGCCATCAAGATATTTTTTAGCTTGTATCGAAATTGTCTTGATAAACTTAAGATGAATTAGGGATGTTTTAGATGACTAATTGATGTTCAAAAATTTTGGAAACCCTAGGGATTAATTTAGAATTAATCCAAGTAGATCATTGCATTTCTAGTGTGACTAGAAAAAGACATATGTACTAGAATTAAAGTGTTTATTTTATACATCAAAATAATTAAAATTTTAGTGTTCCTAATCGAATCACGTCTATAATGCAAATTAGCCAAGACTAACACTAATACCCAATTCACCTCCTTTGTGTGATACATGTATTAGATGCATTTTAAGGGTGGTTATGGACATAGGCTCAATTTAATTAAGTTGTCCATAATCTGAATATATATATGTGATATATATATATAATATCATCCAAGTATTGATGAGACCTAAGAATAAATCCCTTAATCAAAATATTAGAACTTACGTCTTCCATTGATATGGCAAGAACTAGAATTCTTTTAGTGTTGGGTTGTTGGGCAAACCCAAGCCTGCACTAATCGAATATGTTCAAACCATGGAAATTAGATTTCTGGATTAGTGGGTTAGTCTTAATTAGAAGCATTGATTTCTTGGGCAAACCCAAGGTTAACATGGATAGAGGCGAAGTTGGGTATTATACATGGGATGTATACACATCAAGAGTTGATAACTTAATGAGTTTGCTAAATCAACAGTTGATGGCACAAGTCGATAGTTATATAACTGAATACAACTGATATGAAAGTGAGATAATGGATGATAGTTGTTAGATCCCGTTTTCGGAGTCTAACTTGCACTTTGATGCCACAACTATTAGACCTCGATTTCGGAGCCCAACGTTCATGCTCTGATACCACAACTGTTGGACCCTATTTTCGGAGCCCAACTTATAAGAGTCATGAGACGCGAGCGCAGCACTCTGAAGGGTTGTTATAACATCCCGACATTCATAATTGAGAGCTTGTTAAATGACAATCCATTCTTATGTTTGATCCTCAATCGTCACCCTAAACACATCGCTCAAGTTATCTTTTACTTCCATAACCAACTAAGTACATTTCAATTTCCATTCAAGCCTAAATGTACCATAAATAAACAATGATAAGCCCACAACTTATAAAATCTACAAGATTTGGGACAAAAAGCATAAATTTCATTAGGGATCTCAGATTAAGACCATTTAAGTATGGTTTGGAAGAGAACTTTAATTTCTACAACTTCTGTGAAGACCTCAAAGAGAGATTTTGCCATCTAGAGGGTTACAATTTGCACATTTTAAAAACTGTCCCGAGAAGGTCTGCCTAACGGACATGAACTGAGCTGGGACACAACCAATCCCGAGAAGGTTCGCCTAACCGATATGAAGTCCCTCCAAAGAGACATGAACTGAGCAAAAACACTGGAATACCCGAGAAGGTCCCCCTAGCAAACATGAAGTCTGCCCAACCGACATTTACGGGTCAAATTCAAGACTTCTAACTCTTCAATCATATCTAACACCTCTCATGCATATCCTATCATTCCTACTTCAATTTCCTCATCATTTACACCTCCATTTTAATTCAAAACATCCACAAAACACATCATACAAGATCATTGATCATAACCAACAAAACATCATTCATACTTAAACACATTCATCCTCAATTGTTGATCATGTCAAAGCATTCTTCAGAATTCAACACATATTCAACTCCTTTTATCACTTCATTTCCTCTCTAACTCATCACACTAATTCTTCCCCTTAAGACATCACATTCTCTCATTCTATTAGATCAAAAAAGAAAAGCTGTAAAATGTCCTGCATACCTCCTTTGCAACATCACCACTTAAAATGTTCCTATCTCTCTACTCCGATACCCAAAATTTACATACTTTATAACGGTGGAAATCTAAGAGGATAAACTACAACTTCTAAGAAGACAACATTGTCCAAACCAGCCTAGATTAATACAGATTTTCCCCTGAAGTCATGATACAAATTTTATCCCTATAGATGCTTGAAAATGCAATGCGGAAACTTAGAAAATCATGAGCAAAACATACAGATATTTCATTAATCTTAAAAGAAAAAGTTTTATAAAGCTCAAATGGGCTTTTTAAAACTCGAATACATCATTGGTTTCATAATCCAAAAATACAACATATACATATGATTGATACTCGAAATGGGGCTAAAGCCTTGAATATTCCTACACTAACTTAAAAACAAAAGCATGCACATTTGGAGTAATGCCTTGACTCTCTCTTACTCCATCTCTTGCTCGTCACCTGAAGATGGGAGGAATGGGGGTGAGCTTACAAGCTCGTGGGTAACAAGTTTATAGACGAGAAACAAGTAAAATCATTTAAAATGTCCATTTCCGCAACAAAATGCTTTGCAACCATAAAACATATAATTCCTAAATTCTCAAGCTTATCAAACACATCGTATTCAACATAAGACATGTATTCATCAAACTTGTCAACAAATTATAAACAACTTAAGCACACATAATGGTTTGGGTAGGTCCATAAATAGAACGAGCTAACACATTCCCATGAAATAGTATTGTGTAGTCGTGAATAGAACAAACTAACACAATCCCATATAGTGGATTTTTGCGTAGTCGTAAACATGAGGGAGTCCCTGAAGGAGTTCCATGCCACCTGCGGGCAGGTGGGAGAAGCCTTTAGTCAAAGTGCACTTGACATACAGAATGGACCAAACTAAACCTACATAACATGTATTTCATAACTTGTAAACTTGTTGCCCAAAATGGTGATGTTTTTTGAAAACATGATTTCCATAAGCATAATATTTTTCAAATACAATTTCTATCATCATTTCACAAATCATCATCAAGATTCATATACCAAACATGTAGCAATTTCTTAAATCATTCAAGAAGCAATAAATGCAAAATTTATAAAGCAATTGAAATCATTTAACTTTATTGATTTGGAAAATTTCTCATGGCTCATTAACTCAACTATAAACAAGTAACCCACCTTGAATTCCTTGCTTAAAAGTTGCTCAAAAATGCCTTTCCTCTTGCTCCTCTTGCTTCACTTGCCTCCCTTCAACATTGACAAAATTCCATTCAAAAGTGCATTCCAATTGGAAAACCCAAAGAAACCTATGCATGAAATTAATCCTAGAATACTTATACCCATGCATTTCCTAAGCTCTTTGAACCAAAACTCATCCAAAAATCTAAAAATCCAAAAGATTAAACATCAATTTACCTTAAATCTTCACCAAACAATGAATTTCTTGGCTCTAATGAAAGCTCTTCTCTTCCTCTACCTTTTTCTCTTCTTGAACCACCTCAAAATCTCTCTCAAAAGCTAGGAAATGATGAAACTCTAAACTTTCTTCTTCTTTTTCTCCCTAATTGCTGACTCTCTCTCTCATTTCTCTTTCTTTCTTATGTTTTTCTCTTCTTTCTCTCCCTCAATTTCGTTTCTGTCCTTCTTAAAAGCAAGACGCACTTTTCCTTTTCCAATTTTGCCCTTAATTAGTGGTAAAAGTCATTCCTACCCCTCCATATATACCTTGCATCTTTTATCCTTAAGTGATCTCCCCAAAATGCCCTTTATGCAATCTTACTACCTTAACACTTTAATTTAATTAACCTATGTCATAAAATCTTACTAACATTAACATAATAATTAACTCCCCAACATAAATCTATAAAGACCTCATAATTAATTTAATTCATGTTTATTCATCAAGAAAAAAATTCGGGGGCCAACATTTGTGTTAAATTTTCTATATGCTTTTGGATTTCCTAGGAAGTTTATATAATAGGTGAGACAATGCATCACTATAGTTTCCTATAGGGTCTTAATAAATCGGGAGCCTACCAAGCCTTTGACCCTTACCTTTTCACTCTTTACATGGAGATCTTGACTAGGTTTATCATACCTGGAATTAACTTAGACATGAATTTTAGATACCATTCTAAGTGTAAGGCTCTGAAGATTTCTAGTCTTTCTTTTGCTAATGATCTAATTTTATTTTATAAGGCTGAATTGAATTTTATGAGTACATTAATAACAACCTTGAAACATTTCAAGAAACCATATGGTTTATGCATTAATCCTTAAAAGACTCAACTTTTTTTGTCAATTAGGGGCTTTGAGACTCACTAACTGTTTGGAGTGCATTACTAGTCTAAAATCCTCTAATCTTCCTATTCTTTATCTAGGAGTATATGTATCATCCAAAAGACTTTACTATAATGATTTTTGGCCTCTTATTGAGAAGATAAAGAGAAGAATTGCTAATTAGTGTAACAAAAGCATATCCCTAGTTAGGAGGGTCCAGTTAGTTTAATTCCTTATTGAACTCCTTACATGTACATTAGACAACTAACCTTTGATTTCCAAAATCCATTATCAAGTCAATATAAAAGATCTTGAGAAGGTTTTTATGTGTAGGTTATGACTAGGGTCTTTCCCCAGTAAACGTGGAATAGTTAATACTTTGCTTGCTAAAAAGGGATGAAGGGAGTATTAAGCATTCATCATATTAGCGTTACCAACCATATTCAATTCACTAAAAGAAATTGAAGAATTCTACAGGATAAAAACCTCTCTCAATTAGGTGGATCTATACTTTCTACATTATAGACAATAGTTTTATTATGCTTAAAACTGAAAAATAATTCTTTTTAGTCTATAGTGCATCTTCTTAAACTTCAGAACAAAGTAAGGATGAAGTTCTCTCATCAATTGGGAGATGGAGCTTTAACTTTTTTTAGGCATGATAATTGGTCCACCCTTGGCCTTTTGAGTGATGTTAGTAGCCTTATCCATCTTAGGAATATGGTTTAAATAAAACTAGGGTTAAGGAGGTCCTTAGTACAAATATGTAAAACTATTTAAGGAACTTCCCCCTCAACTACCAATTATCACCAAAGAAACGGGACAATGTGTAATGATTTTTTACTCTTCTAAGATATTCTCTAATCAGTTCTATAGGAATATTTTTAGAGAACGATCCCCAAAAAGTACTTTGATATAAGCTTATTTGGCATAAACATTTATGTATAAGAGTCTCAATTACCCTATATCTAGCTATTAAGTACAAACTAAATACTCCGGATATGATAAGGAAGAATAAAGTGTAGCGCCCCCACTACTATAAGGTACATACCAGAACACCTATGTGACATTCCAGTACATACCCTATAACAACGGCTTGTTACAGCCTCACTTTCACTTTATCATATGGTAATTTATCCTGCTAAATCATGGCATCTACTATCATACAAGAAAGTCACCAAATATTTTTTTAAACAAATTTCCTCTTTTCATTTCATAAATACCAAATTTACATACAATGTAGCTTTCTCAAAAAAATCTGTACATATACATCATCATATCCTACATAAAATATATTCCATGAAAGAGGAAATACAAAAGATCTAACTAAATCCTTTAGTCCAGCTAACCGACCTTTAAGCCATATCTTCTTCTTCACAAAAGTACAAGAATTAAGCTTCTTGTACAGTCTCTCAGTAGCTAGAATCCTCTCTGTATCCTAAAATGTCAACGTGCAATTTTGGGTGAGTTTTGCGAACTCAGATGAGGTAACCATCATCGATGGTTCACTCAATTTATGCAACATATCATTCCACATAACAGATAATTCACTTCATTGCATTTTTCATATAATATCACATATCACATTTTCATTAAGAGTAAGACAATTGCATTTCAATCAATCAAACATACTTAATACAAATTATATGAAATGCACATGTGACTTTTTTCTAATTATTACGTTGTTATGACCGAGTGCCTATACTGTCCCGTATCCATGGTGGATACCGGGCTCATTTTACTGTCCCTTATCCGTTAGAGATACAGGACTCATTTTTACATAGTGAGCCTTAGGCTCTTAATCACTGTCTGAGCTCAAGGCTCTTTTCACACATTGAGCTTTAAGCTCTAATCGGTGGCTACTCTGATCATAACTCTCATTATCTGATCATGCATTCATGTATGGAATGCATCTCACATGTTCAATCAATCGTATCATAACACATTTAGTTCTTCACATTCACATTCAAGCAGCACTTCAACAAACATCCCACATTTCACAATCATTGGACCTTCTGTCCGGAATTCAACACAATTCATTTCACATTCATTTATCATTAATAATAGAATTTAAGCAAACAATAATTGAGAGAAACCATCTAGGTTACGCACTGTTTGCTCCAGATCGCTTATTGCCTCGATGTCCTGGCAATGTCTAGATACACATGATCTACTTGCTCCTCTATATCATGCAACACACATTTACCCAAATTACAACATTGCATAATTATATAAGTACTCATTT
>JANQBM010000004.1:11185172-11201873 GCA_025594535.1 Erythroxylum domingense | reverse complement strand
AGCCATTGCTATCCGACAAAAGCTTTATATATCCATGATTAAATCCCACTGCCAAAATGAAGTGTTTCTGAATCTTCCAACCTCTCAAACTCTCAAGTTAATGGTGTAAACTTTTTTAAAAATGAAATCCGAAGTTTAGGGACCCAAAAACAAACCCATAATTGTCCATATATTGCTTTAGCCATTATAGAGACAATAGATAGCAACAGACCTTCACAATGTTTCGGAAATGATGGTTGTGAATCTTATGGACCACAAGAATATTCCAACATTTTCCCACTTGGTCCATATAATTCAACATTGACTTTATGGAGAAACAAAATATATGAATCATGGCGACAATTCCTCTTATAATGAGTAATATCTTCCATATATTACATTATATTATGTCTCTACACAGTCCTTCAACTTAATAAATAAACCATATGTTTATTCTAGGTCTAAACTTAATGAACATTCTTAATATAACAAAATGAATGTCTATAGGTGCACAAACCATATGAGAAACATCACATTGAATAAGAGTTTTATTGAAAATAATGTACATTCAATGACATTATTTTACAGAATCTAGTCCTATTTGTACTACATGATCCTTAAACTGCTTAGGTGACATACCTTTAGTTAAAGGATCCGCAATTATCAACTCAGTGCTATTGTGCTTAATGATTACTTTCTTTTCCTTAACACGTTCTCTTATGGCTAAATACTTAATATCAATATGCTTACCTCGACTTCCACTGTTGTTGTTTTTAGCCATAAAAATTGTAGCTGAGTTATCATCGTATAACGTTATCAGTTTAGAAATAGAGTCCACAACTTTAAGCCCAGATATAAAACTCTTCAACCATACACCATGTTAGGTGGCTTCAAAAAATGATACGAACTCAGCTTCCATAGTAGAAATAGTAGTCAAGGTCTACTTGACACTTTTCCAAGATAAAACTCCACTAGCTAACATGAAAATATAACCTGAGGTTGATTTTCTTGAATTAATGTAGCCAGCAAAGTCCGAATCAGAGTACCCAACTACTTCCAGATTTTTAGTTCGTCTGTACATAAGTATGAAATCCTTCGTTCCTTGAAGATATCCCATCTCTTTTTTTGCAGCCTTTTAGTGATCAATACCTGAATTACTCTAATATCTTCCTAACATTCCAACCGTGAATGCAATATCTGATCTTGTACATACTTGAGCATACATTAAGATTCCAACTACTGAAGCATATGGAATGTTCTTTATGTGTTCTTATTCGAACTCATTTTGTAGGCATTGACTCAAATTGAATCTATCACCTTTCACTATGGGTGCTACACTCAGTGCATAATCTTTCATCCGAAATCTCTCTAAAATTTTGTTGATATAGATAATCCCCAAATGCCTCGAGATCTTTCTCTATAGATTTTAATGATAATGATATAAGATGCCTCGCCCATATCTTTCATATCAAAATTCTTTGAGAGAAATTGTTTCACCTCATATAGTGAACCCTTATCATTGGTTGTAAATAAAATATCATCCACATACAACACATGATAACAAATCTTGCTCCTACTAACGTTCTGGTTTATACACTGATCTATAAGGTTTTCTTTAAAACCAAATGAAGTGATGACTTCATAAAATTTTAAATACCATTAAAGAGATGTTTGTTTTAAGCCATATATGGATTTATTGAGCTTGTCGACCAAATGCTCACCATCACTAGAGGAGAATCCTTCTCGTTATTTCATATAAACCTCTTCCTTTGGTTCACCATTAAGGAACACTATTTTTACATCCATTTGACGTAACTCAAAGTCAAAATGGGTTACTAATGCAATAATTACTTAAAGACAAAATTTTCTTTGAAACAAGAGAAAATGTCTCTGTGTAATCGATTCCTTCTTTTTGAGTAAATCCTTTAGCAACTAGTCTTACTTTATGTCGCTCAATGTTACCTTGTGAGTCTTTCTTTATTTTAAAGACACATTTACACCTAATGAGTTTTACACCATTAGGCAATGCAATGAGATTTCAAACTCTATTACATGCTATAGAATTCATCTTATCTTTCATGGCATTATACCATAATTTTTATTCTTTAGAAATTATGGCTGGCAAAAATGTTTCAGTATCATGTTCGACTCTGATGTTAAAGTCCAATTCTTGTAAATACACAATATAATTACTAGAGATACCTGATCGCCTTACTCTAGTAGATCTCCTTAATGTTGTTTCAACATTCTCCTCAAGAGCATATTGTGCAACTGGTTGATCAATAATTTCTTGTTGCTCCATATCAACAACTTGATTTATTGAATCAGTATCAACTGCTTCTGGAATTTTAGCAATTGGTTTTCTAACACCTACTGGTGCTTGAGGGGTGTGAATGACAATCAATCTATCACTTGAGTCAGAGGGATGAAATTCCTGATGTTCCTTTTCTGAAATAGCATCTCGAAATCGATCACTCCCACTGATTAAGTCATTCTCAACAAATTTTGCATTTCTTGATTCCACAATCCTAGTACTGTGAGATGGATAACAAAATCTATACCCTTTGGATTTTTCAGCATATCCAGTGAAGTAACCACTTATGGTTCTCTAGACTAGCTTCTTTTCTTGTGGATTATAAATTCTCGCTTCAGACAGGCATCTCAAAACGCGTATATGTCACAAACTTGGTTTCTAACCCTTAAATAACTAAAAAGGTGTCTTTGAGACAACCTTAGTTAGAACTTGGTTTAATATATACAAAGTCGTCTTTAGTGCTTCATTCCACAAGAAATCAGGGAGTTTTACATTACTTTGCATACTTCTTACCATGTACATTAATGTTTTGTTTCTTCTTTTTGCCACACCATTCTGATCCGGAGAACCAGACATAGTATATTGGGCAACAATCCCATGTTCTTAAAGAAACTTAGCAAATGGACCAGGTTCTTGTCCATTCTCTATGTATATACCATAGTACTCTCCACCTCTATCTAATCTCACGATCTTAATTTGTTTTCCACATTGATTTTCTACTTCAACCTTAAAAACTTTAAAGGCATCTAAAGCTTCCTCCTTAGAATGAAGTAATTATAGATACATATATTGTGAATAATCATCTATGAAGGTGATAAAGTATTTCGGACTATTTGCATCCATATATGGACAATCAATATATATATATATGATTTCTAATAGATTTGTGCTCCTCTTTTCACCTCTTTTAGACTTGTTAGTTTGCTTATCTTTAATGCAATCGACAGAAGTCTTATAATAAAAAAAATCCATAGTACTAAGTACTCCTTCATTTACCAAATTCTTAAGTCTCTCAATGGAGAAGTGTCCTAATCTTCAATGCCACAATATAGAGAAATCCTCATTCATAATACATCATTTTATTCCAGAAGTAATATGCCTAGAAGTATAAGTAGTGTCATTTCATAATTTAAGAGAATAAAGACCATCAATCAAAGTACTATGTCCAAAAACTTTGGATTTATTGGATAATTGAAAACCATAATCTGAAAAATTAAAGGTAAAATCCAACAGTACAAGTCTTGAAATAGAAATTAAATTTCGAGAAAAACTTGGTACATAAAAGTTATTTTCCAGAGGTAAAATAAAACCACTGCTTAACGTCAAACTGCAAATGCCAATAACTTCTATATATGAACTCATCTTGCCTCCTGAATAGATGTAGTGTTCACTTCCCATTAGTTTCCTTAGGTTGTGCATACCCTGCAAGGTAATTGAAACATAGATTATTGAACCAGAATCAATCCACCATGTGTTATGATTAACACTAACCATATTAGATTCATAAAAAAACAAATGAAAGGTGAGTACCTTTCTTTTCGAGCTAGTTTTTAAATTTTAAGCATTCTTTCTTTATGTGTCCTCTCTTTTTACAGAAGAAACACTTTGATGCTTTCTTTGTCTCGGGATAAGGAGGAATCTTACCTTTTCTCTTATTTTTTCCCTGATCCTTCTTTTTCTTTCCTTGTGTAGTCAAGTTCACTTTTTCACCCTCTTCCATAGCCAATCTCCCTTCTTCTTGAACACACATGATCAACAGCTCATTAATTTACTAGTTGTCCTTATGTATGTTGTAAGAAATTTTAAAACAACCATATTGTTAGGGCAGACTGTTCAGAATACAATGAGCCAGGAAAGATTATGATTTTTCACTTCTAAAGTTTCTAATTGAGCCGCTATGTCCCTCATGCGCACGGCATGATCACACAAACCTTTTATCCTGATAAGCCTTATAGATGACAATTTCATTATTAAGATGTTGGAAAGAGCCTTGTCAGATGTAGCAAATTGCTCATTGATGGCTTTTAAACACTAAGACAACTGCTAGTTTCAGTGATAATATCATAGAAAAAACACTTTCAATATGTGATTTTATTGCTACTAATATGAATCTTTAACAACTAACCTCATTTTCTTTATGTTTCTTCTTTTAGATCTCCTCCACTTGATATTTCAACTTTTTTTCTTAACCTATAACATGACTTAAAGACAATTGGTTCCTTCAACCCAACATCATTTAGAAGGGATTATATAAGCAATCAAAATTTAGTTTGATTTTACTCTATAAGGGCTTTAAAACAAGTCAATTTTAATTTTTTTCTTGCTAAGAATAATATCATCTTTTTGACTGTTTCCAACCTTTATTTTTTATATACCACATCTTAACAAATTGAAATTTTGAATTTTTTTTATCTTCACCTTACTCAAATTTTTGAATATGTTTCGACAAATAATCCCCTTAAATTCAAACACTAACCAACTGCATTTAGCAAGAAGGGATGACTCATTTAATGTAACTATGTACATCCTAAGCATAATGCATCCTTCATATATCTTCTTTAACTTGTATGACTTGTTATTCCCTTCAGTCTAACTTTTTCTTATCTCATAATACATCGCATTTATTAGTTGTTGTATAATATGAAACATGTTATTGGTGTTGTTAGAGAAGTGCTCTAAAGGCAATCACCTTTAACACTTATTGTACAAATCATTTTATGGTTAATAAAGGTATTTTTTATTATTTTGATGTTCATATGTTTATGGATTTGATGTTAATCTTAAATTGATTTAATGAAGTCCTTGATACAAAACATAGCATGGAGGAAATCATTATGAGATCATGATAATGAGATTCCTATCATGTGTAATTATGTTAGTGTCTAAACTTTCCCTAGTCATAGGATTAATAAGATGGGATATCATTAATCTGGATAGACTAGCACATGTTATACTGCGTAATTAGATCAAGCAGTAGATCTCATAAGCTGTAGACATAAGTTGTTTAGAGTAAACAGTAGATGCTTAATAAGGGTAGTAAGTACATTAGATTGACCTACTATGAGACAATCATATGAATATTCTATCTCAGTGTCAATGATAGTCTCATCATAATAATGGTGCAAGTATCCTTTGACTTGAGATGCTCAAGGATATCTTAGATACTGATCTTGTGCTTTGACTCCATTCATCGATGTCTTTCAGGGGTTACTCATAGAGTGTTGATTACGTACAACTTGAGGTATTTGGAGGTAATTGAGTATCCAATAAAGGATTCACCACTCCTGATAGAAAGAGATTATACTCATAGCCTTTTATCAGGGTCATTACTCGGGAGTCTCTGGCCAGAGCAGATATGTGTCAATAAGAGAGTCTTCAATGATATATAGAGTAATGAGATCCTCAGGACAAGATCTAATAACACTTGCACTAGATGTGACATAGTCAGTCTAATGGGAGGTGACACTTTGACCATACTCTGAACCAAGTGAGGTATAGATGGTGAAAGGACAAATTGCATGACAATATTGCTTATGGAAAATCAAACCACTGACTTTTTGATCAATTGGGGGTTATGATGTGTTGCTAGATACCACTCTTAACTTACTTAAATTAAGTGTTAATTCAAGTGGCCAACATAACCAGAAACCTAATGGGTCACACATATAGGAGATCTGAAGGATGATTAAAATGGTCTTGAATGGTGATTCAAGATATGAGAGAGTATTTTAGGATTGTATCGCGATGTGATCGTGGTAGAAAACGTTGCATGGAATGGATTAAAAACAAGTGTAGTTGGCTTCCATTAATGTAGGCTATTCATGGTTATTAACTTCCCATAACTTCTACTAATGCATGCTATTCATGGTTATTAACTTCCCATAATTTCTATTAATGCATGCTATTCATGACCATTAACTTCCCATAACTCTCCATTAGTGATGAAGGTTATGTAAGGCTAAATAGTGAAAAAAATTGAGATGATTTTCATGCATCTTGTGTAAGACACAAAATGAAAAGGAAAGGTTCATTTTCCTACACACACTTTTTCTCTCTAACTCTCTCAAGAGTTCTTGTCTTTGCTAGCATAAAGAATTCTAGCCATCTCCTAGTGAGGTTTTGTTTACTCAAGGTTACACGCGCTAAGTTTTACTAATTATAACCTTGGTAATTACCGTAAGCGCACAGGTCATTCATGTAGTACCTAAGGTGTCGAACCTATGAGGAGGGAACTAGTCCTAAAATATAAAGGCAACTAAGTTCGCAATTAACCTACTTAAACAACTAATGTAGAATTTAAATCAGTCAATAATCAATATGAGAAATTAAAGTGCTAGAAAGTAAACAAAATAGCAAAATCATAGCCCAACCCAAAATCGACCTAGAAATTACCAAGGGAGAGAAAGGGGATTTTAATTCGAAACTAAAAAAATCTAACCAATTATACAATTATTGAATTAACGGGTCTAGGCGGTCCTAGGATGAATTACTCTCTCTCGAGTTGTAATTCTTAACCCTAATTAGTAATCCCTAATGCAAATTATGGGAATTGCGATCTCTTAATTTGTAGTTGGTCTAAAACTTAAATTAGTTTTAAAATTGCCTGTTAACTTACCGGGAATCTATGCTCGATCTCTCATTACATGAATCTACTGGTTTGACTCAATTTTCTACCAATCAATTCACTTAACTCTTATTAGCCCAAATCGATGATTTTTACCTGGCTCACCCTCTCAGTTTGTTATCGAATTATTAAGAACAGAATTGAAATCACAATAAACTCAATAAGAAAACACACGAATAAATTTTATTAATCTCAAGAGTCAAAACCCGAAAGTGAGTATAAACGTAAACTCAACATTCACACAATGAATCTCAACACCTATTTCAATTCTATACATAAATAAAACTGAAATAAATGGAAATACTATCGAGAACGGAATCTCGAAGCGGCAATGGTGGGAAACCACCTATTCTGGGAAGTACTTTGCGTCTAGCACGTCTCCGTGTTTCTCTTCCTTCATCTCCTTTCTCAATCTCTTGATCTCTCTCTAGGTCTCTCTCGGATTTAACATAATTTTGCTCTTTTGGCATGACTCTCTTCCTCTTTAATGACCATTGGCGGCTGTCTTGTAGCATGCTATTTATTCTGTAGCAGCCCTAGGTCAAACTTGGGGTCGAAACGGTCCAAAAAAATCACTCAAAATTTGAGTTTTCATGTTAGCCCAAAGCAGGGCACGATCGTGGCCCTGCCTGTCACGATTGTGGCTGGTGATTTATCCTTTCTGTCACAATCATGGCCTAAAGTGCATGATCGTGGCCTAACTTAACGCTCTCTATCACGATCGTGGCCCCTAGTGCATGATCGTGGCTTGACTGCTTCTGGCTCTTCCTTTTCTGTCACGATCATAGCCACTGTGCACAATCGTGACCTATGTCTTTTAGCCTGAAACTCTTCAAATCTTCATCGTTCTTCCCCGTTTACCCTGCAACACTAACACACACATCAAGGTATCTTAAGAATATAATAATTAAGCTCAAAGATTCACTAACCCATAAAAAACACATAAACATACAAACTAACATAATTAACACATAAACACACACTTAACTCTCAATTCAATGCTAAATACTTATCAGATTACACCCTAAAATATCATGCAAAACGCAACTATCAACATCCCCACATTTAAACGTTTGCTTGTTGTTAATGGGCATATTATATTGGTTTTAGATATATAATTTGCTAAATTTTTGTCCATTTAATGTTTAAATTTCACTGATTAAGAGTTATTTGTTTTAATTCTAGGTACATATTAAATTTGGGACCTTTAAAAGCCTAAAGCAAGAAAAGCTCTAAATAAAAAAAAGAAAACGTCAATGTTTTGGCCACCCAAAATGTTAACGTTCTTGGTGGCTAGAAAAAGAGGAGGCTGCCAAAACGTTAATGTTCTTGGTGGCTAGAAAAAGAGGAGGCTTTGCATAGAAAGGTGGAAGGAAGTGGACTAAGAAGTTAAATTGTCACATCTAGAAACAAGGAAAGAAAGCTGCGATAGTAAAAAAAAAAGAAACCCTCATAGTATTATTCAACAGATAGAAACAAGAAGCATTGGCGGCGGCAGACAAAGGAGGGCGTGAGCTGAGGGACATTCAATGCATAAGAGACAAAAGAATATAGCTGGCAGAGAAAAGAAGAGAGCAGTTGGCGGGCGTGAATGGGCGTAAAAGGAGGTGGACCAAAAACCTTGATAAAAATCATCATCAATAAAGAGAAAAGGAGAGTAGCTGGAGGGCGTGAAAAGAAGAGAGCGAAGCCAGCAATTGTGCATGAATAGGGGGAGATAGCGTGAGCAGCGGCAGTGCGTCAATGGAAGGAGAGAGCTGTAGTTGAAGATAGAATAAGAACCAAAGAGAAACAAGAAGTGCGGGCGACAGAAAAACGAGGAGGGCTTATTTTGATAAAGGGTGGACCAAAAACCCTTTGAAAACTTCATTCAATACAAGAGACAAAGAAAGCAGCAGATGGAGGGCCATTCAATACATTTTCAATACGGAGTGAAAAAGAAGGAACATGCGTGAATAAAGTGGCAAGAAGGTGGACTAACAATGTTATTAGTCACATCAATGAACAGGGAAGAAAGGAGAGTAGCGTTACAGTGATGCAAAAGCAAGAGCTGGCGGTGGAGAAGGAATGTACGTGAATAGGAGTGGACTGCAACTAATTATTTATCACGTCAGCCTTCATCCGACAACACAGCAACGCAACCCTCCAACAACATAAGCAGTCTCCATTCACACAAGCCTCAAAAGAAGACAGTGACTTGGCCAAAGTTTTTTAATCCCAGCAGCTACGGTTTTACCGGGATTTAATTTATTTTAATTCTTGTGGATTTACTTAATGCAATTATATACTATGACTATGATTTATGTTGCATTGATGGATATGTATGAGTAAGTTTGTTTTTGGATTGATATTGGATTAAGACAATTTTTGTGGTGTTGGATTTTGCTTGATTGAATGCATTTTTAGTCCTAATTTAGCTTGATCACCTAGATTAAGGCCTTAGATGACTGAATGCCATAACCAATGGGATTTAATTTGTCAGAAAATTAATCAAGCAAAATACTTTAGATAAAGTGTAGACTAACCTTAGGATCTTGTGTGAGGATACCTAAGATTAACGAACTTAATTTTAGGCTTCTCGTATTGAATGCCTTTTATTCTGAATTATCTATGAACCAAATGGGTAACTCGGATTTAGAAGAGAAGGGAATTCCTTTGAACATTGGGTTCGACTTGCTAAAGTGAAGTAATTCCTAGATCAATCAACCATTACAATTTTTAATGTCCAGTCCAATTGAAATCTAATACCTTAGCTAATTTTTGTCATTTGATTAAGTTTAGTCGCATTTAGTTCATATTTTGCATCAAGCATATTTCCTTAATTCACTTATTTTATTTCATTTTCAAATCAATCAATTCTTGATCGTCTGATTAATTTTGCATCATTTAATTTAATTGTCTTGCGTATTGGAATCCCTTGGGTATGATATCCGGTTCTTACCATTTTATATTACTTGCCGACGAGGTACACTTGCCTCTAGTTGGTCTAGATAGAATTTAATTTATATTGTTTTGTTTAGACCACAACACTTGTCCTTAAGCAAATAAAACAACAAAACACATAATGCAATAATGAGATAATGGCTCTGACTTCATGAAATAACTTTAATCTTAGACACAATCATTCAAATTATGGCAAATCATTAACAAACAAATATGTGTCTAGGGGCTTTGAACTAAATATACAACTAAATCAAGACCTAAGTGTTACTTAGTTACCCTTTTCAATTGTACACATACATTAATAAATCTTCGGTCCCTCGGACTTTGTAACTGTTCCTAAGTATAACACTTGTACTAGATGTGACGTAGTCAGTTTAATGGAGGTTGACACTTTGACCACACTCTAAACCAAGTGAGGTATAGATGGTGAAAGGACAAATAACATGGCAACATTGCTTATGGAAGGATTTGTAATCAATTCACTAACTTTCCGATTAATTGGGGGTCATGAGGTGTTGCTAGATACCGCTCTTGACTTACTTGAATTAAGTGTTAATTCAAGTGGCCAACATAACTGGGAACCTAATGGGCCATACATATAAGAGATCTGAAGGATGAGTAAAATGGTTTTAAATGGTGATTCAAGATATGAGAGAGTGTTTCGGGATTGTATCGCGAAGTGATCGTGGTAAAAAATGGTGCATAGAATGGATTAGAAATGAGTGTTGTTGGCTTCCATTAATGCATGCTATTCTTGGTCATTAACTTCCCATAATTTCCATTAACACGCTATTCATGACCGTTAACTTCCCATAACTTTCCATTAGTGATGGGAGTTATGGAAGGCCAAATGGTGCACAAAATTGAGATGATTTTCGTGCATCTTGTGTAAGACACAAAATGAAAAGAAAATGTTCATTTTCTTACACACACACTTTTTCTCTCTAACTCTCTCAAGAGTTGTTGCCTTTGCTACCACAAAGAAAGAATTCTAGCCATCTCCTAGTGAGGTTTCATCTTTCTATATTGTATGGACTTTCATTAGAGACGGTCTGCTTTGATCGTTGTGGTTTACGACAATCTAACGTAGAGAAGATTAAAGAACGAAGGAGATCATCAGAAAGGTATGTAAACATATTACATTTAATGTGTTTATTTTTCTATATCTATATGCATGAGTAGATCTGTTTTTTGAGGTTGCGTTTTATTTCTACTGCATATATTTGATATATATTATGTATGTGATGCATGATTGGAACCTAACAGATATGTGTTTTTAATTTTTTTTCTTAATACCAAATTCTGTCACTAATGATACACTACTCCCCCCACAAGTAATCAAACTTCATTTCATGTTTGACCTTTTCCTAAGACCCCACGTGCCAATAAGATTTTTATTGGGTGACGTTATTGTTGTTGTTGTTTCTAATTGTATGAACATAATTGTAAAAGTAAGCATTTATTCCCTCACTTCTTTATATCACCTATATTTCTCTTAAAATAATACCCTTTGACATGTGATAGAGCCCACTTGATTCTTTCATCAAATAGAGGCAACCCATCAATTTTTTTCTAAGTTAAACTCCATAATCATTTCATTCCATTTTAATATAAATTCTTCATTTGTTGGCATCATACACAACATCTATAGATGTATCCTTCAAATTCTTATAACTTTTATGGATACTAAATTACTCAAGTGATTTCTTTAGTATATACCACAAACACAGTTTATTACAGTTGGAAATACCACCTTAATGGTATACTAATACTTTTACACTCATATGTAATTATAACATTAGGCATCTTCTCATTTATACACCTTAAAAATGTACAAAAGAGCCAATATAAATTGTCAATGGTTTTGTTGCTTAAAAGTGTATAACTAAGCAATATGGATGTCCATGATGGTTTACACTTACAAATGGAGCAAACGACATTTGATATTTCCTGACAAGATAAGTGATGTCAAATGTGGCCATATAACTAAATTTAATGTATATTAAAAAAACCATTGCATTTTGCCTTTAAAATATTTCTCAACCTTCCTTCCTTCCTTATCACAATTAACTCTGTATAAAATATATTGTCATTCTCTTTCATTCTAATAAAAATCTTATGCACCACGTCTACATCTCGTTCTTCTAAAATCACTCCTCCCAATATTTCTATATGATTAAGACAGTCCTTTCATAAATATGACATGTTTTGATAACCATCCATGGTTGCAATAATAGACCTTATATTTGTGCAAGACTAATTCTACAATTATCATTCATTTCTAATCTATGTCTAACTTAATTTTCTATAATCCAATGGTGCTACATAAACCTTATATTACTTGGAATTAATATGTGTTTACGCAAATCTTTAAATTTAATTTTACTCCAAATACCTTCATCCATCAACAACATCTCGAGCATTATAACTCAATTATTCCACTACTTATAAGTTTTATTTTGTTCAACCCTCGTAGTTTATGTGAAAGACTATGAAAGGACACAATTGTTATGTTCTTAAAATCTCTATTCTTGTATTTCTATCCTCTTTTTATAGTAACCATGAAGACATAACACCCTGCGTAATTTTAATACAATAAAAAATTATTGCAAATTTTTAAACTTTATTCTAGTTACAATTTCTACCTCTGCTCCAATGTCATCCACCTATGAGGTTGTCACATTTGAAGAACTCTTCTCATTCTCCATTTCATTACTCATCTCCACTACACCATTACATTGTGCAATAAATACCATAATATTATTCAAAAAGTACCATTGCATTGCATAAATTATATCACTAAATAGTATAAAAAATAGTAATCTATATTAAGTAGTTTCAAGTACATGTACCAAAAATATACTATACATTAAACAGATAAGTGCCAAATTAGAATTTCAATGTCAGAGTAGGGATACTAGATCTTTTTTCTTGTTCTTCTTTTCAAATTCTTTTTCTGTCCTCAGTATGTCAACTTCCATTATAAATAAGTATCAATCAAGTTAGAATCATATTAATCACACAATTTTGTGATACAACCCGATATCTCAAATTATTCCAAACAAACAAAGTAGAGTGTGAATTAAAGAATCTGCAATGAATTCAACAATATCTTTCATTGAATGGAAATAACAAACAATTCAGATAAGACCTTTCAAGAGGGTCCCACTCTCCGAAACAAAAATTACATGACTCCAAAAGTCCCTCAGGAATCCATAATAATTGCTAGTTAAACTAGCTATAATGAGTCATTGAAGAAATCACAAAATTACCCCTATAAGATAAACAAATAAATGATGTCCCAATCCTATTTTCACGTCTTTCTTTTCCAGATGTATGTTTTCAGGATGGGACGCTTACCAATACTCTCTCCCTGGTAAACTCTAGAAATTAGCCGTCTATAACGATGAATAACTCCCAAGTTGCCTTAAATGCTGCAATGCCTTCCACTTGATCAACAGCTTAGATCCTCGTGTAGACTGTCTGACCTGTAACACAATCTCAGGTTCTACCACCCATTCTAACTCAAAGCCCAATGTTAAGGGTAACAGCTGGGATTACTGGTGAGTTCCTAATGCTCGTTTTAGTTGTGAAACATAGAAAACAAGGTGGATGGAGGTTGTGCAAGGAATATCTAGTTTGTAAGCCACTCCCATCTTTTATAGGTTGAAAGGCCCAAAGCACTTAGGAGATAATTTTTATTTAAGTTTACCAGTCAAAGAGCGAATGCAATATGACCTTGGCTTCAAATATACTTGTTCTCCCACTTCAAAATGAATATCTCGCCTGTTTTGGTCAGCTGAAGCCTTCGTTTTGGTTTGTGTATGGGAGAGTTGTTTTAAATCTTCACAAATGGCTTCCCTTTCAGTTAGCTGCTATTCAATTGTTGCAACTAATGTTGGGAGTGAGCCAAATCGAATTGATGGGGAGGCAATTGCCCATACACAACTTAGAATTGAGTGGTTTTGGTGGACTCATGAGAAGTTATATTATACTAATACTCCACCCATAAAAGCCATTTGGACCATTTCTTTGAATTTTCATTAGCAAAAAAACATAGATAATTCTCAAGACAATGATAGACGGTGCTCCGATAGAGTTTAGTTCCTTAAAGTTAGAAAAGCTCCTCCAAAAACTGGCTAATGAACACTTTATCTCTATCTGACACTAAGGATCACGATACCCCATGCGACTTAACCACATCCTTCACAAAAATAACAGTTATTTCTTTGGTTTTGAATGGGTGTTTTATGAGAATTAAATGAGCGTATTTGTTTAAACTATCAGCCACCACTAGAGTAGTTGTAGCCCTCAAATTTAGGTAAACCCTCAATGAAATTAAGTGATAAGTCCTCCCATATTTGATGGGGAATTGGAAGTGGTTGTAGCATACTAGCTGGAGATAAAACATGGTACTTATTTTGTTGACAAATATCACACTTAGAGACGAATTTTTACACTGCCCCTTTCATTTTTGTCCAATATTTATCATTTTTCATTCTTTTGTACGTTTAAAGAAAACCAAAATGCCTATATAAAACTCCACAATGGTACTCTTGAAGGAGCTTGGGGATGAGGGTAGAAGTAGGGGGAATGACCAGTCTCCCTTTAAATAGTAGGTACCCCTAAAAAATTGTGTACCCAAGGCAGTTTGATTCACTAGCCATTAGACCTCAAAAAATAAAGCTGAATTTTGAATTTTTAGACACCGCTTTCTTGAGCTAGTGTTCATCCATCACTATTTGATAATTAAGTGTTGTTAGTAAGGATGGGTTAGCAACTGGTAGGCGTGACAATACATCCGTTGTGCTGTTCGTTTTTCCTGGTTTATAGTGAATTTCAAAATCATATCCTATGAGATCCAACATCCATTTTTGATAATCAAGTTGGATCACTCATTGTTCTAGCAAAAATTTCAAGCTTCTCTAGTTGATGTAGATGGTAAAATGCCTTCTTAATAAGTAATGGTGCCATTTTTTACACAGCCAACACTATGGCCATCAATTTTTTTTCATATATGGGCTTCAATCTATTGCGAAGATAAAGTGATTGGCTGAAAAATGAGATTGGTTTCCCCTACAACATCAACATTGTTCCCACACCGATTGATGAGGCATCGGTTTCAATGCTGAAGGTTTGTGTGAAATCCCAAAGGGCTAGCATGAAGATCATTGTCATAACATGCTTAAGTAATCAGAATGCCTTCTCTGTTGCTTCACTCTAATCAAAAGTGTCTTTCATGAATTGTTGGGTGAGAGGCCAAGCAAGAGTCCAATATCCAGCAACAAAACGTCGATAATAGCTTGTGAGCCCAAGAAACCTCTCAGCTCCTTTAAACTAGTAGGTGATGGCCACTCTAATATCACTGTAATTTTCCCTTGGTCAACACTCAATCCTTCTGCTGAAATCCAATGGCCAAGGTATTTGTCTCTGGCCGAATTTGCACTTCCTTGAATTCAAGTTTGGCTGATTCTCCTTCAACAAGGTTAGAATCAAATTTAGATGTCTCTCATGAGTATCTGCATTGCTGCTATAAACAAATATATCATCAAACCAAATTACCTCATTCATCAATGATTGAAAAGTTGGTGGGGCGCTCGTCAACTTGAATGGCAAAACAAGTCGTAATGCCCTTTATATGTTCTAAAAGCTATTTTAGGAACATCCTCAAGTTGAACTTGGATTTGATGATACTCAGATTTCAAATCCAATTTAGAAAAAATAGATGCCCTATTTAACTAATATAATAGCTCTTCTGTAACTAGAATTGGGAATTTGTTTGGGATAGTGGCCTTGCTCAAAGCTAGGTAATCAATATAGAATCTCCCTCCTTCAAAAGTAACATCGGATTAGAGAAAGGACTCCGGGTGGGTTGGATAATTCCTGTCGCACACATTTCTCATACTAGCTTCTCAATCTCTTCCTTTTGAAATAATGGGTATCAATAAGGCCTTACATTGACTGGTTTAGTCCATATCTCCAATCTATCAACTGCTTTCTTTGGTGGAAGACCCAATTTCCCTGAAAAAACCTCAGGAAATTTCCCCTCCAGTTGCTTAAACCATTTTCCTTCCTTATTGGCTAATTCCTTACCCACTTCTTCAGTTTGCATCTGTCTACACTCGACTAAGATGCTATATCCTTCTCTGTTAATTTCCTTAATAATTGTTTTTAGCGATATTCCCGTTTTGCATAATCTCATGTCCCCTTTCCTCCTTGCCGTCACACCACCAATATTGAATGCCATCAAAAGCTTTGGCCAATATACTCCATTTTTTTGACTGTGCTCAGCTATTGCATTCCCAAAATGAGATTAGTAATTCCAAAATGAAGAGGCAAAAAATCATCAATTATCTCCAATCTCTAAACTAACACCCCCACATTTCTACATATTCCCTTTCCCTTTACTAAGTGTCCAGTCCCTATAACTAATCTGTAGCTACAATTTGAATTCACTGGTAATTTAAGGGCTGCCACCAATTTTCGAAATGAAGTTATGAGTTATGTCACAATCAACCATTACAATCACTTCTCTTTCCTTAATTTTGGCTCTCATTTTCATCATTACCAATACTGACAATCCCATCACAATATGTAAAGAAACTTCTACTTTTCCTTGGCTCGCTCAAATTGCTCGACAAATTCTACAACTAGCACAAGACTCAGGGTATTACCCAATGTTGCGAATACCGTACCGGACTTGGTATCGGATTGAGGTCTGGAACGGTACTGTACCGGTACCGGTTAATACCGGGTACCGTTTTGGGCAATTTTTTATATTTATGAAATAGTCCCTGAAATTTTAAAAATTTGCAAAATAGTCCATTGATATATTGTACAG
>JANQBM010000004.1:11160704-11177446 GCA_025594535.1 Erythroxylum domingense | reverse complement strand
CAAACATCAACAATAATCAAGCAAGATTTCATCACCAAACACTCACATTTAACACTAAAAACATGTTTTTTTTGGGAGAAATAACACACTCATTAGAGAGTTTACCTTAAACAACGCACGATGAGTAAGAAAACAGTCGAAAAATGGCTAGAAAACTTGAGAGAAGGGGTCGAAAAATAGATGGTGATCGCGAGGAGACAAGAAGAAGAATTGTGCGCGGGGGGGAGGGGAGGGGGCAGTGCGCTAGTTAAAGGTCGTGGATTACCGACGGAATGTACATTTCATCGGTAATCTAGGTTTTTCCTCGTCGTCTTCACGATGCAACTTGTCGACATTTACCGAAGGAATACAAATTTTGTCGCTAAAAGAGCGGTAATTACTGGCGGTGGAAACTTAAATACCGACGGAATATACATTCATTCGGTAATCTAGGTTTTTCCTCGTCGTCTTCACGACGTAACTTGCCGACATTTACCGACGGAACATAAATTTCGTCTATAAAAGAGCGGTAATTCCTGGCGGTGGAAACTCAAATACCGACGGAACACTAATTCTGTCAGTAATCTAGGATTCATATCGTCGTCTTTAACAGAACGATGATGCAAGTTGCCAACAGTTACCGACGGACAAGGAGTTATGTCACTAATGTTTGCATTAAACTGAATAATCACCGATAGAATACATATTCCATCAGTGATTCAAGTTTATCTTCTTGTCTTCATCTAAACGACGACGTTTGGTTAACCAAATGGATATGATTTACTGACTGAATATGTTTTCCGTCGGTATTTAAGCTTCCCAGCTGTCTCTTTACAACAGTTTCCTATTACGACGGAACACAAATTCCATCGGTAAATAATCCCACATTTATTGCCAACGGAAGTTCCTATTTCCGTCGGTATATATTCGAAGCAATGAAATTATGGGAACGGTTCCCGTAATTTTTGTTGACATCGTAGGCTTTGTTGTCGCTATATGTCGTCAGAGATTTTGTGCGAAATTCCTTCCCTCCAGTTTTGCCTACAGATTTGTGGTTCTGTCGCTATATACGAAAATAACCCCATATTTACCGACGGAATTTGTTTTTTTGTCAGTAAATAGCGTCGGTTTTGTTTCCGTCGGTAATATTCTGCCGCTATTCAATGATTTTCTTATAGTGATAAGTAAGTAGCAATATGATATTTATGACATGTTTAATAGTATGAGAATGATGCTTGAATTGGAATAAAATGATTGTAATGTTGATGATGAAGTGTGATGGAATATGTTAAATGAACTTGGAAGTTTTTATGCTTGTTTTTAGTGTATGAAAATCGTGGAGTATAGGTTATTATATGGATGAATTGAACTAGAATTTGATGTATAAATAAGGTAAATTTATGATAAATAAAGATGTTAATATAGTGTTCTTGAATTGGAAATGTACGTATATGTATAAGAAGTGATTGTTAATAACAAAAAAATAAGCAAAGTTTAATGAACCTTAGTGAAATCAAGATGGAAGCTAGATGATCATGTAATGAAGTAGGTTTAAAGGTTTTCTAATTTGGAAAATTCCAGTGTTTGGTATGTGTCTAAGTTTGATACATTCGTGCAAAATTGAGGGAAACAATGTAGTGCACGATTGTGGCTTGATTATTTTGGTTCTGTTGCAAAAGCTTCTGTCACAAGTGTTGCATGGTACCTCACAATCGTGGCCCTAGTTCTGGAAAGTTAACTTTAGTTTTGTGTAATTGTTGAACCAATTAAGGATAAGGTACTTTACTATGGTACATATGGACTTGATTAAGGCCTGAAATAAATATAGATTGTTGCTTGAATAACTTAGTTAATTGATCTATAAATGTGATTATATTTGGAATTGTGAATTATTTGTATAAAAAATTGATTTTTGAGAGTATAAGCATTTATTTAGAAAATTTGGTGAAATTTTGAGAATTTTGCTGGTCTTTAAGGGTATTTTTGGACTAGGAAAAATCCCAAGTGGTAGAATAATTGATGAATAATGAGAGAAATAAATGTCAAATGTTAGTGGAAATTTTAATATGTGACATTAAGATTTATTGACATGTGTCATTAAAAATTGAGAGAAAATTGGGTTAAAAATTATAGGCAAATGGACTAGCTTATTAAAAGATCAAGAAGAGACCTTGAGAGAGTGACATGTGGCACCTATCACACCACTTGTTAAGTCACATTTTTATTAAGTGAAAGACCATATTTTGGTCTTCAACTTGCCAAAAACGACACATTCTTCCTTTTTGTTCAACTTCTTCATTTCTTCATCTTCTCCATTCCTCTCCTTCACCCACGACATCCACTCTTACCCTTACTATGATGACTTTTGTTCAACTCTTTCACCTTGATTCTTCAAGATTCATTGTCTCCCTCTTCTTTTTGCTAAAAGACCCAACCTATTCTACCTTAAAAAGGTGAAGAACGTGCTAAACCAAGTAAGTTACACTTTAAATATCATAGGTTAGTGTAAATGGTGTATGAAAGTGTATGGAAATGTGATAAATGAATGAATGAATTTTTTCCTTGTTTTGTATTGATGATGGGTTAGAGCTAGCATGATGGGGTAGGAAGAGTGATGATTTGTTGATAATTGGTAAGTTGTTGTTGTTGAGATGACTTTTGAGATAGAAAGGTCATTATGATGAATATGTATATGATATGTCTTGTTTTTAGTGTATATGATCAATCATGAATTTTGAATTGTGTATAGATGATATTGAACTATAATTGGGGTATAAATGAAGAGAAAATGATGTGGATATAAGTTAGAAATGATATACTAAGCAAAAGAGAAGAATTAGGATGAAATTGATGATGAGGAGTGTTGGAAATATGTTAGATGTAGTGTTTCTACTGAACATACATCTGAAATTTAGACATATCTTGATATACGTATATCCAAATAGGATGATTATTAATTTATATTAATCTAGAGACAAATGAATACAATTTTCATGAAGAAATTGAGTTTGAATTCTATCTCTAAGAGTTTTGAAATTTGTCTTGAAGTTAAGTTTTGGATTATGTCTCTGTTTTTGAACAGCATGTAATAAATTGTGTATAACTTGCATTATACTGAGCCAAATTGTATGAAATTTAGTTTGTTAGAAATTTAAGACATATATGAAAAATGTTTTAGAAGAAGGTATTGCCAAGAAATCTCATGTTCTAGGTCATAATACTCATACAAAACTGACCTGGAAAATAGAGTTGGAAAAGCTAGAAAATGAGTTATGTTTACTTCTTTTTGTGAAAGTTCACCGCGGCCAACTCTTTGGTTCGCCATGGCCAACTTGTAGGATTTCTCTTAGTAAAAGTTCACCGCAGCCAACTCCTTTGTTCTCCACAGCCAACTTGCAAGATTTTACGAGGATTCCTCTTAGGAAAAGCTCGTCGCGACCAACTCTTCTGTATAGCTTAAACATGCTCCGGTATTTTAATCATACTTTTTCTATAGTTATCTGAATGGAGTGATTCCTAATTTGGAATAAACTAGAGACATAGGGCTACAATTTTTCTGAAAATTTTGAATTTTAATTCTGTCTCTAGAATTACAGAATCTGACTTGAAGATGAGCACAGAATATTGTCTCGATTTAAGAACAGTTCGAAGTATTTAGAGTATAACTTTTAGAATACTGAACCAAATTGAATTATTTTGTTGTCATTAGAAACTTAAGGGATAGGAGAACAATTTGCTAGAGGAGTGTTGCTAAATTACTGCATTTTTCTAGTTAGAGTGATCATGGAAAATTGACCCAAAAGTTTGGAATTTTGGAAATGTTATAAGAAGAAATGAGAGTTGGATACTGTGAAGAGCAATAATGCTAAAAATGAATTGATGAGTAATTGAGTTATAAAATGAGAATGTGGATAAAATGTGAAATTTGATAATATACCTAGGATTGTTATTGAGCATGCATTGTACATATTCTATATACACATTTGTGCTTAAATGAATACTTAAGATTGTGCAAGGTTGTAATGCGTGTGCAATATGTGTAATGCATAATGTTGATGTGTAAGACAAACATCCGCATCCAGACATTTCCAGATCATGAAAGTAATGCTAATCTAGAGCGTACTGTGAGTTGACCTAGATGTTCTTACTTACTAATTGTTCTGTTTGTATTATGTATTGAATGATTTTGCAATGTGAATGTGATTATTCTGATTTCCAAACATTGAATGTCCGAGGAGTTTGATAAATGTGAGAATATTGAAGTGCTCTTTGTATGTGAATTTGATGAAATATGTGATATCTAATTTGATTGTTAAATGTCAGACCCAGTTCTGAAGATACATGTGAATATGCATATGATTGAAAAAGTGTTTCTCAATATTTATGTTGAATGCCGGACCACGGTCAGATGATGAATATGAAATTGAATGTGAATCTAAAAGCATGTGATAGACTGAAATTATGTGAATGTGGTGCATTCCATTACATGAATGCATAAAACATAAAGGAAGTTGTAACCAGAGTCACTAGGATAAAGAGTTTAAAGCTCAGACTGTGATCAGAGCCTCGAGCTCTGTTGTAAATGTAGTCAGTATCCACTAAAGGATATGAGACATTATATGATACAGCTTGGTATCCACTAAGGGATATGGGCTAGTAAAAGAGGCACTCGGTCACAACGACAATAATAAATGAAAGTGAGCCTCATGCACATTGCATTATACGTGATATATGTTTTTTAAATGATTGAAATGATTAATTTGAACGCCCTGAATTTGATCCTATGTATTAAATGAAGTGATGTAAATTTTATGAAAATATTTGAATTGTATGTGTTACGTGATTGAGTAAGCCATCGAGGATGGTCACTCATTGAGTTTACAAAATTCACCCAAAATTTGCAATATTTTTTTCAAGTTTAAAAGAGTTACCCCGTTAGGCTAACGAGAGTATAGCCACTGCACCCAAGTAAGAGATAGAGGTCGGGATCAGTATTTCCTTAAATTTTTGTATCAAATATGTATTTACAAGTATTTTGCAACGTGTATGTAAATGATTACAATAGTTTCGACATTGTGTTTGAAAATGTTTATGAATAAATTTGGGCCCGATTTTTTTATTGATTTTTCGCAATATACATGCATTGTTTTAAAAGAAAAAGAGAAATTTCTGTATTGAATTTGATTGATGATCTGTCAAAATGAGAGAAAATGGAATTTTTGCAGATATCTAGAAATGAAAACTAATACATGGTTTGATATGATAGATAAAGGTTCAGACCATTTATAATTGTGGCTTTATCATCGAGTATGATATCATAATTGTGTTGTGGTTGTGTATATATGAATTGATATTTATGTAAATATATATTTTGTGGATTAACTGAGAGAAGTAGAGATATGAGTATAAATGACAAGAATTAAAGAGTATAAGTAGGGTTGAAAGAAAAGCAAATTCTTTCTATAACCTAGAGAGGTTGAAATTGGACTTGAAATGGTTAATTGATTAATGTGATAAGAATTATCATTTAGCGTAAGAATGTGTTGGTAGAAATGAGATCAGAGCTTCATGATGACTGTGCTTCTATAATTCTGAATTGATTAAGAATATACATATGTAAGATGTAAATTGGAAGATGAAATGAATGATAACGGTATAAGTAAAAGTCCCCTAGGTTAAGTTGAATTATTATTGTGAATGTATGTTGGATAATGTGATTACTTTGACAAATAATGTCATGAAGTACCTATGTATCATATACTTGGATGAGAGATAGGAAGAGATCCATGATTTATTGAACGTTTTTAAGTTTCTAATCCCCATAGTTAAAATTTTAAGATGAATCGAAATAATGCATGAAAGCATTTAAGATGATCAATTGGGGATAGATTGAGAGTGTAAATGAAGTTAATATGTGTGATAGATTCGAGGAAAAAGAAGAAGGGCATAATCATGGTATGGTACCCGCGATTGTGGCTGAGATTAATTGGTTTTGTCACGATTGTGCCAGAGTCCCCACGATCATGGCCAGATCCACGAGTTTGATAGGCGCAAAAGGAGAAATGTTGTCTAAAACAATTAAGATTAAGGTATCCTTAGCATAAGTTATTAATTGGTGAATTGTCAGAAATACATCTCTAAAGAAGATGTAATGATCTTGATGATAAGTACCAAAGTATTAGAGTAAATAGATGTTTATATTGCTCTACAGAGCTTTATTATAAAGAGTATTCTGACCCTATAAAGTATGATAGAAATTGATCTGATTGAGATATTATGAATAGTCGAAATCGATTTTGTTGAGGCATTAAGAATGACTGTATAGTTGATTGATAAAGATTTTGTGAACAGTATAGATGATAATAGTAAGAAATCATCTTTCAAAGAAGACTTCCATCGAATTAGGTTAAGTAGACCAGATGGTTTACTTCTAAAGAGAATGAATATTGGATGAATTAAAAGAGAATATTAGAGTTTCATTTCTAATTGAGGCTCAGGCATAAGGAGTTGAATATGCTACTAAAAGTGCAAGCATTTGGTTTAATGTAAAGTATCCAACTACATGATTGGATTCTTGAATTCGAGGTAACACTAAGTCCACACTATAATTTATATAAATATGTTCAGAAGATGCAAGTTCAGGTTGATAGTTAAGTTCATGAAATTGAGACGTGTGAATAAATTGAAATGTGTGAAGAAACTAGTAAAAATGGTCTGACATTTGAATAATTCGATGAGAAATTAGGAGAAATCAAATGAATGGAGAAAATCATTTGAGAAAGGAAGTCAATTTGAAGACTGAGAAAAACATGAGAGATCATTTCCCCAATTGAGAAATTAGCTACTTAAAGATTTCAAGGACTGATTATAGGTGCATTAAGTCTTGGTGATATCTATTTGGGTTAACAAATGTCCCCGTCAGTATTCATGATATAATGAATAAAGTGTTCCAACCTTGCTTGGATCAATTAATGACAGTGATCATAAGATGATAATTGAGTATATTCGAAAAGTTGAAAGGAATATTTTTTAAAAGAAATTTCTGTATTGATTTTGATTGACTGACTGTTCTAGCATGCCATCCTTGTGGGGTACATACTCGAATATCACTTAGGATGTCAGGTACGTGTCTTGCAAGAGTGGGGTGCTATAGAATTAGCCAAAGTTGTCTTAATGATAGTTGTAGATTATCTTTCTAGCTTTCCAATGATATAAAGTATGAAATTTTTGGAATTTGGGATTAGGAGATATGATCATTATATGTTTGTAAAGTTGTTTAGGATGCATATAGGACAACTATAGTGAAAGATGATAATTTATTGTATGTGATGAATTAATGGAGTTGAGATTTGGGAGTTTAATGAAATCAATTTGGTAATTGAATGTTTAAGGAGGGACATTGCATTAGAAGAAGTGAAATTGGGAAGATTAATACTGAAAGTGATGTTAGAGTGGATGTAGGAGATGCTTGGAGGGAGCTTGGTATATTCAGTTGCATATTCTGGATCGTCTTAGTCTAGATCATTTTAGTCGGAATCGTCTTAGTTTGGATCGTCTTAGACTGATTCGTCTGATCCATTTCAGACCTAATTACTTCGTCTGAGACACAATTGTATTATTTTGACCCTCTAGATGGAAAAATCCCTCTTCAAGGTCTTCAGGAAAGTTGTAGATCTCAAAGTCCTCTTCGAAACCATGCTAAAATAACCAAAATGAGATATACCTAGTGAAAGTTATGCTAATTGTCCCGTGATAGGTACTATATAATTGAGGACATAATCAGGTTTGACTCTTTTGGCCATAACTTCGGCACCCGATCTCCAAATAAAGTGATTATTAAACTAATAGATTCCTAACATATTTCTCTACCTCTCCATAAAATTTTGGTATCCATTGGGGTTGATTCGAAAAATATTGATGGAGAGAAAGTGAGGGAAACGATCGAAAGAGCATGAATTGATTGTTTTACTGAACATACTTTGGTATTTTAATCATATCTTGATATCTAGAGCTCCGAATGAGGTGATTATTATTTCAAAATAAATATAGACATGGAGCTACAATTGTTCTGAAGAAGTCAATTTGTAATTTGACTTTCGGAACTAGTGTTGGCTAGAGAGATCCCATGGAAATAACCTTATAGGATAATACGTTCACATCTTTTGATATTCCGGATAGTTGGGCTCCAGAAACGAGGTCCAACAAATTACCTCTTTCCTATTATCTAACTAGTTAAATAAGGTGATAGTTTAATTAAAACGATGAAACTACACTAAAGTTCAATACAACTAATAACCAAGAATGCAAATCACAAAAAAATTAACTAAGTTAAATAAGGAAGACCAAGGTAATAACTCCTCTTAAGATTTCTTAAGCTATTAACCCTTTATCCCTTTACATATAATTCAATTAAAGAACCTTGGCCTATGCAAATTCATATTTTATGTTAATATCTTTCTCAAGATTATCAACACCTAATCCTAGGTTAATTAACTGAAATATCTTTATAATTTAAACGCCTAAGATTGCTTTAATCGATTTACAAATTTCACTATTAGGTTTGATCCTAATCTAGAAGATTTATATTATCTTATCTCTAGGATTACATACATATCCCTTCAATTTTGATATATCTATTTATAGAAATTACTTCTCAACCTCATTTGTATAGGATCATAAATGAATCAATATCCTGAAAATATCAATTCAATAAATAATTAGAACACAAAATTGAATATAATGAATCAAAAATCAAATTACATTAAATGGAGAATTAAATCAAAAAATTCGTCCCAGGGCCTATCCCATCTAGGCACTAAACAAATTTAGTCTATAAAAATAGAAAACATAACGAAGATTCAGAAGAAGAACTACAAATAAAAGGAAGTCATGATATATCCCCTTTACTCTATTAAAATCTATTGAAACTTTGATGAAAATGTGCTCTTTATTTAAATCTCCAAGTCAATCTTTTCGTCTTTATCACTCTAAGATTTAGAATTATGTTAAAAACTCAAACTCCCTTCATTATCCTTTATATATCTACCTTTTATATTTTGGAAATTATGGTTTTGGGTGGTACACGGTCACCTACATAGGTATGTCTAGTTACCATGTCCGTAAATCTCACTTCAATACTCAACAGTCGTGTAGAAACATAGGTCCAACAACTATCACGATCTATGGACATGGTTGTGTCCAACACTAACTGGATTTGTCTAACTTCAACATAAGCAAAATATCATTATTCAATCCATACACGATTATAGGGACTTACATGACCACTCACTCAGTTGTTTCTAACACTAACAAAGGTGGGTTCAACACCAATACAGATATGTCTTTCATAAATAGCTTTAATTCTTCAATTTTCTACCCCAATTTCACTGACTTTGCTCCTTTTGTCTCATGAAGGAAATTAAGACCTAAAAACATAATAGGAATGAATTAAGTACCAGAAACAATAAAAAATCTCAAATAAACAAGAAAAATGCACTAAACATTAGACTAAAAATATAGTTTATTAAGCACTTATCAAAGACCATCTTTTTCCTATTTGTTATAAACAAATCATTCTTCTTCTTCTTCTTCTTCTTTTTTTGTTGGTTAGCCCACGAGGTGTCTTAGGGGGATCCCAACTATGGGAAGACACCTTTAAGTCATCCACACCCAGACTAATCCCCGCTCGCATTGGGTCAGCTCATAAAGGGTAAAGTGCTGGCCAAACAAGTCTCTCCATTCTCAGGACTCGAACTCAAGACCCCTGGTTAAGAGATGAGAGTGTTGAACCACTCACACCAATCATGTTTGGTTTTCTTCTTCTTCTTTTTAATTCAACTAGTTAATCTTCAAATTTTGGAATTGATAAATTATTCCTTTTCTTTTGCGTTGTATTCCTTTGAAACTTGTTTTCTTATTTCAACTCCAAATTTTATTTTTCATTTATCAGTTCGTCCAAAAAAAATTTCAAACCCATTTTTTAAACACAAGATTAATGGTACGAAGAGTTAAACAATCCCAAATCAAAAGTAAAAGAAAATATAAAACAATGCAAACTGATATAACGAATATGAAATTAAAAATGACATAAAATCAAAACAAATGAAAATAAATTAAAAAGATTAATAAATTATCAATCTTGTTAAATTTACCCAAAAAATTAAAGTTAATATCATACAAGTCAAATATAATAAAGAGTTTTAAAAAATAAAATTTGTCTAAAATAAACATAAATTATTATAACATTGTTTTTCTTATTTTTAATTGAATTTTTAAGAAAGAAATTAAAATAGACATGTCTAAAATAAACATAAATTAAAAAATAACTATTTTGTAATCTTCTGAAGCTAAATTTAATATACATGGAAAGTACTCATGTTTTGTTTAATTGACCGGCACACTGCATTCAACTAACAAATGAATGTCTCCTTTGGTTGATATCTCGATTAACCAAAGGTGTAACTCATAACAGAAAAGAAAATACCTAATACTTTGGCGGCCCTAGAAAACCGAATGTTTAAGTTATCTCCAGTTTGAAGTTTAATTAAACTCCAACCCTAGACAAAACTTGACTAAAAAATATTCAAAAGTTTCCTTTAAAATGCTTTAATACAATAAGGGAATTTCTATTAAAACCTTCTTGAATGTGACAAAGCATATGCATTAAGCATACAGATACAATATTAAAACTTCTAAACCATTAATAAGATATACAAGGAATTTACATTTAATTTGGTACATAACTTATTCTTTGTCCATTTGGCTTCTTCATGTCTTGAATTAACTTCAAACTCATGATTATAACTTAAATTTCTTTGTCCAACCCTTACAAGTATTGTGGCATTGGCAAGATTACCATTATAACAACTTTGCAACTTTTTATCCACGCCTTGCAACTCTTTGTTGAACCATCTATTTCACTCAATTTTGCTCAAGTTGATTCTTATACATTCTTTGCTCCATTTGACTTACCGAATCATCTTTATCGTTATATATGCTTGATTTCTCACGTATTGCTTAATCAATTAGTCTAATTGCTAATATCACTAAAGATAAACTTATCAGCATCTACATGTGCTATTATTATTAAAATCATTTTCAAAAATAATAAACCACCTCAGAGACATGGGAAAGAGTACCTGTCCATAAAGAAAAGGAAGAAGGAAAGCAAGTCATGTGCAGTTCCGAAAGCATACAAAAATATTGAAATTTTCTGCAAAGCCTACAAACTTTCGGATGTTGCAAAGCAACATATCCATCATGTTTCTAGTGCTTACCACGCAAGCAATACTAACTGCATTTTCATAGGTCTAGCCGAAGGCTTTTCAAAATTTTGACAACTTAAATAATACACCATAATCAAATTCAAAAAGCACATAGACATCAAATGAAAGCAATGACCATATGGATAGATAACATGGCCATTAAGCATTTGTACTTTTCTTTATAACCTTAACAAGAATAATTAGGTTCGAATGTTCCTTTCTATTAGAAGCAGTGATAACAGATTATATCTAACCCTTGAAGGCTCAAAATCATCAGAAATCAGCCATACAAAGCATGCCAGGGTTGTTCATTATCCCTTGATGTCTTCACTGGATTCCATTTAATTTTGTCTTTCATACATGACAAGCCAAAAGTTGTTGCCAAAAGTTCTCCGATATTATAGAGTATCTGAAGGGTAAAAGGAAAAGCACCAGTCAGCTATTATGCACTTACTTTCATTCAATAATCTGTCCTTTTTATTAAAACTTGTACAGTTCTTCGAATATAGGTGAAAGTCATCTCTTAATCAGTACCTGAAGCTCTTCTCCGACAGATTCCCTGTGACAAATAAGAACTGAAGTTGGAAGGTTCAAGGCTTGGACCAACTGAAGAAAGCAGGCCACATATTCACAATGAATCTGCAAGGATGAAGGCAGCTTAACTAATCTGCTAGTGATGGACACCATGGTATCTGTTTCAGGCCCAATATGCACACCGTAAAGTTCAGCTTTTTTACCAACCACACCCATGGATTTTCTATCCCATTTAAGCTTTGATATTGTCCCCAAAAAGGGAAGTACAAGTGAAGGTAGCTCTATTGATGTTTGTAATATTTGGGTCAGAACTTCATGTACAGCACAAACCAAGTTTGGTGGTTCATACTTCTCTAAAAGCATCAATGAAACCTGATAAATAACAAGACTTTGAGTTCTGCAGACATTCAACAACATGAGAAACCACAATCTAGCATGAGCTGTAACTATTCAAGACTTCAGCAACTATTGCAGCTCAAATATAAAAGCTGCATATTCCACGTTTTTAATTCATGAAAAGTTCTCTGAGTGCAACAACAAGAAGCAATTCCACACTTCGACAACTAACCCAGGTCAAAAATGATAAGCTTCCAGCTAATCTATACCAAACAAAAAACAATGATGTTTCACGATGTGAACAAGCAAAAATCTGCTACATCAGCACAAGTATTCTGTGCATCATTAAACCAAACCAACCCTTAAAAACAATCCCTTTGTCCATCCCCATTAGCAAAATCCCGACGATGAGTCCCTTGGGTTGTTCAATCACACACCACTAAGGTATCCAGAAGATGCAAAATTTCCTCAAATCAAACTCCATTTCCAATTAAACGGAATGATTTGAGTTTGAGATTGATATTTTTAATCGATAATCCTACACCACAACAGTTCCTAATTCTCAGACATGCAAAATAAAGTGCAAACTACAAATTAAAATCAAACAACACTACTTTTACTGGAGCACAGCAGTACCTGATACTTGCCACCATCGTCGACGAAATGAATTAGTTTGCCACACGCTTTAGAATCAGTTATTCCATAACGGTCCAATGGCAGATCGAAAGACTCGTTCCTGTAAAACGATTTTCTTCTTTTAACGAAGGGGATTTAAAATCAAAAGAACACTATTGAACGAATAGAGGTGATAAGAGAAAGAGATAGCATACAATCTCTGAAAAGCGGAAATAGGGTTTGGTTGGAGAGCGTCGGCGATGACTGTCGCTAATCCATCGGAGTCTTTGAAGAGAAATATTACGTTGGGAGCAACCTTCATGCTTCTTCAGTCTCACCCTTTCTAATTTTGCTCTCCTAGGGTCTAGGCACTAACAAATTGAAAGATGTATGGAATGATGTATTTTGCTTTATCATTTTACTTTACGGGCTGTTTGGTTTTTTTTTTTTTCTTTTTTGTTGTGATTTTTGTAAATTAAGAAACATCCCTTAAAATCATATTTGGGTATTTGATTAACCAAGTTTATATATTTCGTTTTAAAAAATAAGAAAATGGCAACTATTTTATAATTTTTGAAAATAAGTTTTCGTCTAGTTTGAAACTTTTTTTGTTCACAAAAACAAATCACTCTGCGCTGACTTCGTTTTCTTCTGTGTCTTCACCGGTGTTGCAATATCTCCAGGTTTGTTTTCATATCTATCTTGCTTTTGCGATAGCTCTTGTCTCTCTTGTCCATAACAGCAGACCATCATACTTCTTCCGACTATAAATACTACTTTCATGTCTGAGCTGAGTATATTGTTGATGATGGAATCATTGGCACTAGTTTGGTAGTCATAAACAAAATAGAGAAACTAGGCATAATAAAAGAGAGATATGAACCAACACAACAGTAAAAGGAAAGAGAAATATAAAGAAAATAACAATACTACAAATGTACCATACTTACTAAAAGCAACGACGCAACTTCTGCTTTGAGCATAAGCTTCACTCTCATTCTTCCTCTGAACAACAATTTTTCTGATGTGTTTCAGCTCTTCAATTTTTCCTTCTATCTCCTCTGCTAAACATAACGCTAACTTATCTTTTTACGGAAAACTCTGATCTTTTATAAAGAACAACACAAAACCATGAACAACCCATGAAATAACGTTGTTAAAACCGACGGCTACATCTACAACTATTTTCTTCTTCCTCACGTCATTTTAAAGTGTAGACAGTTACAACTGTTTTCTTCTTTCTCATGTCTTTGTAGCTGTTCTATTCTTGGACTTCACGTGATTTAGCTTTTTCATTAGCCCCACATCTTTTTTTTTTATTACATTAGGTATCCCGACTTAGTCGGACTAATCCTAGGCCTCTCAGACCCTACCTCAAGAACCCTAGAGGATGTAAATATGGAACTCCAAGATCCCTCAGGTTCCTACGTAGCCTATACACTTCTGTGCACAAGGAGTCGTCACATACTTGATTGATCAACTGCTGATTGATCGCTGGCCCCACTCAGCATTAAGTTCCCAGTAGCCTCAGGTTCCCTAGTAGCTTCAACTCCCACACTGCCGCTGGAAGTGAGGCGTCCGTAATTGATTCGATCAAGGAGCTTTACCCAGAGGGCTAGAGGATCATCAATAGGACAAATTTCCTATTTCTCCTCCTTTGGCGTGACTTGAACTCAAGACCTCCTATAAAGGAGAGCCTTAAGTGAGAAGCTAAAGCCATTAGGCCTTTTATAGCTATTTTTTGCTTTTCTGCTGCTCCTCACGTCTTTAATGTAGCATGGAGTAGAGCATAGGTGGCTGGAGCGTGAAGCCTTCTTATCTTCACGTCATTTAATGTGGCATGGAGGCTTCTTGTACATTTAATGAAACCAATTATAGTATATCCCTGCTCAATTGGTACTTGAAAATAAGCTTGTGCACATAGTTTCACTTCTCACAAGCTATCTTAGTGATGTTTATAAATATATGTAGCCAATATATCACATCGTTAATTATTATAATTCTAAAAAAGAAAGGAACACGTTTATCTAAGTGCTTTGCTTGACATACATCTATCATGGCAAATAATACAATGAGAATTATATTAGATATTAATTAACGAAAACTATAATTGTAATTTCTTTTGCAAAAAGAGATTTTTTCCATAGTTCCTATTATTTGTTATTCTTCTTCTTACTTTTACATATAATTTTCACCTTATTCGTTTCCTATCCCACCCATTTTGTAGATAAATCTAATTTGTGTAGATAGTAAGAAGTATATTACATATGCAGGCTGGCTTTATCCCTTCAAAAGTAGCTTAATTTATTTATTGTTGCTTAATAAATCTAATTTGTGTACAAGTTTAGACACCAAATATTTTTTAGAAATTGTTATGGTTGTCACATGTTTTTTTTGAACCATATTTAGCTTTTAATACTTTGTAGAAATTGTTGTGATTGATGCCACTTATATGTTGTTACATTTAGTGATGGAAGGCTTGAACAATATGAATGATTACAATGATTGTATGGAAGCAAATGAAAAAGATGGGGTATGGAATGATACTATAGAGAAGTATTTAATCTCCTTGATGGTTGAAGAAGTGAAGAAGGGAAATCGATCGACTACTACCTTTTTCAAAACTGGTTGGAAGAATATTAAAGTAGGACTTCAAACAAAATTCAATAAGGAGTATATTGATATTCAATTGAAGAATAAGTATAATGGATTAAGGGCCAAATTGAAGAATTTCAAGAACTTACTTAAAGAAAATGGAATCGGTTACAACTTTTTTACCGATGAAGTTAATGCTATAAATGAATGTTGGGAAAATCTATTTAAGATAAAATATGTCTTTTATTTTATCAATATATCATATTATATAATATTCATTCTCATTTTTTTTCATCATTATAGGTGCCTAAAATGGCTCACAGACTCAAGAAAAAAGGATGTAAGGAATTTTTAAACTTGTGTCATATTTTTGGAGATACTACTACAACTGGTTTGCATGCACATCCATCAACTAAATCTCCATCGAATAGTACAGAAGAGGAACATGAAAATGATGTTGATGAGGATTACTCGGATAATGGAAAAGAAGATCAAGATAAAAGTTCTCCGTCTAAGAGAAATAAGTCTCCTAAGAAGAAGAAGGCAAAGACACATTCTAACATTGTAGAAGAAGCCTTACTTATACTTAGTGAACAATCAAAAAGGAAGAATGATTTACTTGAGAAAAAAACTGAGTGAAACATCATCCACTGCAAAGAATAGATCTCAAGAGTCTAACATAATGATGGAATGTCTAAATTCTTTAGATGAATTGGGTGTTGACGGTGTGCAATATGGAAAAACTGTGAAGGCTTTACATGATTCTCCTCTTTATAGGGATTTTTTTAAGATGACATAAACAAGAAAGTTGGATTGGATTATGTTGCTTTAGTTGTATTTTCATGTTATTCTATATGAAATTCTTATTGATTTGACACTTTTATATTAAGTATTATTCCATATTTTGAACATTTTAAGTTGGTGCTTTGTATGAATATTTAACATAATTTTAAGTCTATATTTTTGTATGAATGTTTTTCTATATTTGATTAAATATACTTGATTGAATATTTTATTAATTATTTAATTTTGGCATTGTAAGTACATGGATTTCTTATCAGATTTCAAATCAGATTCTGATGATAAATGGAAGAAGTTAATCATTATTTCTATAGCTGGGGGAGAGAACAAATATTTTCATTTATAAAAGCAACCATGTAGAAATTCTGCTATACCAGGTCATGATTGTAACATCCCCTCACCAATGGGAAGGGTAAAATAGTCATTTAGAATAGGTTTTAAATGCTTAAAATTGTATTGATATTTTTATGCATACACATGTAAGTGAATAGTGAAATTTGCACATGTAAATGACTGTACATGCATTTATGACATTTCTCGATATTTTTGTGAAGAAATGTGATTTATGAAAAATATGATTTGTGTGTATAAAAATTGTGTTGGAGAGGGTCCTTTTGG
>JANQBM010000004.1:10992864-11010789 GCA_025594535.1 Erythroxylum domingense | reverse complement strand
TGGAGGTCTTATTTTGGAAACTAAAAATTTATGATTATATCTTTTATGGTTTAAGGGTTTTGTATCTTTTAGCCTCCAGATTTCGTATCTTTGAAATGAACTATGGGTTTAATGTTTTATAAAACTTCCTATCTAATCCTATTTTGAAATTGGGGTTTACAACTGTAATATGAACTTTTCAAATATAAAGAATATTTGATCCTAAATCTAATTTTGGGATTATATAAGTTGCTTCTCCAAGGCCTTTCATAGAGAAGTTCTTAGCTAACTAAATTTTTACTGATTGCAAAGCTAAGACAATGTTTCTTATTAGTAATATGACATCTACATATAGTACAAGGAGCACAATTGCACTCCCACTCACCTTCTTATATACACACAACTCATCTAGATATAAGAAACCAAACTTTTTGATTATCTCATCAAATCAAAAATTCCAACTCCTTGATGCTTGCTTCAATCCATAAATGATTTTCTGAAGCTTGCATACCTTTTCTCCATTCATGAATATGAAACCATCAGGTTGTGTCATATGCACATCCTCAGTTAGGTTTTCATTAAAGAAAGTAGTCTTCACATCCATTTGTCATATCTCATAATCATAATGAGCAGTAATGACTAGGAATATTCTAATGGATTTAACCATAGCTACTGGGATAAACGTTTCATTATAGTCAACAGCTTGCCTTTGATGATAATCTTTAGCTACAAGGCTAGCTTTATGGGTAACTACATTACCTTCCATGTCAGTTTTCTTCTTGAAAACCCATTTGCACCCTACAGGTTTTATCCCTTAGGATGGGTCAACCAAATTCCATACTTAGTTTTCATGTATGGAATCCATTTCGAATTTCATAGCATGAAGCCATTTGTCAGATTCTGAACTCTTCAGAACCTATTCATAGGTAGTAGGTTCATCATCTTCTATGAGCAATATGTTGTTAAGTTCACTTATGAGAAATCTGTATCTCTTGGATACATGACGTATCCTACCTAACCTAAGAACTTCTTATGTGTCAGAAGGTTGAACTATTGTTTCATCTTCATGAACAACAGTCTTAAGTCCAGGTAGTTGATTTGTGTCTGTTTGAGCATCTTGAACTTCCACAAGTTCAATTTTGCTCCCACTGTCTTCTTTTAGAAGAAACTGTTTCTCTAAAAAGACAACATGTTTTGAAACAAACACCTTTTGTTCCAAAACATAGTATAACTGATATCCTATAGTTTCCTTAAGATATCCTACAAACAGACACTTGTCAGATTTAGCTTCAAACTTATCTAATTGAATTCACTTCACATAAGTAGGATAACCCCAAACTTTCATATAAGAAAGATAGGGTTTATTGTTAGTCCATATCTCGTATGGTGTAACATCAACCGACTTAGATGGGACTCTAGTTAATACATAAACAGAAGTTTTGAGTGCATACCCCCAAAAGGATATTGATAAATTCGATAAACCCATCATAGACCTCACCATTTTTAACAAGGTTTGATTTCTCCTCTCAGCCACAACATTGTGTTGTGGTGTGTAAGGTGGAGTCCATTAGGACAATATTCCATTATCCCTAAGATAATCCAAAAACTCTTAGCTTAAGTATTCACCACCTCAATCTAATCAAAGTGATTTAATACTTCTCCCAAGTTGTTTCTCAACTTTGTTTCTGAATTCTTTGAACCTTTCAAAGGCTTCAGACTTGTTTCTTATATGATACACATACCCATATTGAGAATGAACATCAATAAAGGTAATGAAGTATATGAAACCACCTTTGGCATATATGAACATCAAACCACATACATCAGTATATATTAAGTCCAAAAGTCCACTAGTTCATTCACCCTTTCCTTTAAAGGTTAACTTAGTCATCTTGCCTAATAAGCAAGATTTGCATGTGACATATGATTCATAATCAAATGACCCTAAAATACCACACTTGTGCAGTTTATACATGCATCTCTCACTTATATAGCCAAGGCGATAATGCCATAAGTAAGACGACTTCACATTATCTCATTTTATTCTTTTGTTATTATTGATATTTAAAACCAGATTAGACATATCCAATATGTATATACCATTGCATAATATACCCAAAGCAAATAACATTCCATTCAAGTAAATTGAACAACCATTGTTGTTAAAATTTAAATGGAATCTAGTTTTATTAAGACTAGAAATAGAAATTACATTTTTAGTCAAAGCAGGTACATAAAAACAATTGTCCAATTATATTACAAGCCCACTAGGGAGCGTCAATACATATGTGCCTATAGCTAATGCAGCAACTCTTGTTCCATTGCCTACTCATAGGTCTGACTCTCCCTTGTTGAGTTGTCTACTGTTCCTGAGGCCCTTCATGTCAGTACAAATGTGTGAGCCACAACTGGTGTCTAATACCCATATGTTGTTATTAGAAATAGTATAAATATTAATAGCATAAATACCTGAAGTAGATGGGGCATCAGATGCCTTCTTCAGCTTCAAAGACTTCAAATAGGCCTTGCAATTTCTCTTCCAGTGGCCATCCTTGCTATAGTAGAAGCAAGTTCCTTTCGAGGCAGTCTTCTTTGGTTTCTTGACACCTCCCTTAGGTCCTAAAGACTTCTTCTTTTATCTTTTTTTCTTCAAACGAGAAGAGTCCACCAACATCACAACCTTGTCCTTATGGACAGATGGCTCAACTACCTTGAGCATGTTAACTAGCTCGGGAATTGTGCTGGATATATTTTTCATCTGATAATTAAGTACAAATTGTGAGTAAATATCGGTTAAACTCGTCAAAATTAAGCCAATACTTAATTCATGATCCAAAGGAAAACCTAAGGAGGCCAACCGCTTGATGTAACCATTCATCTTCAGTGTGTACTGCACTGGAGATGTCCCCTCCTCCATCTTGGAGTGAAAGAGCAATCGTAAAGTCTCAAACCTTTCGGACCTTGCATGCTCATCAAAGAGCTCCCTAAAATGATAAACTATGGTATGAGCATCCATAGCCTCGTGCTACTTTTTCAACTCTAGTGACATAGTGGCCAGCATAATACAACTAGCCATCTCGCTACCATTGAGATGCTTCCTTTATGCCCTCCGATCATCATCAGAAGCATTAGTAGCAGGGGGATCAAGAAGTGGTTCTTCCAAGATATAACCAAGCTTTTTAGGCTTGAGAACCATTCACAAGTTCCTGAGCTGGTTAAAGAAGTTTGGTCTATTCAACTTGTTAGCTTCCATCAATGATCTTATATTAATGCTAGTACTCATGGTGTTGACTCAAGCAATAGCAACTTATCATCAAATAGAGAAAAATTAGAATGTACTTAAATGCATGTCTATAAGGACTTTAATAACACACATTATGGCTCCCACTATTTTCAAAAATTCATAAACCTCAATATAAATCTGAAAGAATTCGTAGAGAAATTCTCCTAGTGGGTCGATATCTAATATCCCTAAGAATTACCTTGGGTTTGTCCAACAAGCCACCTTAGTTCAACTGGTAGGTATCGATCATTACCAATTACATCTCCAATGCAACTATCAAATCTAATGCTATCAATAGTTGATGAGTGCACACTCATTAGGCTATCAACTCCTGACATGTGTACATCTAATGTACACTACCCAACAAACCAATGCTTCTAATTAAAACTAACCTATTAATCTAGAAATTTTATTTCCATGGTTCGAACATATCCGTGTAGAGAGGCTTGGGTTTGCCCGACAACCCTAACTTTAAAAGGACTTTAATCCTTACCACATTAAAGGAAGTCGATAGTTTTAATATTCTAAGTGAGGGGTTTGACTAAGGTCTCATCTAACTTGGATGGTCTTATACATATAATTCGTATATATATATATATACATGGCATGATATAGACTACCCAATCAAATTAGGCCTGAGCCTATAACCATCCATCATGCAAGCCCACACATTCTCCTAACCACGCATTCTCTAATGCATATATGTAAACACATCATTTTGGTTATGACGTCTTATGGATCCTAACATAGAAAGCCAATCCAACACTTGGATTTAAGCCCAATCCAACACTTAGATTTACTATCTTCCTTATACTAACTTGGATAAAATTACTAATGTATGTTATTTCGATTGGAATTAATATTAATCTAATTAACATGAATTCCTAATTCCAAAAATTGATTCATAATTAATTTACCTTAAAATAATTATTTGTTGTCCAAAATTAAACAACTTCAACTTTATCATACATGCCAATTTTTCTAATCTTACTAGAAAATCTATTGCTCTACTAAAATTAATTTCTATAATTTCCCAAAATTTCTATAACACCAAATCATCATTCCAAGCATCTCTAGGCGGTTTTATGATGATCAAAATAATTTAGGAATTGTCCAAAAATTATCATGATCATCGAAACACCGATAAGACACCAAAAACGACAAATATGACTCCTAAAATTTTCTGGAAATCAAATTTCGAGAAAAATCATTTAGGCATGCATTAAACAACAAATTAACACATTTTATCACATAAAAATATTTTTAATTTGATCTAGAACCTAAATATAAACATACAAAAACATCAAGAAAAATAGATCCTAGAATTTCTAGAAAACTGTCCAGATATGGAAATTTGTTTGATAAAATTATTAAAATATTTTTAATAATTCTACAAAAATTACAGAGGCATAAACACATCCTAAATATATTCACAAAACTGTCCAGATATGGAAATTTGTTTGATAAAATTATTAAAATATTTTTAATAATTCTATAAAAATTACAGAGGCGTAAAACATCCTAAATATATTCACATAACTTTTCCAAAATCAAATTCCATGAAAATCATGTGTAACCTCATCAGTTTAGCCAATAGACATCACATGCCTAATAGAAAGACAGATTTCATACATGTTTTTGTAAAGTCAAAATTAAATATTTTAATCACATCAAAATTATTTTCAATCACACTGAATAATTCATAGCCATCTTATGAACAGATGAAAGAAAATCGTGAAAACAATTTTTCTACAATTAACTTCGAACAAAACATTACAGGACTCTAAGTTGTCACAACCATGAAAACAGTTTTCACATGTCATGTATTCTACATCTAACAAGGCACAAAATGGATATAATACCACTGTTAGGTTTCAATCATGCATCTCATAAATAACATATATCAAATATACACATCAGAAATAAAACAAAACTTCAAAAACTAGATCTATTCATGCATATAGATATAGAAAAACAAAAATATGAAACGTAAGAAGTTTACATACCTTTCTAACGGTCTCCTTCGTTCTTTAATCTTATCCACATTGGGTTGTCATAAACCACCATGCAAACCGTCTCTAATGAAAGTCTACACGAAGATAGAAGGATGAAAACTCACTAGGAGATAGCTAGAATTCTTTCTTTATGCTAGCAAAGACAAGAGTTCTTGAGAGAGTTAGAGAGAAAAAGTGTGTGTAAGAAAAAGAACCTATCTTTTTCATTTTATTGTCTTACATAAGATTCACCAAAACCATCCCAATTTTCTACATCATTTGGCCTTCCACAACCCCCATCACTAATGGAAAGTTATGGGAAGTTAATGGCCATGAATAGCATGCATTAATGGAAGTTATGGGAAGTTAATGACTATGAATAGCATGAATTAATGGAAGCCAACAACACTTGTTTCTAATCCATTCCATGCAATGTTTTCTACTATGATCACATTGCGATACAATCCCGAAACAATCTCTCATATCTTGAATTACCATTCAAGACCATTTTACTCATCCTTCGGATCTCCTGTGTGTGTGACCCATTAGGTCCTCGATTATATTGGCCACTTGAATTAACACTTAATTCAAGTAAGTCAAAACCAGTATAGTGTTAATTCAAGTTAGTCAAAAGCAGTATCTAGCAGCACGTCATGACCTCCAATTGACTAGGAAGTTAGTGGTTTGATTACGAACCCTTCCATACGTAATGTTTCCATTCAATTTTTCCTTTCACCATCCATACCCCACTTGGTTCAGAGTATGGCCAAAGTGTCAACTCCTACTAGACTGACTACGTCACATCTAGTCCAAGTTTCATTAGATCTTGTCCTTAGGATCTCATTAATCTATGTATCATTGAAGACTCTCTTCATGACACATATCTGCTTTGGTTAGAGATTCCTAAGTAATGACCTCAATAAGAGGTCGTGGGTATCATCTCCTTCTATCAGGAGTGGTGAATCCTTTATTGGCTATTCAATTACCTTCAAATACCTCAAGTTGTACCCAATTACTACCCTATGAGTAAGAAACGATGAATAGAGTCAAAACATAGGATCAGTATCTGAGATATATTTAAGCACCTCAAGTCAAAGGATACTTGCACCATTGTTATGATGAGACTATCAATGACATTGGAATAGAATATCCATATGATTGTCTCATAGTAGGTCACTCCAATGTACTTACTACCCTTAGTAAGCATCCACATATTAACTCTAAACAACTCATGTCTACAGCTTATGAGATCTACTACTTGTTCTAATCAAGCAGTATAATTCTATCCGGATTAATGATATCCCATCTCATTAATCTTATGACTAATGAAATTTAGATACTAACATAATTACACATGATAGGAATCTCACTATCATGATCTCATCATGATTTCCTCCGTGCTACATTTTGTATCAAGGACTTTATTAAATCAATTTAAGATCAACATCAAATCCATAAACATATGAACATCGAAATAATGAAAATGTCTTTATTAATCATAAAATGATTGGTACAATAAGTGCTAAAGGTGATTGCCTTTAGAGTACTTCTCTAACAGGTGAAAGGTTAGTCTCGAATATAATTACAAACTCAGTACTTATCTCTGAGCTAAAAGATGTATCTTTTTCTGCTTCAAACTCCCCCTTAGCTTCTTCGACACAAGCAATTGGTTAAGGATTAACGTTAAAATTTTGAAGCTCCTCATCAATTTATAAAGTTTCCACACAAGCGTCCATTGGGTACACCTCGGATTGATACGGTTGCTCCTCTTAACTTTGCGATTCCAGATGATTGATATCTACCCATTGAGGCAAGGCATCTTACTGGAATTGCATAACATCCTGTAAAATTTGCTGTACACATTGCTGAAACAGTTGTTGCATATTCAGTTGGAACTACTGCACATTTTGTTGAATTGAAGATTGTTAGCAATCATAACATTAAGCATTTCTTCTAAAAATGTACCTGAATCATGTTGGCTCTCCGAAGTTTAGCAACTAGACCAAGATTGTCTTTCATCCTACTGGAATTGTGGGATATCATGTTGGGTCTACTGTATACTCTCTTGAAGCTACTGTATACCCTGTTGAAATTAAAGAGTTTTAACATTAAAGGTCTTGATATAGTAGTTCAGAGATATACCTGTATTGTGATAAAAAAGTTCTGGTCTATACGAGAATTGTTTTGCATCCTAAAAACTATCATGGAAGTAAATTTGTTGATTATCCCATCCATAACTAAAGTTAGTTTGATCAATCCAACATTGGTTATAGGATTGACAGGAAGAGTTAAAGAAAAAAATTACTTCCATCCATGATTTTTTTAATAAATCACAAACACGAAACAGATTAAAGAAAGTATCACGACATAATTGAAAAGAAATCAATTATGAACAAATATATACAAAATACCAATTAAATCACAAACAAAACTAAAACACCACACTCCCCAGCAACGGCACAAAAATTGATCGTGCATCATAACACTAGTCAAAATAAAATAATTAGACTACTACTATAGCAGTAGTGAGTTTAAGTCGATTCCATAGAGAGTGTGTGTAAAGTTGTTGAAATGAAATTAATTGGTGTTTAGGTTTAGGGGTTTTGGATTTTTGATATAGGAAAATAAAATAAAACTAACCTAATGAAAACGAATTAAAGAAAACATACAAAAAATGTTTAAAACGGGAATTCGATAGGGACTCGATTCTTTGGTTGAATCTCGACCTATACCCTAATTAAGCATATGTCATTGATTTGTTGTTTTCTAGCCTCTCCTATAAACTATTAACTGTGGATTAATAATTAGCCCGAGTTTCCCTTAAGTTTTGTTTAATCAAGATACGATCATTAATTAAACCTAACCACCGAATAAGCTAGAATATGATCTATAGATTTAATTAGGCAGTAGCATTACGAATTAAGAAAACCGATTAATTAAGGAAACAACCACATACGATGCGTCATTTCACCTAGGTTATTTTATCCCTAATAATTACGAATCATTAATCGCTACACATGAATTTCAACATAACAATTACAGATTATTTCGGAATTCTAACAATGGGTTTGCAAATAAACGATTTAATGAATGTATTAAAATCATCTTTTCACAATCCTAACTCAATAAGCACAAGATAAGATAATCAATTCCTAATGAGAGAAAAAAAACAAAAAAAACAAAGAAATACACTTATCCAAGGTTGTCGGCGTTGATGTCACCTTCGAACTGACATCGGAACGTCTAGCCCTCCATGGGTCTCTCCCAGAAAAATACTTTAGCCCCCATTAACAGCCCTACCGAAGCCCCCTTCAATTCTTCACTCACTGCTACAAGCTTCTCTTCTCCTCACTCCTATTCATTGATTTGACAAATAAAGATTAAGGTCTATCCTACTATTCACTCTCCTTTCTTTCTTCTCTGCCGCCACTCTCCTCTGTTTTCACTCACGTCACTCTTTGTTCTCTTCTTTTGTTTCTACCTCTTTACTGTAGCTGATGTGACGAATTAAACTTAATGGAGCACACTCCCTATTCACACAACTTAAAAACCTAAGCATGAAACGCAATATATGCATCACGCTGAACACATACACTTGTGTTCAAAGCAAAACACAAATGCACCCAATTGCTGCGTTTTGTTCATCGCTACTCTTTGGACGTCATCGTTTAGCTCCTTAATGTGCTATCGTTTCACTCCTTGCTTATTCATCTGCTATCATATGCGTTTTTCCTTCTTCTTTATATTTTGATTCTTTTTTCTTTTTATTCTTGCTCCATGAAGACAAGTGAAAATTAATCTTCGAAAAATAGCCTAAATGTAGTGCTTTTGACTCACTTTAATTTCTTTGCTTCCAAATTGTACCTAAAATCATATATGAATTAAAGTGAGTATCTTAAGCATTTTTGTATTATTAATCACTAAGTGAAAATGATTAAATGTATCAATAATTAAACAAATATCTACAAGTAATAATCATTTAACACATAAATGAAATAAATAATAACATACAACTCATAACATATATGAAATGCAGCATAATTCATGAATATAATGCATAATTATCAAGCATGAAAACCCAAATTAATAGCCCAAAAATTATTTCACTTATGTAATTAAGTAAAATTTCAAATTAGGCTAACAAATAACTCAAAATTTGAAAAATTTTAAGAAATTACAAAGGGATAAAATGATTAATTTGACCTCACAGTTTAAAAGACCACGACAAAAGGAGTCTTTAGCAAAAATTTAAGCTGAAGTGGTCCCCTAGGTGGCCCCATGCACCCAAGTGCCGCCAAGATGCGTGTAAGAAGTGATTGTGTGACTGCAACAGCTGCTGTGCCACACGCCCACTCTTAGGTGACCATGCACTCACCTTAGGCAGTCATTCTGGTCCTATTTGACATGTTTTTGGACTCACAAATACATGTGGACAATGTTGGTGCGGCCAAAACTAGGATTTAAGTCATCAGTGAAGCGCACCTCCCACTGAGGGCACGTGGAACTGCGAATGAACACATTCATATTAAACCCAGATTTTTCAGAAATTATAATATTTCATGACCATAATGCCCACTTCAGACTATCGTTTCTCATTTATTTTAACTCTAATTTAGCATATAATATACCGTTGAAAAGATAATGTGACAAGGAACATATTCATACCTATATCTCATGCAGAACAATACTGTAATAAGTCAAAAAATGGGCCTAAACTTTTAGAAAACATATACATGAATTGAAAATTCATGATGCAATATTTCACTCAATGTTTTTTACCAAATTTTAGGCACAAGTTTTTGACATTATAAAGAACATATTCATGCCAAAATTTAAAGCTAAAACGAAGCATACGAAAATTTGTCATTAATGGTCATGTTACATATGCATGAATAAATTTTAGCATATATGACATATTATTCTCATTGGCACAATTTTAAGGACAAAAGCAAGCTATATATGCTCTAATACCAATGAAAGAAGGTGTGGTGAGACCTTACATTTAATATAACAAGTCTCTTGGACCTTGCATTATGCTTGCTTTATAAGTCCACCTTGTGCTCCAATGTAGCTCAAATTTTCCCTTTCTTTATATTGTGAGCAGCTACCAGAGTTACTCACACTAATTCACGCCTCAAATCCCTAACCTAATGGATGATGGCTCTAAAAGATAAAAATATGAGGGATAACTCAATGCTTGAGAGTGTGAAATGTGTAGGAGAGAGAAGTTTTTACTTGTCTACTCTAGTTTACTTGTATCAATGTGGACATACTATTTGCACTATTTTGCTACAATAATGAATATAAATTATAATCTTAAATTGTATTCAAAATTAGATAAATTAAACTCTTTTAATTTATCTTTAATTATATAATTAAATAATTTATATCTATAAATCAATATTGGTGACTAGTAACGTATTATGATCATTTAACTATTAGGATTATCAAAGTAGTTTTGATTAAAATTTTTTATATATAATTTTCCTATAATTTAATAATTTCATTACAAAATATTTCGGTTTGATATAGAACGTAAAATTAATGTGTTCTTTTTTAGTTCAATTATATTAGTTATCTAGTATTTAGTAATTGCTTAGATTAATGATATCTGAAAATAATTTTCAAAGTGCGTTGATCAAGGATTTTCTAAAACAATAGAATAATGAAACATTTTCTCGTTTCATTTTAGGATAATAAATTATATATTAATCATTTAACTACTTCATATGATATGCATTGATCAGTAATCAAACTACCCTCTATATTTACCCGCATCTTCTTTTATTGTTTAAATTTTATTTCTCCAACGGAAAAACCAAAAAATATTGATGTCACATTTGTAAATGTAATGATGGTTTATTCTTTCTCAAGTGTGCAAGTACTCCTCTTTAAAATACGTATATGCATATATTGATATTGCAAAAACGTAACAATAGTTTGCATTTATTAATGATTCTTCTTCTAATACTTGGATGTAAATTTCATAGTATTATTAGTGTTGGTTTATATCCTACAGTTCATCGCTTTAATTATAATTTAGAAACAAATTATTTAAAAGTATTTTTTATCTTATACATGTTTAGATGTATATGATAAAGTCCATACAAATTAAGTTTTTTATTTTATTATAATTTGAATTAGTCATTTATAGAATTAAAGAGATCTTTATTTTTAAAAAATTAAATATTACAAAAAAAATTTCGTGATTATTCTACTACGGTCAGAGTCGAATCCCTGCACAATTTTCCAAGAATTCAATCAACCGGTAATAATAATCATTTTACGTGATGTTACATAACAACAACTGTAATTCCGTGAGCGTACTGTTTGCAACAGCTTTCGCTGAAGGACTGAACAAGGAACCTCCTCCCCGTTGAAATTAATTAATCGGAGTAGTTAAATATAGGGAAGGTTGCGTCACCCGCACGAAGAGGCTTCTAAAGTTTGAAGAAAGAACAAGCACATATTAACACTTATCTTTATATGGCCGCCAAGTTTAAAGAAAAGCAATTAGGGAATACACGCTTAACAAGGGGATATTGTAATATAATATTTTTGGATCAACAGTGTATATCCATATATATTGTAAAATCATCCAACCATCCTCCTAATTGTATGGAATAGAACTCATGGGAGAGTCCTTAAACATAGACTACTATCATTATGTAAACAATAATGCAAGGGAAGAAGCATCAGCAGTTTGAGAAAGCTGCTTCTTTCCAACACATCGGCATAAAATGATACGATGAAAACGACAGGGCCCCACACACAACTTCCTCGACGTCTTTCTAGCTTTGCACTTTTCATCATCAGCATTTGTCACATTTCCCATTCCAAGCACATACAGACACTTGTCTCCCTCACCCATCCAATTTCCACCTCTCTCTTCTTCCAAATCCAATAGCTCGTTACTGTTACCCGTCTTCTTTGTTTGCCTTCCTTTATTTCCCTTTTTAATCTCTATGAAAATTGAATTCCCCAAAAGACAGTATGGAGATTCCAGAAGGCTCCATCTAGTAGTGAAACTTACTGTCTTTTTCAATTCTAATTTTGGGTTTCCTTTCTTTTTGTTAAATGATTCAATGGGCTGATTACACGAGTAGTAAAAACGCTGTCTTTTTACCGATCTTTGTTTCTTTAATGGTAATTCCCCTTTCTCCTTCTCACGAATTCTTATCTGTTCTTTCTTGTACTGAAGCTATGAACATGGTATATGGCTACTGTTTACCTATGATTTTTTCATCCCTTTTGCATATTTTAGCACTAGCTTTTGGTGGTCCTAATATTGGCTTGTGATCAGAGTAATTCAGTGGTAGGATTCCCTGATCTTTTTCGTCTCCTATTCTATAGCAGTTTTATGAACTTGTCTTTCCCTTTACTTTTTCCACTCTTGTTTATCAGTTTATGTTTTTAAACTAATGATTTGAATAGGGCGTGTACCTAAATTGCCATATTTTGTGATGGTGATGAATATGTCTTTCTTTTTTTTTGTGTTTTAGTCGTCCTCTATTTTCGTACGGTTATTGTAAAACAAAATAGCGGAAGAAAGTTTGCGTGTTTAGAAAGTAGTTTTCTTTATTCAGCAAATTGTTTTTCATTTATCCGGTTGTAAATATTTAGCTTGGAATTTGGCTTACTTTCTTTTGTTTCTTTTTTCTTGGGTGATTCGTGAAGGCTTACTCAATTTAGCTAGACCTTGAAGTGACATGTTAGTTATCTCGTAAAGCAATATACTTGTCTATGTAATTCATATTTTCAGCTGAAAGTTTAACTTCTAGATTATGTTGCTTGAATTGTGAAGGTTGTAAGACCACAGAGTGTAGTCGTCCTGTGCTAAAGAAACTGCTTATTGGTTGCTGGCATTTGATTTGATTAGAGCTCGTGATATTAAAGAGTCTTTTGAGCCAAGTCAAGAGAGGATAGTTGAGTCATGGGTTATATTTGTGATTTTTGTGGGGATCAAAGGTCCATGGTCTATTGCCGTTCAGATGCCGCATGCTTATGTTTGTCTTGTGATAGGAATGTCCACTCTGCTAATGCATTGTCCAAACGCCACTCTCGAACTCTCTTGTGTGAAAGATGCAATTCTCAGCCTGCCTTTGTTAGATGTGCTGAAGAAAGGATATCTCTTTGTCAAAACTGTGATTGGATGTGCCACAACACCTCAACAACAGCTTCATTGCATAAAAGACAAACAATCAGTTGTTACTCTGGTTGCCCTTCCGTGTCTGAGCTTTCTTCATTGTGGTCATTTGTGTTAGGCTTCACTTCCTCTAGTGAATCTCCTTGTCAAACGGAGTTGGCGTTGATGAGTGTGATTGAGAATAGTGGCAAATGTACTTGGCGTCCTTCTGAGAATACTACATGCCTAAATGTTTCTGACATAATTGAGTTCAATAGTACCAATGAAATGGGTAAATCAAGTGCATGGGTTGGCGATTCTTCTATACGTGAATTGAGCTTTGTGCCAAACAATATTGATCGACCGACGGGATCTGCAAACACTCCTTTACAAAAGGTACATGGTGATTTGGAATGTTTATCTTGAAGATGTAGTTGAAATTTTCTCTATAGAAATCTTGTATATTCCCATAAATTAGGGTCATTGGCAAGCTTTAGACAAAACAGTAACTAGATATTTTGGATTCCCTTTGTGAATTACTAACTTATTATGTCCCTGCAGTATACCAACTATAGAAAGCTGAACTTCCTTGAAAACTGCCTCATCGGGTGTGCTTGTTTTTTAGATTTCAGCACTTAAGTTGCCTAAAACAAAATTGTTTCAGTTATTCCTTTTTTTTGTGGTATCATTTGCCACTTCATATTGTCATTTTCTGTTGGTGGCAGATTTATACTGGAGATAGACTACAAATGGTTTGTCACTGTCTCGGGATACTTTTAAATTCATAAGCTAAAGTTTACTTAACTGGTCCTTGAAGAATTTATAATAATTTAATTTGATTCCTTTTGTGGTTGTTACCCACAAGTTGGTCACAACCTTTGTCTTGCCTTTTTAGTTATTAAATGATGCTGTCTGGAACTCTTTGGAATTGAGTTTTAGGATCCACGTATAAGGGAGTCATGATTTCTGAAAATTACTCTACACACATTTACTTTAAGCACTACATGTATACTTCTCTAAGTTCTACTTTTCTTTTCCTTAAGGGCCCTTACAAAGTTCATCTGATTATACAACAGTTTTGCTGTCCTGATCCTAAAGGTCCTACTTTTGGTGAGGAAGATATCTTTGACGACTTTAATATGGATGGAGTGGACTTAAATCTTGAAAACTATGAAGAACTCTTTGGTGTTACCCTAAATAATTCAGAAGAGCTTTTTGAGAATGGTGGAATTGATAGCTTGTTTGGGATGAAGGACATGTTTGTTGGTGATTCCAACTGTCAAGGCATCACTGCTGCTGAGGTTTTCTTATATTATTTATTCATGTGTTTTCTTGCCTTTCTATATTTAATAGCATGTTTTTTCCTCTTGTGTGCCTACAGTTTTCTTTTTTTTTTTTTTGGTTATTTGAGGCGTCAATTTCTTTCTTCTTTTACTTCAAGCTAAGATTGTCAAATAGTATAGCAATCTGAGTTTGAATCCTATATCATCTCATAAGGCATGACTGAATCCGTTTTATATTATAATGGAGAATGGTGTGATTTGCTCCTCAAATTTTCACAAAAAGGTCTAAATAATCATCTATTGTTATCTTTAGTAATACTTTGCAACCTATGCTACTAAAATAGTATTCATTGCACCTCGAATAGGGGGCAAAAGTTGGAACATAAATAATAGTAGGGACTTATTTAGACCTTCTTTGAAACATTAAGTTGAATATCACACCTTTAACCAACGGTTAAAGAAATCATTTTTTAAGGTTACATTAATGTCTGATTGTTCCACGTTCCCTATTTGTAATATCACATAGGCTAAATTGATGACCCTTATACTAAAAACTAACTCAACTTTTTTATGACTTAGGATGCTTTTAGTACCATTTTAAAAACATTAAAGTATGTTATTTCATAAATAACTGTGGGGACTAATATGTGATTTAATAGAAAATGGTGGGAACTAACTTATAATTTTTAGAAAATGCAACTACGTTTGGCCTATTATCATCTTGTATGACATGATTGAATTCATTATATATTATCCTGCCAAGTAGATAGCTAATATGTCTTGTTGCACGAATGCAACAAGATCCAACCAACCCTTCTTATGCTATACACTCCTACCATGAATGTTTTCCTACATATGAGTTCATATGGATATAATAACATCTTTAATTGAACATGTGATGGGTTCCTGTTCCGATCATAGTAACACATTTCGAGCCATGCCATAACTATTTGAATGCATGGAGCAAGAATCCCCTGTTATGAGGTCATATTCTCTTTTGTTGTGCTGTGTCAACTATTTCTATTCTGCTTAATTTTTTGAAGTTCATATCTTTTCCAAACGTCTGTACGTTTATATTATTGTTAACCTATGCAGGATTCATCAATTGGCCTGATCATCCCAGTGCAACCAGCATGCAGTAATGCAGCATCTGCTGATTCCATGATGAGTACTAAAACGGAACCCACCCTATGCTTAACTGCAAGACAAGCCCAGTCAAGCCTTTCATTTTCTGGCCTCACTGGAGAAAGTAATGGTGGTGATTATCAAGATTGTGGAGCTTCTTATATGCTTCTCATGGGAGAGCCCCCATCGTGTCCTCAGTGCCCTGAAAATACTCTCTCTTCAGCTAACAGGAGCAGTGCTGTAATGCGTTACAAAGAGAAAAAGAAAACACGCAAGTAAGCAATACTGACCTTCACAGGAAGTACTGAAGTCTAATGTCTTTATGACTTATATTCATCGCATTCACACTAAATGTAGAAATATTTTTGATATGGTCATTTGTGTTTTTTGAGATCATACTTTACGGGGAATTCAGTGTTCAGCTAACTGAATTTTCAAATTCAAAAATGGTTTTATGAATTTTTAAGTAATTTGCAGCAATCAGATGATGTTAGCACCTCAAGCTTAACTGATGTGAAATTGTGCGATCTTTTACATTTCAAATTTTCCTGTTATAAGATTACTTTATGCATAAGATTTATTCGTTTTTGTACTCAAGGTAATTAAATTCCTCTATTCCATAAGCATGTATAGTGGCGAGTAAGAATACAGAATATGAATTTTACATGTCTACTTTGGTACACACTTCCTCTCTTCTTTAAAATACTCCAATGTATGGCCCCACAATATTTGCGTTAGAAATCAGTTAATCATTTTCAGTCTTCAGTGGACATGGTTAAGACTTGTATGGTTTAATGTCTTGGTTAATTTGTAATAGGTTTGAGAAGAAAGTTAGATATGCATCTCGCAAAGTGAGGGCTGATGTAAGAACGCGTGTGAAGGGGCGGTTTGTGAAAGCTGGTGATGTATATGATTATGACCCATTGAGTCAAACCAGAAGCTGTTACAATAACAACACCCAGTGAGTTTTGCTAAAATGCGGGATCTGGGAAGGTCCAATAGTTTGCAACTTTACTCCTATCCAATAGAGAGGCTGTTACAAACCAGAAGCTGTTGAGACTACAATTTTTAACCACTTTTTAGAGAAAGGAAAGAAACCGAGGTTTAGGTATAGAAATGACTTTTATCTGAGGACTGGTTGTGATGCTTCACTGGTGAAAATTCACGTGCAGTAGAGCACATCGCTTTAAAGGATATATGTTAATTAAGTCACTATCGATCAAGACTGGATATAGCATCTGGCCGTGAAGGCCTATAACTTTGATGTTGAGCTTTTCACTCTGAAATGGAGAAATGTGTTCATCTTGATCGTGCTATTGAAATGCTTATTGCTCATTGAATTTTGCAACTTAGTGCTCCACTCATTTAAGCTGGCTTCTATGCCATGGTGAGCCCCTGAACGCACATTTACTTACTTGAGCGTCAGCTCTTTGTATACTTGTTTCATCTTGACAGTGTACAGTACAGGATATAATTTATATGTCCTTAGGGTGTACATGCCTGACTCAACTCGGTGGTTGTAAGATCAGACTGAAAAACTGGTTTTGTTGTATATCTTTATTTTGTATTTCTATGTGGACATGTATAGTACGGAATTCGATTATATTATGCCCTTAAGGAGGCTAATGCGTAGCAACATGAAAAGATCAATGCTTATATTTCATTTGCGATGGATGTGCAGACGGGCACCCGTTTGAGGACAAAAGCTCACTTGCGTTGCATGAATACGTGAAGCAATGCCTGCCCTACGGAGTTCTTCTGGCATCTCAGCAATCTCCTACAACCACGTATCTTAGTTATGTAACCGAACTGATGATAGCTTGCCTTGATGGTTACTAATTGGTCCGTTGCTTTATCTTTTGGCAGCAACTGGGGTGACGTGAATGTCATACCACTAATAATCCTTCAAAATGATTGCCTTGACTTGCAATAAAACTATTTAAAAAATGAAATATTCCATGTATCTGAATTCAAATCGAATACATAAATTAGTGTAAAGGTTATGAATAGACTAATGTCGAGTGAAAATTTTATACTCTCTCTCTTCTCTTTCTTTTTTCTAAATTCTTTTCTTTTTGGTTTCTCGGTTGAAGCTGTTTCTAGAAAAATATAAGTTATGGTGAAGAGAAAGGTGCA
>JANQBM010000004.1:10948366-10960954 GCA_025594535.1 Erythroxylum domingense | reverse complement strand
AAAAAAAAATTTATACCGACTTTTGCTAAGTGATTAGTGAAGTTTAAGTGATGTGACATGCCACCTTCGTGGGGCACGGATCCGGGTATCACTATCAATATCGGGTTCGGGTCCGGCGGAAGTTGGGGTGTTACAGTCGGAACATAAGTGATTAACACACGAACTCTTCGATAGTTAATTCTCTAACTTATGAACCTTTCCATAGACAATTACCATGCAATTCGTCCTTTCACTGTACTATACCCAACTTGGTTTGGAGTATGAGTTATGTGTCAACTCCCACTAGACTGACTACATCACATCTAGTCCAAGTGATGTTAGTTCTTGTCCTGGGATCTTATTACTCTATGTGTCATTGAAGACTATCTTTATGACACATAACTACTCTGGCCAAAAAGTCCTGAGTAATGACCTCAACAAGAGGCCGTGGGTATTCTCTCCTTCTATCAGAAGTGGTGAATCCTTTATTGGCTGTCCAATTACCTTTGAATACTAATAGCTATACCCAATCACCACCCTAAAAGCGACCTCGTCTTAAGGTGACAAGGAATGATGTCAAAGCACAAGATTAGTATCTAAGATATCCTTGAGTACCTCAAGTCTACGGATATTTGCGCCACTGTTATAATGAAATTAATCATTGACTTTTGATATATCATCCATATAATAATCTCATAGTGGGTCATCCGATGTACTTACTACCCTTAGTAAGCATCCACATATTAACTCTAAACATCTCATGCTTGCAAATTGTGAGATCCACTACTTGATCAAATCAAGGAGTATAACATGTGTTAGTTTGTCTGGATTAATAATTTCTTGTCTTATTAATCCGAAGACTAGGGATTATTTAGATACTAACATAATTGCACATGATAGGAATCTCATTATCATGATCTCATTATGATTTCCTTCATGCTATATTTTATATCATGGACTTCATTAATTCGATTTAAGATTAATATCAAGTCCTATATAAACGAATATCAAATTAATGAAAAATGCCATTCTCTTTATTAATCAAAATAAAGTTTGTAAAAAGATGTTAAAATTGATTAACTTTAGAGCACTACTCTAACAAGAGAGGTGCTTTCATATATTTTAGGAAGCTCAATTGATATCTAGGCCATGTTGCGACATTGGTGGGTGTTATCACTATAATCATGAATGTAAGGCACCAATATATATATAGGAGCAACCGAGCATGTATAACCAACCTTAAGGTGCACTATACGAGAGCAACTATAATTCATAATGGAGCAACTCTTATGCCTATGGATGGAACGATTACACTCTAATTGAATACTTACAATACTAAACATCTCCAATTAATGAGTCAAATCTAGAAGGTATGACGGTTAACTTTATTTAAGAATTAACCATCAGACATCAGGAAGTAGATGCTCCGATACAAAACTTGGTGAATCATATGGATTAGATGGCAGAGATATTATTTGAAGAGATCCAAGGCAGTTTGCCTAATTCTACTAAAACAAACCCTACAAAATGTGAAATGGCAATCACCCTTAGGAGCAAAAAAGAGTTCTCAATAGAAAAAAAGGAGGAAAAGGAAGAGGAAGCAAATATCATACATAAATTAATGGAACATCTTACCAAACTTAAAACTATCCAATGCAAATTAAAAGAAATAGTTTCTTCACCTGAATGTCTTGATCATAACACAAAATATTATTTAAACTTATTAACACATCAGAGTGAAGAAAAGATGAAGGTTAGCCTTACAGATGAAGAAGCGTTCCAAAAAAATTAGGAGGTAACTGCTATTATTGTAAAGAAGGATGAAAATATGACAAAGGCATCAGATGTAGAAGAAGAATAAGTCTCCATCCAAGAAGAGGAAGTAAAGGATTTGTATAAGACAATTAAAGAAGATTATCCAAAAACCTCTGTCTAAGGAGAAAAAGAAGAGTGGCCAGAAGTGGTTAAGGAAGAATTAGTGGAAGAACCAAGTAAGGAAACTACTAATGAGGTGTTATTAGTGACCTTAAATATAGAGAGTTCACACATCCTTAAAGATAAACTGTTTGAGTTAGCTGATGATTCAGGGAGTTTCATTATCCTTCATTTTATTAACAATTTTTCATTTAAAAGGAATTAACTGGTTTTACTAACTTAATACATCATGTCCTTTTAATCATCCTATAACATGTGGCTTGTTTATAGGATATGAAACTGCTTTCTAAGGAAAACGGTGGAAACAAGTCGCTGATTATTGATCCAAGATGGAGTTGAGCATAATGGTTATGTCGAGCTACCGACATCAAGGAAGCACTATTGGGAGGCAACCCATGAATTAGGATAAGTTTCAGTTTAATTTCTTTTTGATTCTGTTTCATATGTTAGTACAGGATTTTATTTCATGTTATTTTATGTTATCTTTATTACTTTTGTACTTTTTATCCTTTTCTTTCATATTTTGCAAGGATGTTGTTTACTATTGAATGGATCTGAAATCAAGAAATCACCACAATTAGGAAAGAACGAAAAAATCGTCTCACTTTTATCTACACTTGTATTGTGTACGTTAGGAACGATGTACAACTTTAAGTGTAGGGATGGGTTTAATGAATTTTTAATGATTTTTTTAAAATTATTATAATTTGATTATAAATTCTATCACTGACATTATGAATTGATTGAAAGTTTTCCATTATTACTATATTGCATTGTTTAGCATTGATTGAATTAGTATGTAAAAGGATGATGGTTAGAATAAAATTAGTTTTCTAAGGGATATTTTTAATAATCATTGAGATGATCAAGTTGAATGATATTGCATATTATTTACACATATAATACCCAATTTTTGTAAGCTTTTGAACTTAAAGAACAAATTTCAAAATTTTGAAGCTCTTATTATTGTTTCATGTGTATGATATCATATATAGTAGGATAATCCTAGAACTTTGCTTTTATTATACATATTGAAATCATAATTGTTAAATTATAAATATTGACATGATAAAGGCACTTAGATTCAACAACTTGCTTAAGACTATTTATTTGAAAATTACCACACCCTTAAATTTACCTTGAGGAATAACCAAGTTGAGCCCTAGCCTTTCTATTGATTTAACCAACATATTAACCCTTATTTTATTTTTCTTTTAAGACCTTTTTATTGTTTTGAACCTTGAAGGTTGTTTACAATGTTTATCTGTTGAGACTTGAAATTTGTGAAAGATCCAATATTTCTTGAATTGTGGTACTGAATGATTGTTTTAAAAAAAAGGGAAAAAAACAAAATCATGAATAAGTTTATGGTACCAATAAAGTTACATTGAAGAAACCTATTTGTATTTGTAAACAAGTCTTGAAATATATTTTGTAGTAAATTTTCTTCAATTAACCCTTGTTATTTTCCCAATCTACCTCAGCCCTATTATAATCTAATAAAGAACTTTGTATTTTGTTTTTAGTTTACACATAAGGGGTGGAGATGTGATCTTATTGCAAGTATATGGTAAGATTTCTACTATCAATTGATTGAAAGTTTTGATACTTTTTACCCTAAAAACTTGAGTGCATTGAGTGAGATCTTAGTGAGGGTGTAAAGATATATGATTTTGATTTCAGTAAGATTATTGATTTGATTATCACTAATATGGACTTAGGAAGTAAATTTTAGGATATAAATTGACTCTATTTGTATGTTAGTTTGATTCAATATGATATCATGATGTATAGTATGAATGGATATATTAAAATTGATGATGGATTGGTGTTGTAAAATTTATAATTTTGATTATAGTTTGCTCGAGGACAAGCAAAAGCTTAAGTGTGGGGATGTTTGATAGATGTTTATTTGACCATATTTATACCTTATATTTGATGAATTTTTGCTTGATATTTTATACTTTTAATGTATATTTGATATTTAATGCCTTCCAAGTGTGTATACAGTATACAATTGCCTTCATGGACTTAAAAGAGAAGAATTCAAATAATAACAAGGCATAAAATGAAGATTTGATGCACAAAATAGATGCACGATCATGCATCTGGCCGTGCACTTCTCCCAGGCAATGTAGATTTGTGATTTTTAGAGATTTTAATTATGCACAATTTGATGCACAACTATGAATCAGTCCATGCATCTATTAAAACCTTAGATTTTAATATAATTCACCCTGAATTTAGAAGAGGGGACAGAGAGAAGCAATTCTAGACATGGAGATCATCCTCAAGGGATGATTTTGATTTAGAGAAGCAGGAAAAATGAGGAATTGATCAAAAGATCCTTCATAATGCAAGATCAAGCCTCTGCATCACAAAAATAGTAAATAGAAGACAATCAGGGAGATTTAGAATTAGGAACCCATTATTTTCAATTTATTTTTCATTCAGTGTATGTTTGATTTCGTTTTTGATAATGTGTGACTAAACATCCTGTTAGTGTTTACGTTAGATGAACCCTATGTTGATGCTATAATATGTTTTGATTCTTTCATTGATATGATTGGTTTGATAATTTTATTGAATCCAATTACGTGTTTTATTTATGTTTAATAAAACTGGGAATATTATATCATAATTTGATTTCATACACAAAGATTGAGAAATCCTATTGATGAATAGATCTATTGTAATTGGAAGGAGTTTATTGTAACCTTAGAGATAGAATGAAATAAATCTTTCAGATTAGGATCAAACCTAACAGATGGATTCACAAATTGATAAAGAAATCATATAAACTTTAACCTAAGTAATTTGGTTGAAAACCTTGGGGTTAGTTATTAGTATACTCAAGGTTAGCTATTGTCATACCATAGGAATTTCCATAATCCAATAAATCAATAAAACAATTGAGTAATAAATGATCAACCTGTTAAGGGTTTGGGGGGATTCAAAACCTAGATACTAATTATTGATAGCGATAATTTTCTAAGTGAATTCTTAATTCTCTATTCAATATCAATTTGTAAGTTAGGTAATAGGAAAAAGGTAATTACTAGTAATCACTATCTTCGTGGGATCGACCAATACCTCCTGGTACTAGCTATAGTTACACTGTGCACTTGCAATTATTACAATATTGACTATCTCAAAATAAATAAATCAATCATTATAATGTGGGAGAACGCAAGAACAACATGCTCAAAGTTGACTTTAGGAAAGCTTACAACACTATGGATTGGAATTTCCTTAGAAATGACTAAGATATATTGAATTTTTAGTCAACTATATTGTATGGATTAAGCAATGGTTCTCCACTACATCTTATGAAATATTGATCAATAGGCAATCCACAAGAACTAGCAAAAGCACCAAATGGATTAGACAGGGGGGATCCCATTTCCTTAACTATTTTCTCTAGTCATGGATGCTTTCAATAAACTCCTAAAGAAAGTTGTAGATAAAAGTAAACACTGCAAGTACTATTCGAAATGTAAGAACCTAGGCATAATCAATTTAAGCATTATATATGATTTCATTTCATTTCTAGAGTAGACAACAATTCTATAGCAACACTTATGATTATATTGAAAGTGTTTATCAAACATTATGGTTTTAAGGAAAACTATTCAAAGAGTGGTATCTATACATCTACCAATGTAGTGAATCAAAAGCACTAGTTATTTACTATAACTAGTTTTAATATACATGACCTCCTAATGATGTACCTTGGCATCCCAATATCATCCTCAAAAACTTCCGATAGTGAATTCAAGCCATTAATTGAAAAAATATACATGTCAGGGTAGCAAACTAAAGTAAAAAATCACTTACTGGTAGAGTGTAGCTTGTAGCTTGTAGCTTATATCATTTGCATTCTATTCCATAAGTGTTCACTGGACAACTCACATCACATTTCCCCATGCGTTCATCAAAAAATTTACAAATCTCCAAAAAAATTCTTATGGTTAGGATGCAACGAAGATAAGGCCAAAGAAAAAAATTAAATAGATATAAGTATGCTCTCTCAAAAGTAATAGAGGACTGACCATGATTCCCCGTAAAATTATAAACATAGTGATGCTCACTTAAAGGATATGGAGAAAAATCAAAGACAACAAATTTCTATAGACAAAATGGTTACATAAGTATTAAGTTAAAGGTGATAACTTCTACAATTTCAAACTCCCAAACTCTACCTCCATAATAATAAGATTCATTGTCAAAATTAAAAAGAAAGTAGGGTTGGAAATTCAAATTTGATAGGCAATGGCAAAAGAAATATGTTCTAGACTGATAGTTGGGTATCAAATGATCTACTAGATTATATAGATCACTTAGACCACTTAGAAATTTGATAAGAAATGATACAGTAATAGTTATGGTCTTGTAACAAGAGGAATCAATATGAAATCCATTTTTCTATTTCTTAATATCATCACGTTAATAAACAACATTAGATTTAATGTCAATGAAGAAGACATGATCGTATACAAAATGTACAAGCTCTAGTGAGTTTATAAAATTGCCATATAAATATGTCTTTTAATGTAACATGATAAGAGCTCCCTAGGTCAAGATTGTATGGTGCAAACACTTGCTCCTTTGTGCTTCTACTACTTTATGGATAGCAATAAAAACCAATCTCCTTACTATTGACAAGATGAACAAATATATAGCAATTCCAAATTTTTGTAGATTATAAAAGAATGAACAAGAAACCATACCTCACATATTTTTTAAATGTGAATTTACCAGTGAAACATGGAATATGATCCTCAATAGATGAAACTTAGTTGAATCACCAATAAACTAGTATGAGATTATGCAGTGGAGTTCATTAATAAAGCATAACAAGGACGTAAGTATATATTGTTATTGCACATCACTAAAGCAAAGAACCTTTTAACAAGAGACTACTCATCAGGATCAAATTCGATATCAACCTACTAAAAGACAAGTTCAAAAACACTTCTCATATTGAAAGTAGGTGGAATGTATAACAAACACCAACAAACAACTTAGTCGTGTAACAAATTAGAATTCTCTTTTAGTAAAAGAAGTAAGATCAAGAGTAATTGGTAAAGTCTTATCTTTTGAATTTACACTGTTGTTTCACAATGTAGACATCCTGTACTTATTATAGTTTTGCCTTCAATGCTAAATTCAATTTCAATTTTTTGAAAAAATAAAATACTAACTAATCTATTGTATGCAATGATTAATAAAAATTTTAGTCCAATGAAGCATAGTATCTAGTTATTTAAGTGTAGTCAGTTCTTTTTATGTATACAATCAAAATGTAAATGTTATATACATCATATGAAATATGGTATATACACAATTTATGTGTATACAATATGTAGGTTATTTTTGCACAGGCGTTAATCCTTCATTATATATAAATCATGAGGGGGCCCATTTTGTAAGAATGGAGAATTATGATCTTGTATCTTATTTTAGACCTCCAAATCGAAGTTATGAATACTATACCTATATTAGTACCAAATTTGGTTTTGGTATGGTATTATACCGGTACCAAATTTGGTTTTCATACAGTACTGTATCGGTATCAGTCAATACTAGGTATCATTTCAGGTTTCTTTAATTATAAAATAGTTCATGAATTTTATATAATTTGTAAAATAGTCCCTCAATATATTGTAATAAATAATTTACAATTTTACATTAACTCTGTCTCCAAAAATGATAACAATGAAAATTGGACATAACAATAATATATTTATTATTATTAATATTACTTTTCATATATTTTATATAAAATAATCATAAAAAATATGAAAAACGATATTTTATTCATCATACAAATATAAAATTAAGGATATTTTACTTAAAATGTTACAATTTCATTATATAATAAACAATAATTACATCAAATATAAAGAATAATAAAGATTTATTACTCTCTAAATATTACAATTTACAACAAGAGTTCGTGCAGAAGAAAGTGAAACCTAAAACAAAAACATTTATAGTTATATTTATATTGCATATATAGACTTTAACATATAAATCAAATATAAGTGAAATTAAAAGAAGAGAAGACACGAAACCGTAAAACTTCATTTAATTGAATATTTTCTCGAATTACATTGACCCCAATTCTCATTTAGTACAAAATCCTCATCATTGAAAGGAGTCTCTGTTAAGTCAAGGAGACTTCACTCCTTCTATTGATTTTGATGAAATTCAAATAATAATAATAATAGAAGAATTTGTGAACTGTTTTGATGAGTTTGTTAAGTGTGCAGATAAATGTAAGAGGCACAAATCATCAAGTCAAGATGATATTCAAGCAAAGTCATCAGACAAAGCGAAGTAATCAGACGAAGCGAAGGCATAAGAAGACTTATACAAAACAAATCAAGACGTTATAATTGAAGAACAACTTACAACATCAGTCAGTTAATTAGTTGGAGTTGGTTCCGGGACTCAACTAACAACTGATCTCTCAAGATTCTACAAGCAGTTTTCGAGAAGACTGTTAGAGATTTAGACTATAAATATCACTTATAGTCATAAACAAAATATAAAAAATACAATATACACAAGACACATCCTTACAACTCTGAACCTTCAACTCTCAATTCTTTACTTACGATACTGAAAAAAATAGTTTGAGTGAAAAGAAGAAAGAGGAGAGATCAAGTCAACCTGTAACGTGAGTTTAGAAAACTCAAAATCTCTTCGGTGAAAGGGAAGATTACAGCCTGAAGAGGCTAAGATAAAAGATAAAGAATACTTTGTGAAAAAGACCTAAAGAGGCTCTGGAAGTGTGAAATAATACTTGTAAAAGTTGAAAGAGATAGTGAAATCTCATATATACTCTGAGGACTGGACGTAACTCCAAGGTTAAGGGTGAACCAATATAAATTGCGGTGTCAAATTCTCTAACCTTATCTCTTTAATTTCATGTTGTTATAAGAATAGATATTATTGCCACTATTGCATTACTCAAACGAATTAAGTGTGTTGTTTTGTAAATTGTCTTAATCTTTCAAGAAAATCAAAATTTTTTTAAAGATTTCAATTTTAGACAATTTATCATAATACAACCCCCTTTTTGTGTGTTCTTACGTATTACGTGATTTCTATAATAACAAGTGATTTATTTCAGTTGGTATCAGAGCAAAGTTTCCAAGAAATACTATTACAAAGTAAGGACAAAGATCCATGGCTAAATCAAATGTTTTTATTGCTAAAGGTGCCTCAGTCACAAGACCTCCTGCATTTAATGGTGAAGATTATCATTATTGGAAGGACATAATGTGGCTCTTTATAGAATCCACACATATTGATCTTTAGGATATCATTAAAAGTGGTCCATATATTCCAACAGACTATGAAGGGAAAAGCATTTCTCGTGATGAATGATCAGTTGATCAGAAAGCTCGTGTTCAATTAAATTCAAAGGCCAAGTTCTTTTCAAGTTGTGCGTTAAGCAGAAGTGAATATGATAAGGTTCATGAATGTAAATCTACAAAGGAAATGTGGGACACATTATCCATTGCACATAAAGGCACAAACCAGGTGAAAAAATCTAAGATTGGTATTTTTGTTTATCAGTATGAGCTGTTCAAGATGAAAGATGATGAATCTATTGATCAACTGTTTAGGCGATTTCAAACAATCATTAATGGAATTAAAGTTCTAGGAAGAATCTAGGATAGTCAAGATGTCAAAAAGATCCTCAGAATCTTCCAAAAAGATGGAGACCCAAATTAATAGCAATATAAGAGGCCACGGATTGAAGCAAGCTTAAGCTAGATGAATTGCTTGGTTCATTGAAAATTCATGAAGTAGAGCTTAATGCAGAAGATAAACCCAGAAGGAACAAATCTATTGCATTAAAGGCTGGTTAGAAGAATCAGAAAATACAGAAAAATAGAAGCTCGTCTTCAAAAGCATTAAAGATTGAAGAAATCAAGAATGACAATGCTAGTGAATCTGATCAAGATTCAAGTGAACATGAAGATGAACTATCTTTCATTTCAAGAAAGATTAGAAGGATGTGGAAAAAGAAAACTAAAGGAAATAAAGAGGAAAAAGAAAACTAAAGGAAATAAAGATTCCTCTTTAAAATGGATTAGCAAAGACGATTTGAAGAATGAAAAAAGCTCTATCGTCTGCTATGAGTACAATAAACCGTGACATTACAAGTCTGAATGCCCCTTACTCAAAAGAAAACAAAAGAAGAATTAAGGAAACAAAAAAGGCATAATGGCAACATGGGAAGAACTGGATTCGTCTGAATCTGAATCCAACTCAGATTCCTCAAAACAAGCAAACATATGCTGGGTAACTAAAGGTGAAAGCGATGATGAGGTAATCTCTAACTTTAATGATCTTCGGCATACTTATTTAGAATTGTTAGAAGATTCTTATACTATTCTAAAACAATATAGATTGTTGAAAGAAATTTGTTGAAAATTCTAAGAATACAAAAATCTTAGAAGAAGAAATTGTCTGCCTTAAGAAACAAATAGACGATATGAAAAAGAAAGTTACTATAGATAGATCTGAGGAGGTTAATCAGTTAAAACAAAGGATTAATATTATTTCAACTGATTTATCAAAATTTTCAGAAAGTAAAAAAGGAATGAATGATATTGTAACACCCCCTTATCGTAGGGTACGCACCTGGACGCCCGCAGGTCATTCCGGTACATATCCTATGATAAGAGAGAGTTACTTGCAATTACTATAATTACTCCACATAACATCACATTAATTTGAACAATAAAGCATTAATTGTAAACCACAATATTTTTAAAATCAACTACTTCCTCCTTTCATTTCTTAAAATCAAAAGTTTATACATCTGCATACTGTACTGTCTGTACATAAATCCAAAAAGCCTAGTACAACATGCTACATGAAAGAGGAAAAATACATCAAATCTATCTAGGTCATCCCAAAAGTCCCAGCTGACCGACCTGTGAGCCATGACCTCTCTCGCCAACACGATCTACACGGCTAGAAAAGTCCCTCTGGAGCTAGGAGTCTACTCTCTAATAATTTATATAAATGATTTTGGGGCAAAAGCATAAATTTTTCTATGGAAGTTGGATTAAAGTCGTTCAAGTATGCTTTCGAAAAGGACTTCGAGTTTTACAACTTTTGTGAAGACTCTGAGGAGAGATTTTGCCTTTAAAAGGGTCAAAACTACACATTTCTATAGATGTCTAGTGTATATCTGCCCGGCAGACATATGTCCCTCCAAACAGACATGAACGGAGCTGGGAAGCTGGAAAACCCAAGAATGTCTACCCAGTGGACATGAAGTCTGCTTAACAAACATGTAGGAAGCATATCCCACTTAACAACTATTCCCACAATTTCCACACATATACTAACATCATTTTACACCAAATTCTCTATTATCACTACAAGAAAATCATGAATTAGCGACGGAACTTTTCCGACGGACAAAAAACTATAGCTATTTACTAATGGAAAACAATAATCCGTCGGTAAATACGTTGTACTATTTATATATAGCGACGAAAATATATTACCGTCAGCAATAATGGAGGGAATGAATTTCGCGCAAAATCTCCGACGATATATTGCGATGACACAACCTTTACCGTCGGCAAAAATTGCAGGAATGCTTCCCACAATTTAATAGTTTCGGAAGTTTACCAACGGCACATAGTCCGTCGGTAAGTTATGCTCAGTGTATGCTATTCACTGATAGAATATCGTCCGTCCGTAAACTTATTCTAAGTTTACCGATGACGTAACCATGACCGTCGATAGTAATTGTGGGAATTTTTCCTACAATTAACTACCTTCAGACATTTACTGACGGAATAGGTATCGTTGGTAAATGTGGTTCAGCTTCTATTATATACTAACGTAATGTGTTCTGTCGGTATACATTAAATTAACTTTACCGACAGAAATTTGGATCCGTCGCAAAATGTAGCGGCAACCAAACGCGGTCAAATAATTAGAAATTTTAAATACCAATGGAATGTATATTCTATCGGTAAATGTCAACTAGTTAATAAATAAAACGACGTCATTTGATTTAAAACCAAACGATGTCGTTTGGTTCATCGTCTTTAAGACAACACAGACAACCCCCCCTAATTTCTTCTTCTTCTCTCCTCCCATCCGTCGCGCCATCTGTCCGAACCCTTCTTTGCATTTTTCGGCTATTTTTTGACTATTTTCTGGCTCATCGTGCGTCATTTAAGGTAAGCTCTCTAATGAGTGTATTATTTCGCCAAAAAATGCATGTTTTTAGTGTTAACCGTGAGTGTTTGGGTGATGAAATTTTGCTTGATTATTATTGTTGTTTGTGATTTTTTTGTGTCATTGTTGGCTGATTTATTATTTATATGTGTTATTGTTGGTAAATAATGGGAAAATGCAATTGATTTGTGATTAGATTGAGATTATAAATATTGCCTATAAGGTGTTCGATAAAATGGCCTTTATGATGTTTGGAATGTTTCTTTGTAATTGTTACGTGAATTTGAGAATTTGAATGCTTAATTTGAAGTGTGAATTTTTCGAATTTGACATTTAAGTATGAATTTGATAATAGATCGGGTTGATTTAGCTCACTAATAGATTTTTCAGGTTGATTTAATTCTCTAAGTCTTAATGTATTATTATTATTAATCTTTTACTTATTAT